>JAQMYM010000005.1:325017-336093 GCA_030014255.1 Parauchenoglanis ngamensis | reverse complement strand
CACACCTATGGGCAATTTAGAGTAGCCAGTTGACCTAATCTGCATGTCTTTGGCCTGTGGGAGGAAACCGGAGCACCTGGAGGAAACCCACGCATGCACGGGGAGAACACACATATATAAATAAATAAAAGAGAGAGAGATAATTAGGTCTTTTGTTTTTGCTATATGCTGAAGACATTTGGGTCTACGATCAAATGACAGATTTCAGCTTTCATTTCCTGATATTTAAATCTAGCTGTATTAGATGGCACCCATTTTTCAAGTGATCAAACATATCGTCATACATGACTGACAGGTGTTTCTTGCTGCCCAGGTGTGCCCTGTTAGAATCTGGTTTTAGCCCTGAGTTTCACCTGTGAAGCCTGCATTTGTTGTTAAAAAGGATAAATAAAGACCAGAGAGCTGTCTATATGGGAAAAAAGCCAAAAGCCATACCACAAGATGCAAACTGCTCATCAGCAGTAAGAATCAGAAGGCCAGATCAAAATTGACAAAGAAAATACAGGGATGAGCCACATAAGTTTTGAACCAAGATTAACCTCTAACCAAGTGTGGAGAGAGCAAGGGATATGCAACCAAATATCAAGTGTTATTTACACTAAGGTCTTGTTTACACTTGGGTTTTAAAATGCGTCTCGAGTAATCATGTCACGAGTGGACAGCCGAGACACATCGCCATTTACACCCGTGTCTATCATGCGTCTCCAAGGTGTCCAGCTGAGCACTTTTGTTCAAATTTCTTTACTGCCTACGTCACTTCCGCTAGAAGGTCAAAGGTCCCCGCGCACAGCATTAAACCTGCAGCATACCCTCTTTATTTTCTTGCACTCAAACCATGTACATCGGTGCTCCTCTTCATTTTTTCTAGCATGTTGTGCTGTCACCGAAACAACCACCGCGTCCAGCATTAATGACGTATTTTCCTGTTACGTCCGTGTTGCGGACTAATCGGGACACACCAGCGTTTACACTACCGAATGTATGTGCTCAAACAAGTCCCAGACCACCTCGACAAGTGGTTTGAGTGAATGCGTCTTGGATGTCGTTTACACTTGTATTTAGCGCTGTCCAGTTGTGATCAGATTGCCCAAGACACATTTTAATACCAAGTGTGAATGGGGTCTAAGACTATCTGTACCCAATACTTTAGCTTAATTAAAAACTGAGTGGTCAGGAAATGAAAGCTGAAATCCTGATCCATCGTCTCATATTCAACTTTTGATCTCAAACTTTGTGCATTCTCCTGCAAAGTTGAGGCCTATTCTTTTCTTCTGAGCCGATTCATTTGTTTGCCATTACTCATCTATGTGCCTTTCTTTAAATTCTATTCATCTTTACTTTTAAAGCTGGACCTGTGACAACTTATAATTCAAACTGCTTCAGGAATGAATAAATAGGGAATAATCCCTTGCTAACTGATGTCAGGTCTTTCGGTCGGCTTTGATGCATTCAACTCCAGCTTGAATGCTTCATTCAGTGTAACTATCATATCTGGACACTGGATTATCTTTGGATATCTTTAGTTACAGTTCGAGAAAGGCTTACTATTAATGAATCATATTTTTATATGTTTAAAATCTTTCAACTATTACATATTTAAGTCTGACGAATTCCTTTGAACACATGCATTAAATTCATTCATCTTCAGTAATCACTTTGTCCTTTTCGGCATCATGGTGGATTCGGAGCCAATTCAGCGAACAGATCAATCTATCACAGGCCACACATACATTCACACACTTATGCACACCTAAGGACATTTAGGAGTGGCCAATCCAGCCACTAGTATGTTTTTGGAAGGTGGGAGGAAACTGGAGCACCCAGAGGAACCTGTGAGAACATGTGAAACTCCACACAGACAGTAACCCAAGCTCAGGATCAAACCAGACCCTCGAGCTCTGTCAGCAATAATACCTGCTGTGGCACCAAAAGAATTCTAATACTACTACAGATAATAATAATAATAATAATAATAATAATACACACAGTAGACTTGCAAGTGGATTACTTACAATAAGAATGGCCACAAAGCAGGCTAACGTTGTGTTCCAGTCACCACTGGCTGTAGCTGAAGCCTTTCCCACCAGCATACTATAGAAGATGAAGTCACCAAGACCTAACTTCACCCCCCCTGGAAAAATAAAAACATACATCTTAAACCTCTCACAGTTCACACAATCAATCACAATAAATCTGATTACCATATGCACGTTCCCTAACATAATGCAACACGATATAAATGAGGAAGTAAAATGTAGGGAAGAAAAGGGTTAGAGAAGAAGTGCTCATAATAAGAAGCTACAATAAAGATGTATGTTTATATCCGATATACAGAAGCATTCCTGTATGGATTAGATCTCCATGTCTGAGGTAGTCACAGTTGAAACGGAACTGTATTTAATACAGGGGCAAATTTCCCCATTTATTCAATTCCCCATCATGAACTGATGAAGGATCTGATTCAGCCAAATGGAATTTTCATGCACAAACCACGAATTGAAGGTTAAACATATGTTTTTACAGAATTCCTTGATACAGTTTTTGTATTAAATCTGAATACAATTCAAAGCAAATTTGATTTGCTATACCTTCAGAAGGTTGTTTAATTGTCCCTTTGAAGGATCCCTAAAGGTTCTATGTACCCTACAACCTGAGATTTTTCTTATCGGAAAGGGTTCCAAGTAGAACCATTCAGGAATGAGCTTAAATAACCAATGATTCAAAGAACCTCTGAAAAGCTGTCGAAACTCCAGCCCTCTGGAATGAACTAAAAATTGACTACTGGTAAAACTTTCTGGAAACTAGCTTGCCTTATTGCCCCTTCATTAGTCATGAGCATTTTAAACTTGTATTTTTGTTTTCTTTTAACACAAGCCTTCAGTTTTCACGAAGCTTAAAGTTAACTTTAAAGTTTCACGAAGCTCACTGCAGGAGCCCTGTGAGTTAGGAGAGTGACGGAAGCTAATGGAATGCATTTTTTTTTCATTAAAAAGGAGAGACGTTTGGTAAGATCCATGACGGACTGAGGCTATATTAAAAAATATTCTCCACACACATTTCTCTTCTTTTTGAAATTCAGCTTTGTATCAGGCCAAAGACAATCAATTGCCAATCTAGTCAGTGATTGCATGAGACATTTAATCTTGCCAAGTATTTTTTGAATGAATTTCAATAATTCATTAAACATAATATTTAATTTAAAATTGCAAAAATGCATCATGATAAAATTTAAAATGCAACTGTGTGAGACTTTAGCATCCCTTCGGTTTACAATTAGACCCTTATAGTAGACCATTATGTCATCCTGGAGGACAGGTCCTCGGCCACTATTCCACTGATACCCACTCTCCTCCTCGTCATCTGCTGGTGGTGGCCGTGCTGAAGGCATCTGCTGGATCTGACGTCTCGATTCCTCAGTGGTCTGCAGAGGGCCGAGACGCTGCTCTTGTTGGCCAACCCAATCAGGAGTGAAACCCCCATCATCCTCTGGGTGAGCCACTGGAGCCGTCGCAACTAGAGGGTACATCAAGAGGCCTTAAAGTGAGGTCGAAAGTTAGAGCAGGGAAGAAAATATCAAACATTGCTTGCCAATAGTGCATACTAATTCATTTTGAAAAATACAGTTTTGTTACCAACATGGCAGAGACAACCATACATTGCAGCAGCCCAAACGAGTTATGTGGCCTCTGAAGCAGGCGACTATAAGACGTACCATCACTCTCTTGTTTAGGGGCAGCTCCTGAAGAGTTATTCCTCGTCTCTGCATTGTCTGCCATGCCAACCAGCCACACCATAGTCGCTGGCAAAAAGAATGAATGTTATTATTGAAACTGAACATGTGCCAAGTAATAGAAAGCAACACTAGGAATAGTACATTTTCTCACAAGAGTAGATGAGCCCTGGAAACATTGGTTCATTCCTTTCTTGAGCCGTTTCAACCAGGATCCGAAGAGGTCCTTTAGGGCACAACACAGCCAACAGGTCTGTCAGAGGAAAGAGGGGGGAAAAAAAACAAAACAACAACACTCATTGAGTCAAATCATCTTTCCCAACATGTGCGAGCTGGTTTAATTGTCCTACACAGTGAGATCATCATCACTACTAATTTCCTAAGGAGCTACCAAACATCTTAAGTGGCACAATGTAGCAGGATGATGAATAAACAGCATGTTTGTGTGTCACCCCCCCCCCTCCCCCCGTTGATACTTGATTGAGTATCAATACCATACACTTTACTCCTCAGCTATATGCTGTGACATCAAGTTATAGCTTCAAATGTGTAAACAGGGAATGTAAAGTGAATACATTTTATGCTTCATTCACGTAAGTCAATAAAGATATGGAGTGCATCAAACATGTGAATCGCTTTCACACTACAACTGGACCATGCTGGAGTTTGCCTGGAACCGGAGTGAGGCCACTTTGCTCAGATGCTCTCACACAGGTTGTTTTAGTCCACACATGATTGCGGTCTTCTCACCTGCCTAAATGAACTGTACCAAAGAGGAAAAGGTGCCAGGGTTCGATTCGAACAGACTCGACAGTGCATAGGCGAAAGCGCCCTAATCTAGCACAACTTTTAAACGCAAATCAGCCTTAAGACTAAACAAGACACTGCATTTAGGATTGCTTTCCATTGATGAAGAGCTCTTCGCTCAGGTCCTCACACTGGAAAAGCCAGAGCTGAGCTCACTATAAAGTGCTGTGCTTGTCTTACTGAAAACAATCCTAAAATAACTGGCTTTATCCATGTTTTCTTAAGATAACATTGTTTGGAAACATCATGAGTGTAATTTATCACGAGGGAGGGATGATCTTACAGGAATTTTGGCTCTGTTGGAAACTCTTAAGATTGGCACTCATAACACTATTCTTCTGTTTTTGCTCTGTTTGGACCTTCCTCAAATTATACCCCGTCTTATCTTATGCTGCAGGATGGAGAGAACTTGTGCTTCCGCCATGAATGCAGACTAGGTCATTATTATCACAAGAGTGATTTAATACCCCTTCATACCCGTACTATTATTTTCATACCATTCATTTGGCAGCAAAAACATTTCTCTTTGAAAGCTGTAGCATTCAGTTTAAAAAAATTCCCTGCGAAGAAAAACACTTGACATGAGCGTTAGTTAATGAATGAGAATAACTATCTTCCTAACCATAGACAGAGATGACAGCCAGGATGAGCCAGGCGGTCCACTCAGGCAGGTATTTGATGAACACCAGGGACATGAGGGCGCTAATCATGATGAGGTAGGCCTGCTGCAGTCGCAGTGGACCCTTCCAGTGGACGCAGATCATTCCAACCACCCCGAAGTTCCAGATGATCACCGCCAGCGTGAAGTAGTCCATCGCCACGTTGTACGTCTTAAACACCTCCCTGAGCGTGGACATGAAGGACACATAAGTCTAAGAGGTATCATTACTGATCACATCTGCTCATGGAATATATGGATAACTTGAGGGGGTGAATAATTATGCAGGCTACTGTATCGTGATGCGCACAGCGTATCGGCTCTGACATTATGACATTTTTACAACAGCCCCAGTTTCTACTCTCTGTAAGCATTCCAGGTCTGCAGCTTGCTAGCTAGCTATGTATGATGGCAAGCAGAAACACGACTCACAGCAGGTAAACAAAGGAGAAAAAGAAGAGCAGGAGCAGGGAGGAGAAGAACAGCCAGGCGTGGATCACCTGTAACAGCAATAACAACATGTCATTACGGCGATACTAACTCAGGAAGACAGACCATGTGCAAACACTGGAACATGGTCACATATTCATACTTTTTAAGTGTACTAAAATGTACACGTTTGAATTTTTTTAACATTTGACATTATTGATTTATTCTGAGAATCAAGGTCTGGACAAACCGTGCGAGAGGAATCGACTGCCAGCATGCCATACCTTATAGCAGCGGTACTTGTAGAGCAGTACCAGGACGAGCGTCATCACCACAATCACACTAATCATGATGGTAGCGTTGAGGATGGAATTGACAGCACGCTGGCCCACAGTGTCCGTGTCTTCACGAAAGGGAGTGTAGATGCTGCACGAACAAGACAAATGATCATTCTATTAGTTCTCCTTTCTCGGTTACAAGACTTTGATACCTTGATTAGCTAGATACTGGGGTGGGCAAATCGGTGGCCTGGACACATGAGACTGGCAGACTTTGTGTCTGGGATATACATGTATTCATCCAGAAGACAAGTGGAAACCCTACTATCTAATTCAAAACTGTTCGTTTTCATTTCTGTAGCTCGTGCACTTCACAGCGGCGCGGAATTCCCGTCCAGAACCCCGGAATAGCGTTAGCACTCACAGCTGCTGGCCGTCCTTTTGCGTGTAGAAGCTGACCGACTTGATGGTTGCCACGACGACCACCATGCACAGCGTGACTGGGACGAAGAGCATGATGACGTGTTTGGCCCCATACTTCAGAGTGAGCTCCTCGTCCTCCTCTTCCTCATTGTCGGTGACCACTTGTGGGGCGCGGGTGGAGGGAGGCTGACCGTTGAGCTCAACCTCCCTCCGCGGCCGGGCTGTAGATCTGCCTGTGTCCGTGTGCTGGTTGCTTTCCTCTCCTTCGTGTGACTGCATACAAACGGGACATGATCAGAATGGTGTTATGCGCTGCATTAGCCTTTATGGCAAGAGTTACAGTTTAGCAATATTCAGAATGATCTTTAGGACAGAGATCATTTGCTGAAATGGGCCCAAACATAAACAGTGCTAAAATCAAAGACCGAATTCGGGTGGAAAACTAACTAAAGCAGATGAATACAGAACGCAAGAATCACTTTCAATAAATGTCATGAAAAGCGTTGAGTTATATGTTCAGTCCTCTCTGATCTATGCTATCAAAGTGCAGATGATTACGAAGCCCATGAAGCTATACAAAGTCCAACAGCTGATTATCTATAATGGCTACCAAGGAGTCGTAGATGGTAATCAACTTTGTGTTTCTCTCAATAATCAGGCACGCTTCAAAGCCTATAAGAAATATGAGCCTAGGATAAAGCTGTAAATCTCTGCTACTGAAGACACTTAACAGAGAATTAGAGACGGAAAAAAGAGAGAGAGAGAGACAAGTCCGGGCAGGAAAGCCTCCAGCTACAGAGGGTAATATGATATGCAATTGCAGCTGTTCTATACTTTTATCATCTGTGCCACACCTGGGTGTGATGCTGGCACCGATCGCAGAAGGGTTGGGTCAAGCAGTAAACACACTACGCACTGAGATGACTGCCACCTCACTGTTCAGCCGAGAGTGAAGCAAAACCGGCATAAGCAACAAGCAACTCAAATATCAGTTATAGAGCAGGCCATAAAAACGTTAATCAGGACTTACCACATTATTGACTAAATCTTGCGCATTGTCAGCCATTGGTGCCTGGAAATGAATCAAGCCTCATAGAAGAGCTGAGCGGGAATGCCTAGAAGATATTCACACAATCTTAACACAGACATGAATAGATCAATGTCTCAGTGGTAAAAAAATAATAATAATTAAACATGTATATATATTCTAATGGGTTTAAAGAGGTGACCATTTCTTCATTCAGTCACAGAGCCAGATTAAATTCAGAACATCAATATATACAGGCAAACACGTTCATGTGTTATAATCAGTGATAAGCTCATGAATAGCTACGAAATGAACGCAGTAGGCTGTGCTGCTATAAAACACTTGTTCCTTATCTTTTCTTTCTTGCCTTAAAGTGAACAAGACAAAAACCGCACGTCAGGTTACCGAGCACGCGGAAAAAGCAAAGACTTCCGTGGTGGAAAACGTACTAAATGTTACACAGCACTGACACAGAAGACACCAGATATAAACTGTTACACAATTTTCCTACACACAAAGGGACATCATTTAACCTTCTTTTCATCAGCATTACATTATGCAGATTGTCCGTTACACGAGTGACTTTGAAGGAGTTTTTACTATAAAACAGCGAGTTACAGTCAATGCGAGAGCAGTGCCGTTTCAGAAAATTCACCAATACCTTCGGATTAGTGAATTCTACAGCTCAAGTCCAAAAACAAGAACTTTATATTGAGAAACTGACATTGCAGACACAGTACGGTGAAATATTTTGTTTATTTTAGTGCCGTCAATCAAATTAGCTCCCATAGAAACGACAGCTGGATAGAGCTTGCATGTTGCCATGCCAACACACAGACTGACTGACAGCCCATAGTAAGTGTAACGGTTTCATGTACCAAACTATTGCTAGAACTGTCGTGAACACAGACGAGCAGAGAGCGAGAGAAAGAGTATCAGCACTCCTGGAACAGCGCATGTCCAATCAAATTATTGGACTGGAACTAAGTGATGTTTAATGACGTTACAACATGCTCAAGTCTTCGCTTTCTGCCTCTCTCTAGACAATCAGTACCGGTCTGGTACACATCAATGCTTCGCTGTTTCCTTGGAAACAAACCGAAATGCAGGATCTTGACAGATGTGAACATCATAGGAGTCCATTAGAGTTACTAAATCAGCGTTAAACCACAGCATGACCACAAAGTGTCCGTCTGAGACCACCAGGCTCCTCTGTGGATCCCAAAACTAACGACCAAACACGTCAAGGGTCAAACACAGTTCATATCCTAAAGCAACGTGGATCTATATAATGTGATCTCAACCCCTGATACACCAGTACAAAGCCGCTGGGAACCAACAGGAAGCCGTTAAGGGTTTCCACAGCATCACATCTAGCTAGCTAACAACGACGTCTGTGTCCTCGTGCTCTCTTTACAGAGATGATTAATGATTGTTTTGGTTTTGAGACGTTTAAAAACAACTGAGCAAAGCAGTTTCTGGAGTACAAACACAAACATAAAACTGCCCATGTAAAACCACTAATGTTAACTACAACGGAAAAAAAACAGATTAAAACACTCATATTAAACCACTTACGTTAAACTACCAATGTTAAATTCCGAACATTAAACTAGTAACGGTAAGGTAAACTACTCAATGTTAGACCACTAACGTTAGCTAGCTACGTTAGCTAACTAATTAGTTACCCGTTTAGCTAATGTTATGAAAGACATCTTACAAACATTCCACACACATAATGTACAAATCAGTTTACACCGAAAAAATTAATGTTTTCCAAAGAGCATAAACACGGTTAGCCGGCTAACGAGTTCATCACTGGTGTCAATGGAAGCTGTGAATATAACCAGCTGCCTAAACAGCCAATTGCTAGCAGTTTACAAAAATAACCGAGTTTAGTACGAAACATAAAGACCACAGAGGGTCACTTCACACAATGCCGTAATTAATGTGTTAATGTATTAAACAGCTTTATGTAAACTGCTAGGTTACACACCTCAATTCCTTCCGACCCAACAAACCGCAAACGATACTAACGTATAACAAATAGCCACGTTTTGGGCATAGAGTGCACTACATAGGGAACAAAAGCCGCCGTATTAAGTGCACTAATGCATGGAGCTGTTTGAGACTAAGCCAGTAAAGCCGGAAATGGTTGAGTAAATTCGGCGTTTCCGCAAAGTTTTACGTCCGGCTGATGACAAAAGAAAAGTCATGTGTCATGGGAAGTATTTTTGACTTCAAGATTACCTAGTGTCTAGTTTCACTAGGACTGCAGCGAAATAATAATACATTTAAATGAACCCAAGTCTTTAAAGAGAATTCTTAGTTAATATAGTGTTGCATGCTTATAAAATCACTGATATGCATTTTAAACAATGAAAAATGATTTATCATTTATTATAGTAAACGCTATTAATACTTTAAATTGGATGTAGGGATTGGACAAACAAAACATGCACGTGTTGAAACTCTTATAAGGTCATAAAAGCCTGCGACATCTGATAATAGAACAAAAACAGCATTCGTTTTCATTCTGTGGAGACGGTAGTTTAAGTTACTTCTCAGAATACCTCTTATAGTATTAACACCTGAGGATCCCTGCTAGGATCCTGAGCTCGGGTTACTGCTGGGCACTCTTGTATGTTCTCCTTGTGTCAGTGTGGGTTTCCTCCCAGATACTCCAGTTTCCTCCTCTTTCCAAAACATGCCGGTAGGCGGATTGGTGAACTAAAATTGAACGTGTGTGTGTTGCCCTGAGATAGTCTGGTTTCTCATTCCCACCTTGTGCCCAGTATTCCTGGGATAGGCTGCGTATTTACGACAACCCCATAATTAAGTGGTTACTGTAGATGAATGAGTAACCCATGTGCAAATTAGTCTTGTTTCCATAAAAATTTGGGTACACAAATAGAAACTGTTCATAAACTCAGATGTAAAATCATACTTTGTAATCACTTCTCACAAAAAAGAGAGGCCAGATTAATACTTTAAAACAAAAGTCATGATTTTAGAGTCCTGTTGTCATCGGGGTTTTTTTTTTCGCTTTAAAAGCTTATACTCTTATAACACCAGGTAAAAACAAACGGCTTTTATTTTGAAAAGTGCTAGACACTCGTGATCATGCAACACGCGTGCCTAAAACTTAGCAGGAGGCTCGGTTCGGGTTCAGGAGCTCTGGTCAGCATTCAGTAGTGTTCATCGTCATGTCCGCCCTGGAGGCTTGGTACATGGACGAGTCCACTGAAGATCCGAGACTGCCTCATAAATTGCACCCCAATCAGCCAGTGAGTCTACAGGAGCTGCAGGGCATCGGGGTTTGGTCCTGGAAGGTGCGTTAAACTCTCATTTTTGGGGTTAATGAGGGACATAACTAACATTAGAGATGAAGTGAATGACTCAAATCACACAACTAATTATCTGCTTTGCTGTATATCTGTCTGATTTGGGATCAGTGTTGCCAGTTCTTTTTCAGGGGAAACTTGTTAGAAGTCACCAGGTGACCAAGTAATTTACATATTCATTACATCATCACACTCATTTACATATCAAAATGTGTTATTCTTAACACTTGGAATAAGAATTTTATCAAAAGTCAGCTTGTGTAATATTGATTTTCTTTTTGTAGCTAACGATTTACAACCCGGATTCCAGAAAAGTTGGGACGTTCTTTAAAGTTGAATAAAATGAAAACTAAAAGACCTTCAAATCACATGAGCCAATA
>JAQMYM010000005.1:312101-323505 GCA_030014255.1 Parauchenoglanis ngamensis | reverse complement strand
ACACGCCCCTGTCCCAACTATTTTGAGACCTGTAGCAAGCATCAAATTTGAAATGAGCTCATTTTGTGCATAAAATTTGAAAGTTTTTGAAAGTAACAAGTAGCCTATGGCAGAGATTAAAATTCCTTAATTCCTTTAGGGCTTTGCTACAGACCCAAAAAAAAAAAAAAAAGGCTAGCTATTCCTACAAGCTGGGTCGGTGGTCATGATGGTCATCAGTGTCCTATAATAATAGATCCAAATCTTCCATTTCTAAAACACAGCTGTAATTCAAACGATTCAAACTTCAGTACTGAAGAAAAAGGCACTTACTAGTACACATCTATGTTTCTGTTCAGTTAAATGCTGATATCTATGAAAATGACCCCGAGTTGCAGAAGATCAGAGAAGAAAAAGGTTACTCCTACATGGACATCATTGACGTTCACCCGGATAAACTGCCCAACTACGAGGATAAAGTAGGTCAATCCAAACATCGACATTCATTATAACGAGATTGTGCATGTTGAATGTTTTATGTCGCTTGCTTTCCAGTTAAAAACATTCTATGAGGAACATCTGCACCTCGACGATGAGATCCGTTACATCCTGGATGGAAGAGCGTTCTTTGACGTTAGGGATAAAAGTGACCGCTGGATACGAATTGCTATGACAAAGGGAGACATGATCACACTGCCAGCAGGAATTTATCATCGATTCACCATGGATGAGACCGTAAGGCCGTCCTGCTGAAGCACATGATTATGTCCGAGTCTTAGAAAGTCAAGATGATGAGTAAAATGAACCAGCGCTTTCTTTTTTTCCTTTTCAGAACTACACTAAAGCTATGCGGCTGTTCGTAGGCGAGCCGGTGTGGAAGGCCTACAACCGACCAGCTGATCAGTTTGAAATTCGCAAGCAGTATGTGGATTCACTGAAGTGCTCCTGAGTGGGATTGGAGATTAACACTTGTTAGCATGTTTTTAATTGAACTCCATTGAAATGAAGTAACTCATTCTTTAATAAATGTAGAGGTTGCAAAACAGGACATATAAATATATTTTTGCTTTCCCATCAGTCCTGAAGCCACTTCAACACCGCAGTATCCATAGTGCCATGAATTATCATTTTTTTAGGAAGAATTTGTAGCACAATGTTGTTTATCAAACTATAATTAGCACTGTTAGTATCAGAAACAGAATTTATTACACTGATGAAACTGTTCAGATCCAATCACTGCGAATAAAAATCTCTGTATTGTTCATTTGTTGATGACGGTGTTGTTTATGACACAGCGTAACACACAACATTAACTTAAAAATCAGCTGGGGTTTATTTAGATCCGTCAAAGAAACGTACAGTACAATAGAGTCGAGTGACAAGAAGTACAAACAATACACACGCAGAGGTTTATTTATGAACAGTGCGCAGACTGGTTGCAATCTAATAGAAGGCTTTCCCGGAAGTTTCTCTGGCATAAAGATCATCTTAATATGAACTCAATAAATACAGTGAACTTTGTACTGTCCATGTCCCATGCTTCAGTTGCCCAGAAACCTGACTAGTCTAAACGTGGCAGCAATAACATATGGCAAGTGAAGTAGGGAAATGAACAAGTATATAAATTCCCAGAGAGTGGACAATTGCATGTAGCGAAGTCCTTATCCTCTCCTAAAAACATCTGAATGAAGCATATCGCATTTTCAAAAGTTAGCAAGTTGTGCTGCTGTTGCAACAGAAAAGCTTTCACCCTATCATTCAGAGATCGCAAATTTCATATCACAGTGACGTCATCAATGGCTGGGAGCAAAACTGACCTTGCTCTCTGGATGGGAGGGACGGCATACTCTCTCTCTCTCTCTCTCTCTCTCCTCTCAATCACAGTGACACTAGCCAATCACAGGCATCTGTAAGCTCATGGTTGTGGAAGAGGGAAGATGGCGCTTTCCTCCGAGTGTGTTACACTGTCCTGCAGTTTGAAAGGCATTCAGAGGAAGCATGTGTTAGCCTTCATTCTCCTTGCGGACATATAATAGGGGAGAGATGGCTGGTCAGTGGGAATTAGGGAGAAAATGGAGCGGGGGAAGAAAGAGAAAAAAAAAAGTCAGCAAGTTGTTGAGCTGTGTTTATAAAGGACATTATTTGTCTCTAGCTAGTGTCTTTAATTTCTCCCAATATGTTTAACTTCCAAATGAATGCTTATTGTGCCAGAAGTAATGTAATAGCGAGAATTTATTTTGCCAATATTTTCCCATACTACACATTTTCCTCATTCAGATCGTATAGGTGGTGGGATCTGGAACGAGTAGCTTGTGTTACAGTTAGGTGAAGCGCACCACTGTGAAGTGCATTCATTTAAAAAATGATCACTTGTTTGTGAAAGTCAATAAGGAGTTACTTTTTCTGGTTGTTGAACATTTTTGTCTTCTATGAAGAAAAAAAAAAAAAAAATGACAGCCCAGATATGAAATTTGGTGCCCAGGATACTGTGTTGTCAACCCAGACAATGTTTTTTTTTTTTTTTTTTTTTTTTTTTTATTAAATAAGTGAATTGTGTCCAGACTGTAATGTCTGTAATGCTGTATACCACTCAGGCTGCCTTTTTATCCCCTTTACATATGCTGAATATTTACATTGTATTTTTTAAATTTGATTTTATATTCTCTCGTTATTTACATTCTCTCGCAACCTGACAGCATAGAAACATTGATTTAAGAGTATCACATGCCATGGTGTGATTGCGCCGGTCATTTCAGGTTAGCTTAGATTTTGGTCACACACAGCTTTTCCAAAAAAAAAAAAAAAACCCTGCAAATATAATAGACCAGTGGCATTTTCAGCTCAAGCTTGTTAAACGAGCTCATGCCACATCATGAAGCAGTGAACCTGTGATCTAATGCGCTCCTGGCTGGTTATTAGTTACACCAGTTTGAGGCACTGTGTGTTGAAACTGTCGCCTTCGCGCCCGGCCACAGCCTCCAGCAGAGCCTGTTTCTTCTGCGTGCTGCGAGATGATTCCAGCTCGTACATGGTGGTCAGGTTAAAAAGCACGCTCTCATGCAGGTAGAGTGCAGGGTCCTGCTGTACCAGGCTCTCCAGCTGACCCAGGGACTCCTTTAGGCGGCCCAAGTAAAGTAAGCACACTGCTGCGTTGTTGTTTGCCTGCAGAATCAAATTAGAAAGTGGAATAGTTCACACAAATCGATAATCTATAGCTACCCTTACATTACTGTGTTTAACTTGTTTACCCCTACAATGTTATGTTTTTGGTTCGGCTTGGTTAGTTTGTCTGTTTACCCGCCCGATTTTCATGAAACTTGGTGGCCGGGTGTAGCATGGCTCAATTAAGGATCCATTAAATTTAGGAGTGGATGTGACTCCCGGGCTGCTTGAGGAATTTAGTTTCTGTAATGTTGCGAGATATGGCATTTGGGCTTGGCGGAATCTGCACTCAACAATACCACACATTAAAATCCTGTAGATGGCAGTAACGTTCAATAGTGACAAAAAAACATAGCCAATGTAGAAATATGACGACGCCAATGGAAATACTCCATTGGCGTCGTCATATTTCTACATTGGCTATGTTTTTTTGTATATATATCCAGACATATAAAGTGGTTGTTGTTGCAGATATGCATGTCACAGAAGAGTCGACTATTGCCCTTGGTGGAGGTCTGCGCTCTCCGAGTGCCCTTCTAGTTTATAAGGTGCGACACGTCTGGAAGTGCCGTCATTACACCAATAATGCAGATCTCGTCATCGTGATATACTAACAAGTGATTACGATTAAATGCGAAGGTATATGCGTCGTTCATGAAAGACTTGTTCAGGGCAATTACGTTTGAAACGTACTAATAGAAAGAACATCTCAGAAAAAATTTACTAAACAAATGCAAGTCATCCCAAGAAGTTGGCTTCCTTTATCCTCCCTTTCTCTTAGTCACACTCAGTCATATTTTTTAGTATGATGGTTGTCAGCAAGCAGGAGTTGTTACTAGAGTAGCCACTCTATACCTCATTCTTAAGAATGATCAATTTGGTATGTTCTGGACACCAAAAAAACGCACCAGCTTTTGCAGAAACAAACTATGTGCACATGGGATGCCAAAGGTTAGCTACACTCACCAACCAAGTTCTTCACATCACGAATACTGATGCATCACTTCTATACAGAAATATTTCACAGCTTTCTACAAATGTTTCACTGACAAAGGTAAAAAAAAAAATGTTTGAACAAAGGTTTTAATGATCCCATCTAAAGACATTTAAATCAGACCTACGTGCTTTAGTCGGGGTGCGCAGACGAGCACAGACAAATACAAAAGCACAAGGCTGCTCTGTTAGAGTGCTACTTCACATTACTGTCACAGTGTGTGCTCGTTTCTGACAACGTGGCAGTTTAACAATAAAGACAAAAGGTTTTTTTTTTTCTTTCCCCTCAACGAAGCCTTGGCAGAAGGAAAGTCAATATCAGTCAGAAGTCTGGCCTGATAATAAGAGAAAATCTACAGTATTTACCACAGGATTGTTGGGATCGATTTTCAAGATGCTGGAGAAACACGTGTGGGCGTCTGAATAATTATTCTGGCTCAGGTACACAAATGCCCTAAAAAAAGAAAAGAAAAGAAAAAGAATACACAACTACGAACGAGTGTGAAGGACACAATATAATTACACTCTTTGTAATGCTGTATCACCTGTTCATTAAAATAGCGGTGTCATGGGTTGGTCCGTTTCCTTTTTCCTCTACTTCCTGGAAATACCTCTCTGCAGTTCTGATGTCTCCAATCTTGCAATATAATCAAAAACACACTTAGTGTACAGATATGAAAATCACATTGATCGGACATCGTTGAGGTTTTAGAACATTCACGGTTCTCTAGAACACGACAGTCACAAGGAAACAAGCTACAAGAATGATCCATTATCATTATCTAATAAGAAAAGAATAAATGGATTTGCAGAATGGTGTTACAGAGACAAATTCAATTACAGGAGATGTGAGACGTGTCCTGACCTGACGTTACATCATTTATGATTAAGAAATGATTAACAGTTCACTTTTTCCTTTTATAGTTACATTTAATGTTGTGGAATGACCACAAAAACGTTAGTTCCTGTTATCCTTATAACTTGGAATTAGTTGCTTCTTCATCAGTCTCTCTTTTCTCTCTCAAAATCGATAAAGCAAAAAGGCAGCTTCGTCATATTACTGAGAGATTGAAATGCCCGGTGCTCGCTTTCCGGTTGTTGAAAACGTACTGCCTTTGCAAACACTGGAGACTCCTTCCATAAATGTCTCCTCACCTGAAACATCATCATAAACATCAAAGATGATGAGGTTTCTCTGCTAAGATGTTTGGTTACCTGTTTATCGATAGCCGTAGACCATATGGAGCGTTTGCCAAGTCCCTGTAAATGAGATGTTACTATAGATACAAAACTGTGATTTGCTGTTCAGTACTACTGTCAGAGCTCCTGTTATAACAAACTACTGAACACCTTCTGATTCATGAGATTTGAGAATTCAGCAGTGCTGTGGTATAATGCTGAATATTCCAGGTTAAAGAAGTTCTATAGTCAAATATCATTACTGCAACCTTGTGCCTTATTTCAACATTTGGAGTTGAAATGACCAGGGACGCCTTGCGGAGATGGCAGATGTTTTGCCTCATCTCACCTGTAGGAAGATGCGTCCTATTCCACTCAACAGCTGCACTCTCTGCTGTGGCTCATACTGGATGATGGAGTGATACGTTTCAACAGCCAGCACATAGTCCTGTGTGAGTGAGAAGGGGGACAGTGAGAAAAAAACCATGAGCGGTAGAAGGCAACAAACATGAAGCAGGTGGCATAAAAAGCAAGTCACAGAATTGTAGAATATATCCTTAGCCAGCAGATGGCACTGTTGCACTGCACGCCAGTGTGCACTCCTCTTATAACGGAGGGAATCGGCAAAATGTAATACACAGATCTGGCTTTAACGGACACTGTTTTGGGGACATTTCTCGAGCTGAAAATAAGGCTGCGTTTTCACTGAGCTAACAGTCCTGAGAACAGTGCTCACTTTTCGTATCGGAAGAATGATGCGTCGCTAGAGTAAAGGCCCTTTGCTTATGACCCGATATCCTACTGAAAGCTCATGTCTAGACAGTGGGGCTGTGTGTGGATAGCGGTCAACTGGGTCAAGCAAACAAATGGCATGCCGCTCACTTTTATTAAAGCATAAATAGAGGGAGGTAAGGTACAAGTACATGCCTTGAATTATCAGACCTCTGCCTAACCATATGCACTTAGACACCTTTAGTCAAATCTGAAGTAGCCAAGCATATTCTTGGACAAACTGCATAACGATATAAATCAAAGGAAGCGAACACAAGCTACACTTAGTTGTGGTGAAATATTACAAGACAAAAGGAAAAATATGCAAAAAACAATCATGTCTTAGAAGAATCTGTGGTGCTCGCAGGTATGTAATCACTATCACACCTATAAGCATTTTAAGGAATTGCATATTATTATTAGAATTTTCAATGCTTAAAAGTGTATTTGATGATTGTTGGGAAAGTTAGTTGTAGCTAGCTTCACTCTTCCTTCCTGAGATCCTCCCCCGGTGCTATGAGAGCGTGACAGGTAAGCAGGTGCATGACAAGTGAAAATGTGTCTTGATCCTGAACACATTTATCCTGACCACAGCTTCCAGACTGCAAAAAGAACTTTGCCAAATATTATAAAAAAAAAACGTGTTCTGAGCCCAACTTTAATAATCATCATTAATAGAGACTGTTGTGATGATGCACATCGCCTCAGGATTAAAAAAACAAACAAACTCTGGATCAATGGAAAATTCACCTGTCATACATGAGTGATATATCCTAGAGCTATTTTAAGCCTAATTAAACCTGAACTATGGCACAAAAGTAGGAATGGATCAATACCATTGTTTTTAAAGGCTGAGTACAAGTACATGTTTTTGGAACTTGTCAACACTGATCTTGATATTGATCCCAAAAGGAGTAACCTGATTAGTGTTAATCAGTTCTGTGCGGAGTCTGAATGCTCTCCCCGTGCCTGTGGGTTTCCTCTGGGTGCTCCGGTTTTCTCCCACAGCCCAAGGACATTCAGATTAGATCAACTAGCTGCTCTAAATTGCCCATAGGTGTGAATGTGAGAATGAATGGCTGTTCGTCCCCATGTTAGTATTGGCAACCTGCCCAGGGTGTACTCCGCCTCTGTCCCAAAGTCAGCTGGGATTGGTTCCAGCTTCCCCGTGACCCTTGATGGATAAGCGCTATAGATAATGGATGGATAATGGGTGCTGCCATGTGCTACTAGCAGTTAACTCCTTGCGTTCAAGATACTACGGCACTAAAAGTGCATCTTTATACCTCAAAGACAGCATGAGGGCAGCCGACCTGAGAACACTGAGCTGTCGCAGCGAGTGCATCAATAAAAAGGTGTGCATGGCTCTATAAATCGCACACTCTCACACTGGGTAGACAATGCAAGGAAGTGCACGTGTCTCATTGCGCAGTGCTCACAGAAGTGAAGTGCTCACTTCCCTGCTCCATGCCACAATTTGTGCTCATTTTTAATGACCCTGCTCACTGATACTGCTCTGCAACCTCATTAAAACACAATGTTTTATCAGATTATTGTACTGGCTGCTGTTGATAATTTCACAGAGCACAGTTTTCAGTCTATGCTTTGATTGCCATCACTAACTGCTGAATGCTTTCAGAACGCTGTCTTTCCATGTTGTTTTTTTCAGTACGACGACATGCACTAGGCTTACGTGCAATCGGATGTGGGATTCGGAGCATTTTTAGGAAGAATACGAGTAAATGAGCAAAATGCTGGAACGAAATGACTTAATTCATGCCAACATCCAGACACGTCTTCTCTTGCTGCGCAACACTGCAAGTGTACACATGGCTATGTGGCGCACATAGAAGCGGAACTACGGTAATGTATCTCTGCAGCAGCTCTCTCCCGACGCCCACATACCTTCATCATTAGCAGACAGTTTGCCATGGAGTACATCACCCGGCACAGACGTGACCTCCACAGCTGAATAGAGGCTGGGAAAGAGAGAGAGATAAAACCAGAGAGAGAGAGGGAGAGAGAGTGAGATTGAGAAAACAGGCTAACCAATTGCATGCCAATTCCCTCCTCCCCCTCAGCATCACACCCTTTCCCCTGTCCAAACCATCAATTATTCTTCTGCGAGAGGGAATTATGGTGAAGGAGGGAAAGACACTGCGACAATCACATTCATTCCTCCCTCCGGCTGACTGTAGGCAGCATCAGTAAGCGTGTCTGTTCTCTTATAATTTCTCTGTGTGTGTGTGTGTGTGTGTGTGTGTGTGTTGCGGCTTTCTGCTTGTGTTCATCAACAGAGAGCTGCAGCTACCCAGCATCTATTGACATCAAAAGACTACAATGAGATACAGGGAAGCGAAGCTACCATCTTACACCGTTATCTGTGCAGCTGAAATGAGAAAGGCTACGCAAGATGAAAGAAAGAACAGAGACTGTGTTGCTAATGAGCTGTTCAAAATGACAGACAATGCTTTTTTTTTTTGTCTTTGGATGATTTGTTACAAAAAAATAATATAATAATTGAGACCACAGTTATAGACTAAAATCTATTTAAAAAAAAAAAAAAAAAAAAAATCATAGTTCAAATACTGGAGTCATTATACAAGTCTCTTTTTGGACATTGTAAAAACACATCATATTTCTACTGCGGAACACAAAGTTCATCTCTCGCTCTCTCTCGGCAGTGTGTGTGGCGTAATCTCGGCATCTGTGTACATAGGTGCCAACATTCTAACAAGAAAATCCTAGCAGGCATGGAGGGGAAAAAAAACCCTCTGAATTGTACCACGGAAACCTTTGTGTATTCTTGTGGATGAGGTGCATAGGATTTTTTTTTTTTTTTTTCTTTTTTTTTTTTTTTAAGACATGCACCCAGCAACAGTAAGAAAACAAGAAGGCAAAATTCAGATGTTACTGCTACTTAATCACCAACTTGCTTTACCAAAAGGACCACATTTCCGCCCACTTGTTTCCTTTTGGCTCTGAAGACAGAGGTCCAGGAATTCACAGGTCAACGTCAGTCAGTGTGACTGCTACCAGACACAAATATGCTTCTTTCACGTGCAACGTCCTTTCCCTTTCAGCGAGCTGCATTTTCAGCAGTCTGGATGGGATTCCTGTTTGGTCTAAGTGCTACTTTAATGACAAAAGCAACAAAGTGTCATTTTCATGGAGGTTTAACGAAAAAAAAAAAAAAAGTATATCGTGATTCACATTTTTTTTTCCAAATAGTCACAATGATTTTGTAAAAGATTTTCCGCAATAAAATACAGTACTGTGCAAAAGTCTTAGCACCCTGTTTTCTTTTAGTACAAGCTTTTGTTTGTATTTTATGGCTTCTAAATCATCGAGTCAAAACCTCAGTTTTCCAGCACAAAATTAAATGTTACAGAAAAATATGTTTGTTTGTCAGCACATTACATAAGAGACCACTTTTCAGACCAAAAAAAAAAAACATAATGAAGGCTCCTGGGTTTTGCCAAAAAAAAAAAAAGTAATGCAGCAGTCTGCGGAAGAACTGTGGCCGATTCTCCAAGATGCGCAGTAAAAACTGTAATGTAAAGAACATAGTGTACAGATCGTACCTGGGACTACTATTTTAGAAAAAAAAAAAAAAAAAGAGAGAGAAAGTCTGTCATACCAAATATTGACTTTGTTTAGTTAATTACCTTTTACTGCACTTTATAGTCTTTTTTTAATGTAGAAACATTTCATGTCATCGTTTTGAAGGCATCTTTGCTCATCCCTAAGACCTTTGCACTTTTGAGTTTCACTCTCAAATTGACTTACTGCTGATTTATTTGTATTACATGTTCAGTCAGGAAGCATGTCCAGTACCTGGTTGTCAGATCCACCAGTCTCTCACACTGACCCTGCCCTACTTTAAGCTGTAGGGTTAACAGGAAGAACAAAAGCACTAAAAGGATCTGAAATCAACACCTCACTGTGCGCATGTCCAATCTTCTCTCAGCATTGGGTGTACAACTTGTTTACCAGGGCTTTGGCCTATGCGATGAGCTTTCCGGACTCCGAGAGCTTGCACTTTAACCACAGACTCTGACCAGCGAGCTACTGGTCATGTGCTGAGAGGCCAGCATTAGTGCTGAGCTGCCATGCTTTATTCCAAGCTCAGGAGTAAGGTTGAGGGCAGCAGATGGGGAGAAATGACATGAAGCTACTGGGCTGTCAGCACCGGGCAGCTTCTCTGGAGACATGTGTGTGTCTGACGGGACGGCGAATACATTTTTCAGCAGGAACACGGGCGAGGGGAGGATGTGAGGAACTGGGGAGGACAAGTAGGCCGTCCATGTGGGAACTCGCATCACACACTCCAGTCTACACCATGTATATACACACATTTGTCTTTATTCGCCACGGCCGACACCAAAACTCTGGGTGCGAGTTTGGTCTCAAACCAGGAACAAAACACACCAGTCTGATGCTTCATACTCTCATAATAGCATTTTAGTGAATACGCACTTATTTCCAATTTCAATTCTGCTTTCATGCCGGATGTAATTTTCTTTCTTTTTTTTTTTATTTTTTATTTGTTTTGAGCTTCAATGAAGCATCCAGTAACAGGATCCTAACTTGAAAAAGGGTTAATAAAACTGCTAGAGGCGTGAAGCATCACAGAACTGTATCAGTATCAATGTGTGGCAAACTGTACATTTCTACGTGAATGAAGAATATTTTCTGACACAGCGTTGTCATAGGCAGCAGCTGAGAATGCTATGCATACAGTAAGTGTCAGGGGAAGGAAAGGCTGAGGTGAAAGCCTTCTCCGGGCAAGGGCCAGAGAGAATTCATCAAAATGACATTATTTCGGAATAAAAGCAATCAGCTTCAACTTGGCTTGATTGTCAAGCAGGAGTACAGGAATCTAAACATGATAAAGAAATGTTAAAGTGTAATAAAAACTTACTGAAGATGAACGAATGATGAAAAATCAAGTGACATTTCTACCATCTGTAAACAAACCCTTGATGACAACACCCTCTTCAAAAAAAGCTGACCCTTGTGCATTAAAACCCATGAACACCCTTATGTGTGTAAAGCCCATAAAGCAGACAAAAACACTTTTTTTACAACAATCTGAAAAAAAAACAATCAAATAATACAGAGTGGGGTCCAAAAATCCGTAAGTTAAAATTCTTCCATTTTTCCATTTAAAGAATATAAAAAAAAATTAAGATATTGAACATTTGCTTTCTTTGTTTAAAATATTTCAAAATTCTTAAAACTTCTTCCATCCATCCATCCATTATCTATAGCGCTTTATCCGTCTGGGTCGCGGGGAAGCTGGAGCCAATCCCAGCAT
>JAQMYM010000005.1:259977-284871 GCA_030014255.1 Parauchenoglanis ngamensis | reverse complement strand
ATCATTATCCAGTCTCTTTTAAAGTCATAAAAATAAAGAAAAAAATTGAATTAGAAGGCGTGTCCAAACTTTTGACTAGTAATGTAGATGTTATTCATAAAATATTGTTCCACCTAGTATACTGTAAATAAACAGGTTCAGTTATGGGCAGTTCCACAGCCAAGCCGCGTTAATAACTGTTTATAGGGTAAGTTTATGCTACACAAACAATGTTGATGCGGTGATATCCAAAGTTTCTCTGCGAAGCTAATTTATATCAGTGTGAAGTGTGACGAACGAATCATGCCGCTTTGTTACTTTGGACAGTCAAATGTAGCATCCATCATGCTGAAACTGCCATTATTTATTATTTTTTCAGTTATCATATTTTTCTGGAAACCTGTTTAAGGACAAAAGATTTCCATACAGCAGTTGCCTGGTGTTCGTTTAGGATTTATATATTTATTTTTTTAAGAACTGGGATTGTCTATGCCTGATACAGATGTGGACCCTGACACGCCCTTTAAATGTTTCTGAGTGTGCACTTTTTATGAACGCACTCAAGCGTTGTCTGGAATCGTGTCCTGTCCACTATATAGAGCATTTAGAGACCGAATGCAGTGGATTATGAGTATTGACACAGACCAGTGAGTAAACCCATATAACGTGGGTTGAGTATGAAATCATTCCCTTCACATTCTGTTTCACATGATTGTGTTCTGTCTAGTGCTATTTTTTTCAATGTACGGAAACGCGATGTGCTAGCTTACATAATTAGCTAATTAATGTATAGTGCATGGGGAGAGTATAGTCCTACTTATACGTTGCTATGATTAGCATAATATATATAAATTCGTTAGCCTTTTAATAATCTGTAACTCTTTATTTGGATAGTCCAGTCTAGACACTACAAGCAGCCTATTATTATTTTCAAAAATAAATGTATTGGTGTTTAACTACCTTTTAATTACATATCAGTAAAGACCACATGAACTTTTTGAGAGTATAGATGATGTGCCAAACAATAAAAGCTAGAAACCTAAAGCTAATCAACAACAATGGTAAACTACCCTGAATAGCGTCGATGCCACAGAGCTCCAGGGTCACTGGTTTAATCCCGAGCTGGGTTTACTGTCTGTGTGGAGTTTACTCGGGGATCCGTGGTTTCCTTCCAACTCCCAAAAACATGCTGGTAGGTGTATTGGCTCTGCTGAGTTGTCTCTAGGTGTGAATGATTGTGTAAATGTGTGTATACATGGTGCCATGCAATGGACTGGCATCCCATCCAGGGTGTATTCCAACATTACACCTAGTGTTCCCAGGATAAGCTCTGGATTCACTGACCAGGATAAAGTGCTTAATGAAGAAGAATGAATGAGTGAATTTTATAAAGAATTAGTTGATAGTATAATTGATGATTGACAGGTGAGTATCTACAGCGGACTATCAAAATAAAATGTTTCCTAAATGTTCTTTACTGCATTTAATGTTTCTAGTGTTTTAATTATATTGATATTTGATTTGCAGACTGGGACATGATCATATTGTAATAGAGGCATATTTCAGTTTGCCTCTAAAATGTCGTACATCACAGCGCACACAGAACAGGAGTGAACCAGCACTGTCACTAAAGCTGGACTCCCAGGCTCCTGGGCTCGTGTTATAACAGACGCAGTGGTAATGGAACATGTCATATTTTGGCACTCCCAACTCTCCTCTCTCGCCACAAGGCAATTAAAAGAATTAAATGAACACACAACCGATTGGAAAGGCAAAATGTAATTAAATCCAGAGTTTATGCGATTGGCGCCTATGGCCTTGACTGGTTTATGACAGTCTGAAGAAAAGAGAGCAACTTCTTTCTGGGAAAAAGAAATGAGGGAAAAGAAGGGATTTGATTTGTTTTTTATTTCTTCCTCCGTGTTGATCGTGATGAGGCAGATGCATGAGAAGTCGTAACCGAGTTCAAAAGGAGAATGTAATTAGCGTGACGCAGTCTAATGGAGCATCCGGAGTCAAAGTCTGCTGAAATCGTGCACTGTTACTTTACACTAATAACATGTACTGTTATAACTGCAGCGCTATTAACATAATTGCAGCATCAGGAATAATGCAATAAATTGCATTAACACATTATATAATGTAAATGTAAATTAGTTTAATATGTCAGGGTTCACTCTAGGAAGCACTTTTTTGCTGATAGGAAAAAGGCACACTGTAACCATAGCAACACTGTTACATTTAAATTTTTACATTTATGTCATTTTGGCAGACGCCCTTATCCAGAGCGACTTACATGCATCTTATTTTTAAGTGAGCAGTGAAGGTTAAGGGCCTTGCTCAAGGGCCCATCCGTGGCAGCTTGGTGGTGCTGGGATTTGAACTCACGACCTTACGATCACTAGTCCAATGTCTTAACCACTGAGCTACTACAGACCCCCAGCTACAGTTGAGTTCTTCTGTGTTGTACTGACTGTGTGTACCTTACAGTGTGTAAGGCGTGTGAGCATTGCTATGGTTACAGTGTGTAAGGCGTGTGAGCATTGCTATGGTTACAGTGTGTAAGGTTGCTATGGTTACAGTGTGTAAGGCGTGTGAGCATTGCTATGGTTACAGTGTGTAAGGTTGCTATGGTTACAGTGTAGAGGTTATGGGAACTGCTTTTTTTGTGCTGATATGGAAAAAAACAGCC
This sequence comes from Parauchenoglanis ngamensis, assembly GCA_030014255.1. Lineage (NCBI taxonomy): Eukaryota > Metazoa > Chordata > Actinopteri > Siluriformes > Auchenoglanididae > Parauchenoglanis > Parauchenoglanis ngamensis. The sequence goes on along the minus strand of JAQMYM010000005.1, from coordinate 282,200 downwards.
CATGCAATTTGCACACTGTAACCATGGTAACACTGTGGTTACAAGCTAGCTTAGCAAGGTATCTAAATTAGATGCATTGTTTATTGTGATTGTGCAAGCAATCACACTATCGTTGTCCATCAGACCACTTTTTTTGTCCTGCTTTTCAGGGTATTCGTCCTGCAGTTTTCAGGATATTGAGCCCAAACACACTTCATCTCATCCATCCTGTGTCTGAATAGTGTTCTTGTACACAGCTTTAGGAAAGACGCACTCGTTCTCTCGTTTTCCTGTTGGTTTTTTGCCCATTGAAATAAATGGAGTTTCAGAGTCAAAGTCTTCCTACTGTGTCACACTTCACCAGAGAGCCACCAAACTTCATTTCACCAACTCACCCAACCCACACATCCATCCGTCATGAGCCGCACTCATCGTTTTTTGCCCTGCAGAGCAATCACACTCACATTTTCTTGAGGAGATGCATCTCTAGTTAATAATACTCATTTAATTCTCTCAACATTAAGCATTAAGTAAACATTAAGTAAAGATGAGCAGTAGGATGTTCACCTTGGCTTTGGGTTTGTTTTTATTTTGTTTTTTTAGCAGTTAGCCGTGAGTGAAATGTAATCTTTAATTGAAGTAAAGGTATACTAAGGTTTTTTTTTTAATAATAAACTAATAAAAATAAGTTTTAATAAAATCATACATCACAATTATTGGCACCCCTACATTAGTACTTTGTGTATTCCTCTTTAGCTCACTCACAAACGTTCAGTTAGGTTTAGATCGGGGGACTGGGATGACGATATCGAAAGCGTGACTCTGTGGTCAGTGAAGTATTTTGCGTGGATTTGGACTTATGTTTTGGATCATCCTGCTGGACAAAACAACCACAACCCTGGATGTGGTAACATCTTGGCAGACAGCCAGATTTTCATTTAAAATCTCCTGGTACTTAAGGGATTTCATGATGCCTTGCATCCTGTCAAGGTTTCCCGGGCTTTAGGAGGAAAACTAACCCACATCATCAGCACAGATCTTCTATCATACTTTGGAGTGGGAATTAAGTACCCCTTTTTTTTTTCCTTTTTTTTTAAAAGCAGAAATCTATATTCTTGTTTCATGTGACAATTGAACTTGGTTCCAGTCAAGCTTCCAGTAAGGTGATGCAAATTATAGAAGCCTGTGGTTAGTCGAGGGAATAAAAAAAAAGATTTTCTTCTGGTGCATTTTTCCAAAAATCTATGGCATGAAGATGCTTCTGTAAATCTCCTTCTGTCATCTTTGGAGAAATTTACGCCTCCATAACCATCCACCTTATTATGCAAAAGGGCAGAATACACTTGTGTCCTTTTGCAACCAGGTTCATTACAACTCCAGTCGTTTTAACTTCTCAGTTATTGCCATAACAGTGAATAAGGACATTTTCTGTAGCTGTAGCTGTTAGCTATTTTTATAACCTTATTTTGCAAATCAACACTTTTCCCCATTTCATTTGTGTATTCTGTAAGTGTTCTTAGTGCTCATGAATGACTAAATAAAAAGGAATTAGTCGTTAAGCGACCTCACCACACCACCTGTATACCCCAGTGATACAGAAAGTCACAGATAAGCGCTTAAGATGTCCTAAACACCACATGAAGTGTTTTTTTTTTGTTTGTTTGTTTGTTTGTTTTTAAGGTTAATCTAAGTCACCACAATGACATTTTTAATAACCTTTACTAAAGGTTAATGTTTATAATTCTAATAATCCTGGAGCTGACTTTGTAAGGCTATGTTCATACAAGATATTAGAAAAAGATGCTAATGTAATGTGCACATTGTAACCATAACTAGCAAATGATCACCAACACTCTCGCCATGGTGGTTGTTTTTATTTCCCCAAAGCTACAATCTGATTAGTTAATCAAGTGAAAAAAGACATTTTAAGAACATGCTTGATGTCATAGAGCGGTTTTCAAAAACGCTGAACTCTGAAATTGCTTAGCTCTGACCAACAACACGGCCTCGCGCTAACTGTTGCTGTAGCTACTTCCTGTGTGTGCCGATTAGGAGAACTGCCTTATGTGAACTCAGCCTAAGTTCTCTGGCGGTCAGCATCCACAGCGTTTTGTGTAACAGGAACTGGCTAATGTAATGTAATGCCTCTGTAGTATCGCATGACTGTATAGTTCATCATACGGTGTTAATTAGCAGACTTGGTTTTACGGGTTTTTTCGTGAGCGCCTTGGAGTTAATTGCACAGATAATTGCGGAGCCAGGCTGTAGGCTTTGATTGATTGTTTTTCATTTAGCTATTCCTTTTTTTCCACTCTGGGAATGAAATTGAGAACAGCAGACTGTTTTTTCCTGCTTAGCATGTATGGCTAACATTAGGGGACAAAATTGTGCTTATTTGTCAAATTCAAGTTAGAATCTGTTTCCTTTTTGACGTGTAGTGTGAGGCAGAAGAGATAGTGTGTGTGTGCATGTGGCGGGGCATGCCTCTAGAGGCAGCATGAGACAGGACAGACCCTCATCCATCATTATCCTGCAACTGAAATGAGACCACACACACTTCTGGGTGTGAGCAAACATGCATGCGTTTTGTGTTGTTGTTCTTGACTTACACAATACGAAGCGTGTATGGGGATAAATGTTGGGGTGAGGGGGGATTCTATATGTGGCTGCATTCCTGAGTGAGATTTCTGACATGTTTTTCTCTGTGTGTGTGTGTGTGTGTGTGTGTGTGTGTGTGTGTGTGCAGTCTCAGACAGCCGGGTGTTAACGTGCGCAGCGGTGTGGAGGATGCCCCCGGAATGGGAATCAGGCAGCCACGATTCCCCCGACGATTCAGCTCACAGCCCACAGGCCCTGCAGCTCCTCTGTCACCTTGACAACACGGCCCACGGCAACGTGGCCTGGTAAAACACACGCTATCGATTTCAACCCTACAGCAGCCTTCCCGTTTCTCTCTCCTCACACTCCTTCACACTGCTCACGCTGCTATTGGGAGTAATCTGCTCAAAATCTCTCTCTCCTTCACTCCGTCTCCCTCATTTTTATTCTCATTCTCCGCTTCCGCTGAAATGCGTTTGCTCTTCACTGCTCCCACCTTTCCATTCTTCCTTATCTGTCACCCTTTTTCCGTTTCTTATGCACTAAAAGAATAATATAATATAAAAAAAAAACAAAAAACATTGAATGGGCTTTTGCTGTTATTCTAGCAGCCGGATGCCTGACCTACATATTCCATGGCTTAAGTGTGCATGCCTTTGTTTTAGCACCCCACACTATATGCCATACATCACAAAAGCAGAATAAAAGCTTAAGTCGTGATTTTTTTTTTTTTTTTTTTTTTTTAAAGCGTTGCTGAATGGCAGTCTCCTGCCATCTCCCACTGGAGAGTTCGATTTGATGGAGCTTGCACAGTAATAGAATTTTCATTATCCCTCATAATAAAAGAGGCCCTGTATTTCAAAGCCTGTGGTTTCAGCTGAAAAACAATGAACTCAAATCTCCTCGGCTCTGTCGTCCTGCCAGCGGAAGAGCCTGCGTCAGGTGTTTAGTATACTTTGGTAGTAGGTCTGACTGAATGGTCTCTGGTTGAAAGTGTAAAAACGTCGCCTTCACTTAGTAGTAGTTTGATTTACACTAGATTGCAAGCACACAAAAACTCGATCCTGTGCTGGTCATAATTATCCCTGTGCATAAGAATCTCAGATTTTTCAGGATAATGATATTGTTTTATGCAACGGGTCATAATAGCTTGGCTTGACTTTGCTGGAATGATACTATACTATAAACAGTATAACATATGCTTTGCATGTTTTGCAAGTGTTGTTCATGCTGTCACTAGGCAGGTTAACACACTCGGAGGAAAGCAGTATCTGCCCACTTTTTCATACATGAGACACCCATGATTGGTGAGTGTCGCTGTGATAGACAGAGTGAAAGTATGTCATCCGTCCTACACAGAGAGCACGGCCAGTTTTGGTTTCTAGAATGTTAGCTACAGATGGCTTTCTTTTCCTATCATTAGTATGTAAAACAATAGCATCCAATTTCTTGTTGAATCTGATTGTACAGTCAATCGCACAAAAGCTCGTTCCCATTTTACATATGTTTTTTTGTGGGTGTTTTTGTGGCATTCCCTGTATTGTATGTTATTGCACCCTCTGCTGTCTAAACAACACAATTACAGCTAGGAAAAACGAATAGATTATGCAGCTTGATGATAATCGTGGTTCGTTGTTTATTTCCTCGATTTGAATTCGTAGCGCGATTTATCGTCACACGATATATCGTTACATGCCTAGCTAGTAGCAATTGTGTGTATTGAAAATATTCTAGTCTTTTAATAGCAGGCATTAAATTGCACAGTTACACTAGCAGGGTAAAGGCTAGTTTATACTTGCTCTTAATTATGTGTACATGTACACAAGGTATCCACTGCATGTATCCTGTTGTCATTTGGTGCATCGCTCGGGCACGTCCTCAGGAATTGCACGTGATGCCGTCGTAAATAGTGGATCGAGGGTAGCACCATGTGACACTTCTAACAGGTGTCCACAACTAAGTAAATAAACTAACATTGTGTGTGAAATTGTATATTTATGTACTATTCTAGACTGTTATTGAATACTCACAATACGGGTTTTCCTGTTACAGTTAGAGTATGAATTAACTTGTTTAACCTGGAAACTAGATAGACAGAGATGTTTTGGCTCTTATTTGCCATCTAGTGCTTTTAATCCTCCATATATGAAAATCTAACAAATGTCCTACACCTGTAAACTAAATAGATATTGATTGGATGTTCAGAGTGGCTTATTAATGCCTCATGACAACATTTTATTTGAGTAAATAAACAAAATGGTTTGACTCGTCTGCAAGTTTGATAACTTGATAACAAGTTATACAAGTTAAGTTGATAGTTTGATAGCAAGATTGATAAATGTGCATTGTAGAAAACAAGAAAAAAGAATTTTGAATTTCAAGTAATTTCGGAGATACAGGCTAGAATGTATACCTCTTTGTTGTTGCACACCTTTTGCCTATTTGCTCCAAGGTTTTGTACGGTCCTTCTTTATAATATTATTAACCTAGATGCCAATTTTAATCAAAATCTGTCACTGAAAAAAGCAGTTTTTAGTTATAGAGCCTCCTTGTGGTCTGTTTGTATGAATATCGTAAAGAAGTGTAGAGAATTAGACAATGTGTTGGCGAGACACAAGACATCTACTGTACTTAGGCATTTTGATGAAAATTGATTGGCTCGTATAATCAAAATGGATTGACATTGAAATTTCCTTTTCCTTAATTTAGGAATTAAGATCAGTGAAGTCTGTAAATGATCCAAAAACTTTAAAGTTGCTGCAGCTTCCCCGCTTGGACCCCTAATAATCTCTCTGGTTGGTTGTACCTGGCCAAGTAACACATGGCAGCTGTTTGTTTATTCAGTTCCTCTGAACAGGATCAGAGTGTATCTAGAGAATAATTGTCTTCTTTCCTGGTTTGAGAGTCAAATTGTGTTGAAAAGCTCCTCTTACATGACAGACGTGCGTTTTCCTGATGATCTCTTAAAAAATCAAAGTGCAGTGTAGAGAGAATAACTGACTGTTATGAGTGAGTGCTGCTATTCTCGGATATTGAAAGCGTGTTCTCCATTCTCCGATAGGCGTGTTTCGTGTGTGTGTGTGTGTGTGTGTGTGTGTGTGTGTGTGTGAGGAGGTTGAATGGCCTCCTCTTGGCAGAGTGCAGGGCCGCAGAGTTGGAGCCCTGGGGTGGAGATTGATGGTACTGGTGTCTGTCCTTGTAAAAATCTCAAGGGCAGGAAGTGTGTGTGTGTGTGTGTGTGTGTGTGTGTGTGTGTGTGTGTGTTTGTGTGTGTGTGTGTGTTGGGGCCAGTGTTCATGTGCGTGAGCTTGTTTATATGTGTGCAGTTATAAAGGCTCTGTGTGTGAGTCCGTATTTGATGAAGGGTTCACACTGTGACTGTCTGTTTTGATATTGGATTTTTTTAAAGATGGCCGCCTCTTCACACTCTGTCAGCAGTAAGACTGGGGCGCAGGAACATCCTCATTCACTGTTGTAAGGCCAACTGCATTTTGGCCTGTCTCTCACACTCTTTGTTCTTACACAGACACACAGCGACTTCAATTTTGGCAAATATATCAAGCATCAAAGGAAAACCGACCAGAAGAAGCTGTTTGTTTCAGCCAGAATCAGAAAGCGTTTTCGCTAGAGCCTCGTCTGGTTTTGAATCTAGTGCGCACCTTGTAATCAATGGCCACTGAGTGCGTCGTGGCCAATCAGGCGCTCGCAGGGGGCCGGGAGGAATTTTCAGGCCCGGATTGTGACTGTGGTGTGAGACGGTGCAATCACGAGTGCGATTTGCACTCCGAGCGGGCTGCTTCCAGATCAATGGGAGCCCAAGAAGGAGCGAATAGTAACTGCGTTATGTAGGTCAGTCAATACTGGCAATAATGATAGAATAATCTCTGTGGGGGACGGCAGCCTGTCGATCCTTAAACACATCTTATATTGTGCGTGTTTTCTCTGCATGGCCTGCATTCTCTCTCAAGAGCACAGCGACCTTGAATAATCGTTTTTTTTTTCATGGAGGCATTTAATGGCATAGTCATTGTTGTGCACATAATGAGGAGTTAATACTGAAATTGCACACATCAGTATTCAGGCTTCAGCTGTGACTACAGGCTTATGTGCTACTCTGTGGATCCTTATCCTGTCCTAGCCCTATTCTTTTTAATGTTGTATGTTAGACAACTCTTAAATGATTATTTGAATCTTTTCCTTCTACTGGCTGTTATATTAATATGGTAGTCTTAAAAGTTCTTTTGTTTTTATGTTATTTTATCGTGGTTAACAGCAAAGGTTTTCTTAGTCTGCTTTATCAGTTTGGATTTCTAACCTGCTGATGTTTTTTCAGGTTTAAAGGCACGTGCCCTGTATTAAAGCTGCTCATTTAAACACTATTGGGGAAAAAAAATCCGTCAACCTTGGATGAGGATCATTTATAATCTGAATGGGCTGAGTTTAAATACAGAAAACTTTCCTCACTTAAATACTGTTACTACAGCCCTTTTGTAAGAGTTGATGGACCTTGTTAGAACTGGGGAAGGGTCAAAGATTACAACAATACGGGGAAAGAAAAAAAATATCAGTGTTCCTAAGAATGTCAAAGAGATTCATTAATAGTTTTGTCTTTTTTTTTTTTTTCAATGTTAAACTTTCAATGTTTTTTTTTTTTTCTGTAAACAAACTTAGGAGACAAAAAAAAGTGTAATGAGACCATTGAATGTTTATGCATATTAATAATTTCCTGTAAAATAACAGAAACTCATCCTTGACCACAGTACCAAACCGCAGTCAAAGCAAAGCTCAGTTTACCTTTTTTTTTTTTTTTTCTTCAGGGTGCCAGAATATGAGGACCGTACTTTAGTGCTGACTGGAAGACAGATCCGGTCATAACTTGCTACGCGTTATAGCTCATCTGCATACAAAGTGGATTAGACGGGAATAGCAAAGTGGGTTAAAACCGAAATTTGAATATATTGAGGGCTTTTAAGGAAGCCATGAGGACTCTATTTACATATTCAAGGAGGCAAAGTCTCTGTTATTCAAGGTCAAATGTACAATGTTTTTTTTAAATCCTACCTCTTTTAAGTTAATTCGCATGGGTCTCCGGTATAATAAGACTGAAAACAGCCGTAGAAAAGGACTCGTCCTTCTTTTAGAATTAAACGTAATTAATAAAATTTCTCAAAGTGAAATAAAAAGAACATGGGGGAAAAGTGGGCGCATTTCCCTCGTCTGTCTTTGAGCGAGGGACTACAGCGGCGCTCCGCGTAACAGCCCAGTGACTCTCGGTACCTTGTGAGGGTTGTAAAAACAGTCCTCGCATCACTGTGTCATTTATATCCTCAATAAAAGTGCTTTTTTCAGCCCCCTTGATATCCCAACTCGCAAGACATGCATGCAAATTAATAGTTGGATAGAATCCCAAGAAGGATTTTATTATTCTTTTCACCCCTTATGGCATCATTCCTGTCTTCATGTCTGGTCCTGATGTGAGTCGGATGATTGTTATTCAGCTATAAACCCTGCTTGATTATGACATTATACTGTCAAACCAGTTGCGCAGACTTTTATGTGTGTGAAAAAAGCAATCTCGTAAGTTTGATGTGCTGTGGAAATGCATGGTGGTGCAGGTGCAGGTGCAGGTGCAGGTGTGCTGATCAGAGCTCTGCCGTCTTCTTTTTGGCAGTGTGCTGTGGGAGCCGATGGGCGATGGCAAGCGTGTGATCTCTCTTGCTGAAAGCCACATCGTGCTCTGGGACCTTCAGGAGAGCTCCACCAAGGCCACGGTGAGATAGCAGCCCCCTCATTATTTGATAACTGCTATATCGAACCCTGCAGCTTGCAATCTGAGTCTGTAAGACAAAACGCACTCAAGTCCCCATCATTGTACTGAAAAATGAAAGGAATACTCCAATGTTTTTCAAGTTCATCTGTACCACCTCATCTGGAGCGTAGCTGTGATTACCACAGATGAGAAATTTGATCCATTTCAATCTACTGAGAAATGAAAAGTAAAACTATTTACGCTAAACTCATTTGGAATGGAAGTCCCAGGGCAGTCGTTAAGTCTCGTCAATAGTCTTGAAATTAAAACTAAGATTGTTTGTTTGCCGTTGAGAAAGGTCTTAGTATGAGACCGACACGAGAGAATGTCTTAGCTGTCCTTATTCAGTACAGTAAAATGCTATTATGCTTAGTTAGGTTTTCCAGAAAGTTATGCTAATACATAATCTGCTATTTTTCCCCTCTGAGAAGTACCCCCGTTTCTAGAACAGCTTAGCTACACACTTTGCATTTATGTTTATTGATCAAATCAAACAACTTCCCATTCTCTACATTCACACTAGCAAGCAATATTTGAATTATGATTTTCACGGTAAATTGACAAATTGGCTTGAATGAGTTCTTGGACCTTAATCTTGTGTGTGTGTGGTCCATCATTCATTCCAGCGCTTGCTTTCAGCTTCAGTTCCCCTCAGCAATTAGTTTCCATTTATCGTTTGACTTACGCAAGAATACCTGTGGTTTCGCCTTATCTCGTCATCCTCAACCACTCATTACATCTGAATATAGATATTGTGCAGAAAAAAAGCTTGGCAAGAATAGCCGATGCTTCTGTGTGTCGCCGGTTAGCTTGCTTTGCTAATCTGCTGAAGTCTAGCAGGTAACATGTATAACAAACAACCAAGTTTTCACTCTTAGTCTGAGTTTTGAGTAAACAGTTCTTTTTTTTTTTTTTTGTACTGGATACCATGTCAGAGTTTGTGTCTGTGATGGTCAGACGTTCTCGATAAAGTGGATAGATATCCATTTAACTTTGTTGAATGATGATCATGGTCAGTGATTTGACCAACCCTGCTAAGAACGATTCCTCGTTGCAAAACATTCAGTTTAATAAAGAATTGTTTTTTTTTTTATCTTGAAGTGAACTTGAGCTAAAGACGATTCCCACAGCTGGTTTGCTTGAGCTTGAGGAGACCCAGTTATGGTATAGTCCCTTTAGGTCGAACTTTTCTTCTCCCACAGCCCATTGTCTGTGCAATTAAGGTGTCTACAGTACTGCAAGTCCAGATGAAATGCGAGTTTAGGTTGGTTAACTTAATGTCCCATTAGCGAGGAGCCGCCGTGTTGAAGGTATTCATTAATAATGCGCTGAAGTCATTACTAATTAATGCCTCGCCGACTGAAATTCACAGGCTGGACGTGTCGCGGGCCTTTTAGGACGTAACCCTGACTCGACATTTGAGAGCTTGTGTGCGCAAGTAGAGACCTGCGAAGACGTCAGCTCCTTTCAGACCACGAGCACCCCTCCCACGCACACACACACACACACACACACACACATACACACACAAACACACTTGACCTCAGCAGAGGTTACTCAAGAGGTCCATGGTCGCTGCCACAGAGAGTCTCTCTAAGCAGTCACGCTAATGTCAGCTTTGTATGCAGGGCGAAAAAGGGGTTATCGAGTGACGAGGCCTGCCGAGGGAGCAGCGTCCATTAAAAGCGACGTGAAAAAAAAGGGGTGAGAGAGGAAAGAGAGCGAGGGAGAGAAAGAGAGGCAGGGCGCTCAGTCAGGTTCTGGCAGTGCTGATGAGAATGCTAATCTCCCTCATGCAAACCTCCCTTATACACACGAAAACATGCCAGCTCCCTTCATCTCATCTCGCCGCACATCCCTTTTTCCTTCTGAGCCGGAATGCCTCACGTTGATGTGTTCATCACGGCTGCGTCCTTGCCGCTGCTCAGACTGCAAAGCGTTTTTTTTTTCCCTGCCCAAATCTCTGTGAATTCTGCTCAAGAATTCGACAGGCTCACGACTTCACGGCTTACCAAACACCCAAGCTAAAGCCAAGCCAGCTTAGCAAAACAGCACAGTGTGAGAAATAGCAGCGAGCTTTCAGTGAATCTCATGAGAGGGAACGGAGTGCGTGCCATCATGCCGCCGAGTTCACGCTAATGTTTAATGGCATCGAGGCTAATGGAGGTTGGCGAGGGTGGTTCTTGTGATGGGCACTGCAGTACAAGCTGTGTTCGCTTCTTTCACTTTGTAATAATGAAATAATAATAATCCATATTTATTTAACACCGTTCATTTCCAGAAAACTCTCAAGGTGTTCATATGGATGAAGAAATTGTTTTGTTTTTTTTTTCTTCTGAAAGAAGAATGGATGATAGAGTAATGAGTCCCTACCCGGTGTGAGCGTCAGGCCAGGATCGATCCACTACAGCACGCCTTTGTGCTCTTGGCTTTTCTCCAAGAAGCCTTCAGAAAAGAAAAAAAAAACATTATAGGAGGAAAGGCAGGGTAAGATCTGGCTCGTCTATCTGCTCATTCCGAGCGATGAACAAAGCAGCACAGGACAACTCCCAGCGACGCTCAGTACACTGGCCTTTGTTTATTATTATTCAATATGGTTCCACTGTTTCACTGTGCTTCATTCTATCACAAGACTGTCATTTCCAAGAGTGATGTGCCCTTCTTCTGTTCTTCTTCTTCTTCTTTTCCGAACCACCCTTCCACGTTGTCGTTAAATTGTTTTATTGTCTCATGGTTGTCTTTTAGTCTACATTTTCTCAAATCGCTTATGCAGCAGTTTTACCTTTTCTCATTAGATGTCTACTGTACTTCAAAATGACACCATATACTAATGTAGGCAGGGAAAAACAACATAATAAGCTTGCACTTACAACAGCAATATGTCATCACACCTTAAACTGAATGCAGACGGCTACATTTGGAGAAGATGTAGCTGGATTTAAGCTGAGCTGCTGCACTGAGTCTGCTGTTCCTTGCAGGCAGGTGGAATATTTCTTCTCAGTGCTTCTTACTAGCTTTAAAAAACACTGTGATCTGGCGTAAGGGTGGAGAAATTGGTAAGCAGGCGCACTATGGCCGTAACACTCGAATGTGCTTTTTGAACATCTTGTTCCAGATTTAGTGGTCCCCACTTCAACACCCCTTTGCTGTTATATTGAACTCCACTCTTCTGGGAAGGCTTTCCACAAGATTTCTGAGCGTGGTTGTGGGGATTTGTGTTCATTCAGCTACAAGGGGATCAGTGAGGTCAGAAACTGGAGTTAGGTGAGGAGGCCCATGATGTTTAGTGGGGTTGAGGTCAGGGTTCTGTGCAGGCCACTCGAGTTTTTCCACTCCAAACTTGGAGAACAATGTCTTCATGAAGCTAGCTTTGTGCACAACGGCATCGCCATGCTGGAATAGGTTTGGACCCCTTCGAAAAAATGTGATGCTACAGCTTACTAAGACAACCTATACCAGTGGTCACCAACCCTGTTCCTGGAGGCTTACCTCTCTGAAGACTTTATCATGCCCACCTTTACCTTTATGTCTGGAGCTAAGGTCTTCAGGAAGGTAGACCTTCAGGAACCACTGCCGTATATAGTTGCATCCAGCTTTATGGCAAGAGTTGGAGGAAGAACCACATATGGGCGTGATGGGTAGGCGTCCACATACTTTTGATCATATAGTGTATATCAGAGTGTTAGTGGTATTTTGGTAACACTTTACATTAAGGTTCCTTTAATTAACATAATTTACTGCCTCAGTTAGCATTAACAAACCATGAGCTTTATATTAATATACCATGAGTAATGTTAATAAAGTAACAAAGCAAGTTAACCTGCGTACTAATTGATGCTTGTCTAAATGTCAACTACATGCATAATGTTTATTTCATCCTAAAAATAAAATAAGTCTTCAACATTAACGTACTGTAAATTAAATTCCTCTTACTAAGTATTGGCACCCGCCATTTAACTTTATTTATAGTGACTCCAACCACATTACTGAATTATAATACTAATTCATGTTCGTCACTGCTGACTTGCCATCTCTAATGGATGGTATAAATACGATTTAATCGCCAGTCTGTATTCCTTACAGAATCGTGGTAATTAACGACTCAAATGGTGTTTCAGGTTACACTTGTATTTTTTCCATTGTGACTCACCTATAGAACATTCTAGAAAAGCCATCAAGGACACTGAAGACTCACAGCAGCTCCTGTCATCGAGTTTTCAAAGAAAAGGTGAAAAGTATGGTTTCTGTCTCACAGCGGGAACCCTGTCTCTTTGACTCGCATCAATATGAGCAGTTTCAGCCTTTGGGGCGTGTTCAGTGGTGCACAATATCCGCTCTCAGGCCGTCCTGGACCGGGTACAAGCCTTCTAAGGCTCCTCAGTGAATATGCAAACATTGATTGAGATGTGTGTGGATCGATTTGCCTCTCCAGATCTCTGGCAGTGCCACCTTGGAAGGCAAAGGGCAGCTGAAATTCACCTCGGGTAAATGGAGCCCCCACCACAACAGCACCCAGCTGGCCACCGCCAACGACACGGCCATTCGAGGATGGGACCTTCGCAGCATGAGGTGAGCTCAGGGGTCAGAGGTCGCAGGCTTGAGCAGAAAGCTGATGAGGCATTTCCATATAGCTCTGAAAAGTTTTTTAGCACTCCACCACCACCTGCTGTTTGATAGTCCGTCCTCATATTGTTAGATTTAAATAGGACATTATGTGCGAAGGTACAATACTACCTTATTATAAAATAGAAAATAAGTACATGTCAGTGAGTGAACTGTACAGTATAACCACCAGGTATTCCACTTTATAATTGATTTGCATGCTTTTATAAATATTATGAACAATGCAATATTTAGAATTTCCTCATTGGACAGTATTTTAACCAAAAATGTTTCATCTTGGCAGGTATTTTATTCAGTGTCATCACATGTCATAACATTTGTTTACTCCCAACCATTTACTAACTTCTCAGCTTAAATGAAAGGTGTTAGTAATTAGTCAGTTAGTAGTGTCAGCTTCAGGCATTGTGCCCATAGTCCTTAGAGCACTGATATCTTTATGTACACTTTCCAGACCACAAAATTCATAATCTTAAACTAATCTGATTGGCTCGCCACACTTCCATGCGACGGTCTGAATAGTGCAACACATTGAGCTTTTTGAAGCATGGAATAATAACATTCACAGAATCCTGACGACAGGAAAAGGCCTGTGGTTGGACATCGGTCATGTCGATGAAATGGCTTCTTCCTGTGAAATCTGACATACTGTATTATGTGCTGTGTTTATTGACAAAACTTTTCTGGCCACAAGCTTTAGAATCTTAAAAGTTGCAATCTGATTGGCTCGCCTTACTTCCATGGGACGGTTTGAATACTGCAACACAATCAGCGCTTTGGAGCGTGAAGTACTCACTGGACTGAAAAATGTTCTTAGAGCCCCATCTTTAAAAGTTATTAAAGAGCTATATTTGAAGTAGTTGTGATGAGTGAATGAGATAATCTGATTGGCTACAGGAAAAGGCCTGTGGTTGGGCAGCCACCATGTCAATCAGATTGCCTCTTTCTGTAAAATTGGATCCAATATACCAGACTTGAGTGAATGCTAGAAGCCTGGATATTTACGTAACCTATCTGTTGGAAAGTGTTATGTTCAGTAGCAAGACGTAATAAACAGAATGATTTCTGGTCATTAAATATGACTGTCAATCAACTTGTTTGGGAACAGTGCGAGTGATCAGACGTGATCTGTCCACCATGTTTAAATGCGAAGGCTTTCATGGAACGCGTATCTTATTACCAAAATAATAGTAATGCGTTTACAACGAAGACCACAAGCAATACGGCAGCTAAATTGTGACAGCCTTTATCTTCAGAGCCCAGAATGCACCGTGAGTGTTGAATAGTGTGACACATTGTATAACCGATTATCAGCACATCTCTAATTTCCCTATACAGCCACGGTTTCACCCCGTTAGTGTGACGGCGTGGTGTGTGCCACTTAGTGAGGCAGGGCTGGTGCAGTGAATCATATGAAGCAGATGGGCGATGGAATGAAATGAGGCTCTGTGTGGGCTGTACAGCCAGAATAATAATCACAGCACTATTGATCCCTGGGATAACACAGAGCCAGACCTTGAGAGGATGAGTGAGGGAGAGATGGAGAAAGAGTGCAGAGCAGGGAAGGAGAAAGAAAGCAAGAGAGGAGGAGATAACAGCAGGAATGGAGCTGAGATTAGAAGAGATAGGGAGGGATGGACAGTAGAGATAAGAGACGAAGCAGAAATGGAGTGAGAGTTGGAGGAAAACGAAAATTGCACCGAGAAGCATAGGAAAGGTAGAGGAAATAAAGATTAAAGAGATAAACAGTGAAGATATAAGATAATTGAGTATAAAGGGATTCACCAAATGCTATTGTAAATGATTTAACCAGCCTTTTTTTGGTCCGTTTTCATTTTGCGTATTGCCTAAAATGACTGCATAAACAAAAACCCTACAGGTTTGTGGACAGTAAGTTGGATAGACATTGTAATTTATATGTTAATATACAGGGTTTAGGCAAAAGAACAGAAACAAGGACCATGACAAAATCACTGTTACAAACACAGCAACGCGTGAGTTGTGTTACGTTGACCGAGAACGAGCAGCATTTATTCCACAACACTTTAATTCTCACATCTGATTTGGTCAGAAGGTGTTGATTAATTTTCTATAAAAGCATGGCTCGGACAGTAGTACCAGCAACTCATTCACAATCAGTTGTCTACATAATTTAAGGCTAATAATAAACAGATTTCAAAATGTATTATTTAGCAAAGAAAAAAGGCTGATATAGTGGTGTGGGTTTTTTTTTCCCACCTAAGGAGACATTTATTTACCATTTATTAAAGGAGACTTCAGTGCCAGCGCTTTCTAAACGTCAGTAAGTTTTCTGCCATGAGAGAGACTTTAAGACACCTTTCATTTTCTGTTTTCTTGTTAACATGACAAGCTTTTTTTTCATATTAAATTCAAGAAAGTAAGGAGGTTATGTTTTTGGCATGGTTTGTTTGTCTGACTCTAAGCTGGATTGTGGAAAAACTTACCAAACTGATTTTCATGAAACTTGGTGGAGTGTGATTTTGCAAAATACGGCATTTGGCCTTGCCGGGAGTCTGCGTTCAACAATGCCATGCATCCAGTAGATGGCAGTAAAGTTCATTAGTGACAAAACATAGCCAATGTAGAAATATGACGACTCCGTTGGAAATATATCCTGACATAATGTGGTTGTTGTTGCAGTTTTGCAAATCATCTGCACTCTCTGAATGCCTAGTTTAAAATGATATAGATTTGTAAAAAAAACCAAAAACAAACAAACAATGTCTCCACAAATTATGTCGCCTTTATCCAAATAAATGAAGTTTCACAGATCCGTTTGTCATGGTTTAAATTTAAATGGTTTAAA
This sequence comes from Parauchenoglanis ngamensis, assembly GCA_030014255.1. Classification (NCBI taxonomy): domain Eukaryota; kingdom Metazoa; phylum Chordata; class Actinopteri; order Siluriformes; family Auchenoglanididae; genus Parauchenoglanis; species Parauchenoglanis ngamensis. The sequence continues at coordinate 266,367 of JAQMYM010000005.1, read as the reverse complement.
GTCTGGGGCGGCAGTTAGACGTTTTTCCTCTCCTGGAAAAGCTACAATAGCGATTGTGGGGTGCTGATTATTTGGCAGGAAATTCATCCACCATTTTTGTATAAAAAAATTGTGTTGAAATAAAACCATGCAGCACACACTTCTGTTCAAAATATCATTGTGTGTTTTCTTCTCATTGAGGGGTGTCAATAATATTGGAGCTGACGATGTGTGAAAGAGAAGGATTTACAGAAGGGCTATAGGGCTGGGAAAACGTCAAAACACACACACCCAGAGTTCTCGCCATGTGTCCAGTTTCTTCAGCAGCTGTGTGCTAGCAGTAAGAGTGTGATTCTCTTCTGCTCCGCTGCCCATCAGACATCCTCCAGAGTGTCTGTGCTGGCTTGTCAAGAAGAGTGTTAGTCAGTACAGCACTTCCCTGGTCAAAAACATCAGCTCTCAATATACATCACACCACCGCAAAGAGTAGCAGAACACAAAATAAGTGCAATCTTGACTTATTAAAGGTTGTTTTGCAGATCAATTACAGCTGTTGTTTGTTGGTAGAGAAAGTAAAGCCAGTATTGTGCTGTTAAGGTCTGACATAATCTGTAATTACATAAATGCATCACTAACTGCGCTGTTGGTCTCCTGTGGAAATGGCCATGGCTTCTTCTGATCTCCTTCTGAGTTCAGTGAGCCGTCCAGGATTTTATAGCGTAATCGTGCTAGGAAATGATTTCACGCCACGTGCAGGGACGGCAATAATCACACTTAAAATCCAACAAGACTGATCACTGAGCACGTGTTCTCTGAAGGATATTTAAACATCACCTTCACTTGATGCAATACCATGTACACATGAATCATATTATTTATCTGATTTTATATGAAAACAGGAAATGAGGTGTAGAGCAGGCTAGTGCTTCATGTTGATGTTCTGGCTGTTCATCAGTCTGCAGTCCTGCTTGCACCTCTGAGACACAGTGTGAGAGTGCTAGAGCGCTTGCGCACACATACACACACACACGCTGTGAACACTGTGCATTAGCTGTCAGCTCTGATGCCACAATCCACACAGCATCTCATGCAAACAGAAACAGGTCTGTGCTGCAGTGAAGTTTTCTGAATGACAGAAAAGGACAAACTGTGTGAGAAGAGAGCATTTAACTGCTAGTGAAATTGCAGTTGCAGAGATGGATGATAAGTGAGAAGTGATTAAAGCGTGATCGCTGCGTGATTATTCGCATTTGTGTGCAGGACAAATAATAGAATTTGGCTAATTAAAGAGCCGTGTGCCAGACGTGTGCAGGGCCCCTGTTGTTTTTTTTGTAGCCATTCTGTGGCTATAGTATTTTTCACAAGGTTCATACAAATGTTTCACACAAATCCACACAATGATTCATAGAAATCCGTAAAAATGACTCATACAAGGTTCATACAGTTGCTTGAAAGACGTATAAATGCTTGTTTTCCAACATTATGTTTTCAAGGTTGAAATATGCTTGATTTCCAGAAAACTGCTGAAAGATACTTTTTAACAGGATCTATCACAAGTGGAGTACATAAACATTTCATAGGTCTATAAATTCACATTGGGTTTAGCCAACTGATCCGGTAGTTCCAAGTAAGCTCTCTCAATAGCAGGTACAATGAGCAGTTTGTAAGTATTCAGTAATTACCTGTTCTCTGCCAGTTCTTAAATTGGCTAATACAAATTGAAGTTACAGCCTGTGCTTGCTGTAAGGACAGGACACGCTTTTCATAAGCACATTACAATATCATTCACACCATCATCTTTATCCCTCATGGTCAAGATGAGTCCAGAGCCTATCCCAGTAACAATGGCGCGAGGCAGGAGAACTCAAAGTTCTCGGTTCGCACACATCTAGGGGCAACTTAGCATAGCCAGTCTGCCTGCCTGCAGATTTTCGACATTAGAAGGAAACCCCATGCAAACACATGGAAAACACGCAAAACTCCACACTCAAGCTCGAAGCGCTTTACCACTCACTTACAGTTTGTGGCAAATAGCTTTTCCACTGCAAAATACACCCGACCTACACCTCTTGTTCAGTTTTGTTGACTGTGTATAAAGCTCACCAGGAAGTAATACATGTAAGGAATAAAGCACTTTGCAATGGGGTGGTAACGGCCCTCTGCTTTCTGTCATAACTTCATGTCTCCAGTGTTTTATTCTTCTTATAACACAGCAATTTGGCATTGATTGCATTCATACTATTTATCCGTATATAGCTACATTTAGAGTTATTGAATCTGTGTATGAAATTTTCACGCACTGACTACGCACACCCAGCCCCATGAGGATTTTTTAATATTCCACAATTTTTTTCATGCCAGTTTTAGGCTGTGTTTACGCTGCGACGGTCAGTATTGTCCTGCGTGAATGATGGAGTCATTTAAAGGTGATGAAGACAATAATAATAATAGACATGCTTTCAAGATAGAGGAAGGTTTGGGTACAAACATTGTTGAACGAGATTACGAAACTTCTCATCCCCGGTCCAAGAATCGACGCGATACCATGGCAGGTTCAGGCAATATTTTAGGATGACTACGTCAGCATTCGAGGCTTTCTCCTCCTCATCTGAATGAGCTGCTTGCTATTTTTCATTTGACCAATAAGAACTTGTATTTAATAACTCGATTTTGTGTGCAAGGGGCTTTAATGTTGTGCGCACGTCCATGATTCAAGTTAGTTCCTGTTATCCCTTCCATTATAGCAGCTATAAATATACAGTCATTCCCACAACACCTTTATCCTGAAGACTTTCACATAGAAACTTCCTGACTGTTATGCTAACAACGGACACTCCTCCTGTGAATGGTAAATAAACGGTACTTATTTCAACAACTACTGTTTTAACATTTTTTCATTGTTAAGTAGGAGGAGATCCTGTGAATGAGTTGTTTCTATAAAACTAATAATGTATTTGAACCAGCACATTAGTGTAAATTAATTAATTACTTTTTAAATTAATAAATTAAAATGATTAATGATTAATTATTTAATTAATGTAATTTGCCTTACAGCCAGAACTGCTATCAGAGCCGCTGTTAAAGAAAATGAATCAACACCTTCTGACACCAATCATATTTGAGAATGCAACACCGCTCTGTTTTAATTACATTTAATTGCCAAAATAGCATTGTAGTGTTGTTCCAGTTCTTATCCACGTTCCATATGGACTATGCAGTCATTTCCTTGCAAACATTTATTGAAAAATGTTGAAAAAACTTATGAGGCTCACTTTGCTTTAAGATTCAGATTTTGTATTTTTTGTCCTATTTTTCAGTCAGGTATTTTATTATTTTTTTTGGTAGATTGACGTTACCTCTGGACCTCTGACTTTTGCTGCTATCACTCTGATCTTCCATTACCAAACCTCTCTACCCTAGAGAACATTTTGGCATGCTCTGAAAATGCATGTGCCACCCACTCCAAGCTTTTACCCCTTCTGCTACAGCAGGCAGAGACCCTTTACCCCCTCGCTGTGGCTGCCGCTTCATTTCCACTGGATGTGTGAAATGCTTTTTGTGCGTGTATGCATGGGTGCTGGGCTGTTGTCACGGCAACAGAGGTCTTGGAACGCCGCAGAAATGACCGGATCTCCTCAGTCGTGTCCTTTCACCACCAGCACCAGCTGATTGGTGCTATGAGGCTCTGCTTAACTTATGTATACAAAAACCAGAGGGGGAGCTCTGCTGACTGGACCATGTCATGTCCCGAGGCTTTATGGGCGAAAGCGACCTGATCCCTGTCACTTTTTTTGCAGCGTGTGTCCCCGAATCACAGCTCAACCCAGGATTTGCCTGGTCAGGTCCCAATTTCAGATTTGCAAGCATGGAAGACTTTGGAGCGGCGAGGCTAACCCAATTTCCTGCTCCATTTCTCTGGCTAGCTTTAGCAGCCGCTGCTCCTCGACCTTTGGGGGTGGGGGAGTTTGTAACCAAAGGCTAAAGGTCACCACTGTTACCGCTGCATGGTGGAAAATGCGCAGCGATCTAAAATCTTTAACCGCTTTTGTCCATGATACTTTTTGACAAATCAAAAGCTCTCCTTTTTTAAGAAGACGAGATGATGAATGATGACATTTTTTTTTTCCCTCAGTCTACTCTGTTGATGTCTTAATATTCATACATCATCTCATAATGGGACTGGACATTTTAACCTTTGCCTGTGCTTGGCAACCACGCTCTCCTGCAGAACGATTTGAATTGAGACTTTAATCTTGACCTAATTGAAGCCCCCCACGCTCCCCTCTGGTCAAATTTCCTCACCCCTAGTTTTAATAAGCTTTTTAATTAGCATGTTAATTGCATAATGAGATCAGTGGACGGAGAGATAGCCGGCTAGCAGAGACGGAAAGAGCAAGGGGTGCAGTGAGCTAGATATGTTGAAGGACCCCAGGCACCCCTGTCAGTCGTACATACTAATGAAGCCGAGGTCCTTCAGACGGAGTTCATACACATGCAGTGATTCATACAAGTTCTTGCAAACCGGACACACACTCTGCTCTGGGAAGTCATCACTTTGCATGAGGACTAGAGCAGCCTGCGACAAGCTTTATGGCTTGTCACATTTTTATATGATTTGAGATGGAGGTTTGGCCTTCAGAGCAACGGCACCAGACTGCTATTGATTCATGAGAAATCTGTCAGTACTCGCTTTCTCTCTCTCTCTCGCTCCCTCTCTCTCTCGTTCTCTCTGCTTTTATTTGTTCTCTCCTCATATTTTCCCTCTCCCATTCATTATCACTACGTAGGAACTTGTAAGTGCTCTTTTTTCCATCTCTCTCCCACACAGTCAGATCTACTGCATCGAGAATGCCCACGGGCAGTTGGTGAGAGACTTGGACTTCAACCCCAACAAGCAGTACTACCTGGCCAGCTGCGGGGACGACTGTAAGGTCAAATTCTGGGATGTGAGGCACATCAACGAGCCTGTCAAAACCCTGGAGGAGCACTCCCACTGGTTAGTGGCACACAAATACACACTGAGGATGGAGATAAACACATAAGCATCACTTTTGTGTACAAAAGCAGATGAATCGCAGCTCAAGCATGACCATCCATACAAACAAAGGATTGCCTCACGGATTTGTAAGCTCAAATCACACTGAAAGCTTGTTTTTTTTTAATTTTTTTTAAAAAATTTTTCCTGAGATGTGCATTTTGTGTCTTGTGTGTGTTGACATTTTAATTAGCTTTATATCTGCAACAGTATTTTGTGTCTCATTTAGAGGTCATGTATATCAGGCAGTTTATAATTCACAATCCCAATTCACATTCCCAGGCAGCCACACACACACACACACACACACACACACACACGCGCGCGCGCACACACACACACACACACACATAAACACCAATCACTGCATAAAGTGTCAGACGTTGGATGCTATCGCTCGAAAACACAGCACCACTGTATCAATAACAACCCAGTTTTGATCCTATTTAGATAAGAAATTATAGACCTGCAGCGCGCCTGCGCTCCACTCATTTTTTTTGTCATTTGTTCAGTTGGCAGCGAGGCCTTGGCTGAGCCTTGGGAGGGAGGAATTAGGGAATATTTTGGGACGGAAGCAGATTAGTTAGGCTGTAGGAGCAGGGTTGACTGAGCCAGATTTAGCTGTCGACAGCCAAGTTATCCTCCAACAATCCCCTTCTATGAGGGGCTGGGATCGTCTCCTGAGCCATGCCTGAGGCTTAGACGGAGAGAAAGAGAAAAAAGATGTTAGCGAGGTGGAAAAACAAGGAGAAAATTGGAGTGGGAGAGGGAAATTAGGAGGTAGGCAGTTTTTCGACAGAGCAGAATTAACCGAGAAGCCAAGTTTCCAAAATAACAATGGAAACGGCGTTCTATAGGCAAACCGTTTGCAGCACAAAACCTTCGAGTCTTAATTTCCTCAAAGTTCGAGTGTGTAACATTGTGTGATAAAGCCCAGAAAAGAATGTACAAGCTGATTTCTTAATGGGGTCGACACTGGATTGTGTCTTGCACAAGAGCAAAATAACACGTTTTGCAGGTTCATCTTAATGACAGGCACGTTGGCGCGTTTGGCACGTTTCTACCTAAAAGTGCGCAATAGCAGGTGTTGACATGGAAAGATTAATTTAGCACCAGCAATGTGATTTACTAAACCCGTGTATAAACCTTTTTCTACCATTTGGAGACAAAATAAAACTGTTATTTTATTAAGCGTTCTTGAAATAGTCTCAGTGACTCACAGCCTGTAATTGTTGTTGCGCTTAACTTTACACTTACGCTACCAGTCAAAAGTTTGGACACACCTTTTAATTCAATGTGTTTTTCTTTATTTTTATTACTTAAAAGACGCTTCATGTCTTAAAGTAATGATGGACTGTTGTTTCTCTTTACTTAGT
>JAQMYM010000005.1:233395-254028 GCA_030014255.1 Parauchenoglanis ngamensis | reverse complement strand
ATGTCTTTGGACTGTGGGAGGAAACCGGAGCACCCGGAGGAAACCCACGCATGCACGGGGAGAACATGCAAACTCCCCACAGAAAGGCACCCTGGGTGATCCGGGGATCAAACCCACACCCTTCTTGCTGTGAGGCGACAGTGCTAACCACTGCACCACCGTGCCGTCCTGTAGCTTAGTCAAATAGCTAAATATGAAGAACGGTGAAGAGTTTATAACGAGAGCATTTTTTCATTTGTGGGGGATTTCCTGCTGCCACGTTCACCCACACCTGTCGACTTTAACAAGGATGATCTTGAAGAGATGCTGTGTTTTCGGAGCTATCCCGTACGTGCTTGGGCCGAGGTCGACCGTTAGTGGTGCCGACGGTGATGAAGAGCCGATGGGGTCATCATCGAGAGGCAGCTGATATATCTGGGTTTATAATTAATTTATAATATTACACGCCTTTGATAAAATGACGGAGAAGCCCAGATGGTGTACAAAAGCGGAATTGTGTTATCAGTCTGACTTAGCAAGACATCCTATCTACCATTCTACTCCAGGGATGGTTGGAAAAAGGAATAGTGTGCGGACAGAAGCAAAGCCAAAATGCACCAACGAACAATGTTTGCTGCTAATGAGCTGCTGCTGTAGAGCAAGACCCGCCCTCCGGGGTGTGACCGATACGTTCTAGAGAGCATTTAAGTGGATGATCAGAAGACTAGTACAGGAATGAATCCAAAAATGTGAATAATTTTCCCAGAAGTGACAAAATTAAGATTAAAATACCTGCTGAACATGTTTATATTTATAGCTATTTTCTAGATATACTGTAATATTAGTGTCTAAACACTACAAAAATCTCTGGAGCCCTATAATAATAACATTCTCCTGAGTTCGAAATACCTTTATTAAGTCTGCAGCACTTCTCCAACCCTCTCTATGCTGTACTTCTTTGTCTTACTACTGGCTTAGTGAGGTTAAAATGGGTTGAGACTTCAGGGACACTCTTGCTTTCTCTCTCACTCCTCCTTAACTCTGAATTTTATTGCCTGTCACTACGGTACAGTCTGCACGGCCCCGGCTTCCCCTCCTCTCCCTGTCCTGCTCTTGACATGTGTGCTGGTGTGTGGCGATGGAGCGGGGTCCCTGTGATCAACCTGACAGCTATAGAGGCATGGTGCAGTGTGTGGCGTGCGCTCTGCTCTACCTCCAGCACCCTGTGTGTCTCCTTTCAGCAGGCACACATTCCACATTGGTGGACTGAGAGATGAGTGCCAAAGGGGATTCGGAAAGGAAAAATGGAAACAGAAGTGTTACATACCTTAGTAAACGGCTACAAGTGAAGAAGGATAGTGGAGGTTGTGTTTCTTCCACATGGTGAATAAAATGAGGCAGGGATTCCTGAGTAGACAATTGTACTATTATTTTGCTGTATTACAGATACTGTATTACATGTATAATATATTGGTCCTTTATATTGGGTAAACCATATAGTAATCACTCCCATTTTAATACACAATTCGTTTCTAATTTATTTCTACAGCACTTTTAACTGTAGACATTCTCGCCAAGCAGTTTTACAGAAATCTGGATATAGATTTAAAAACTTCCTTAGATGAAAAGCTGAGAGGAGCCAGAACCCGTCATATTCTACGTGACACCTGACAGTATTATTAATGAATATGGGTTACGGTCGAGTGGCACGGTGGTACAGTAATTAGCACTGTCATCTCACAGCAAGAAGGTTCTGGGTTTGAAGAAATGGGTTTCCTCTGGGTGTTCAGGTTTCACTGCCCAATGATATGCAGATTAGGATAACTGGCTACCTAAATTGCCCATAGGTATGAATGTGAGTGTGGAGAGGTGTCCGCTGGGATTGGCTCAAGCTTCCCTGTAACGCTGATGGATAACCGGTATAGATACCACTGGATGCATGGTATACCGTAATACACAGTAAAGACGAACATTACTAAGTGTGTTGAGTCCAGGAATGAACACAGGGCAGTCTTAAAGATTACAGCAGCAGTTCTTATGTACAAATCTACAATATCCAGGTGAGATTATAGAATGAAGCAAGCATGAGCCTTGAACATAAACTGTTTTTGGGATGTGGAAATCGTTAGACCGTCCCCACGTGAGTCAAAAGAGTGCCAGAAGAGTTTGAGCAACGGCTATGTTGTACTTGGCTCGCTTGATGTCACTGCATTAGTAATTTTGTCACGGTGTCTAATTTTTTTCTTCTCTAATTGGCCATCGCTAATTCCCATGTAACAGCTAGTTCTCTTCAATGGCACAACAGCAACCAAGCAGGGAGGGTGATGTCATCTTCCAGTTCTACCACTGCAGCTTTACTGCTCACGCAGTGTCACAAGGTAGCTGAAAATGCTAAACTGCCGGTTTTATGAGCATTCTATTTTTGTATATTTTTTTATGCCATATTTGAATCTTGACCAGATCCTACCCCTATTTTATGGAAATGTTGGTATTATATTAACAAATGGCTTAAAGTGGATCATGTTTTACTTTTGTGGAACCAAGTACACCGGCACGGTTGTAAATACAAATATATTAAGGAGCCTATGAAGAAGCAAGGCTGATTTCTTTCTAGCTCAGCCTGTTGATTCATAAAGGCTATCACAGACAGTCATGCCTGCTGATTACCCACTAGGTTTCACGTGCATTGGGGGTCATTTATTTAAGCACTGACACATCCATAACACATCATCAACAGTGACTGAGAAGGTGCATATGGAATAAAATAATGGGTGTAATAAACATGAATGCAGTGGATCGGTTTCTCAGTTATTGATCAAATTAAATAGACTAAGGGCACAACTACACACAAAGTACAAATTACATGAAGGGATGAACAGTTGTTTTGTACAGTTTGAAAAAAAAAAAGAGCTGGATAACAGGAAGCACAGCTTTTCTGTTAATCCTGCTTGCTATTTGGAAGAGACATGGCTTGATTATGTACTTGAAACACTTGAGTTTAACAAAAATAGCAACGAAATGTGCTGCCTCTGTCTGTCTTTCAGTGACACAGAATAACTGATTTTTAGTATAATTTAAAAGATACTACTACTACTACTACTACTACTAGATAGTATTTTTTTCCCCCATAGCAATATGTTTTGTAAAAGTGAATTTTTGTTTGTAGTGCTAAAGAGAAACAATAATCCAATAAATCTGACTAGTATGTGTAGGAGCACAGTTTCATATATGGTTTCCTTCCAATTCTTTTTGGGGTTTTTCATGCAGCAATTTCTCCTACTGTATCTGCAGTCCTCTTATTGAATTATTTCATATTCATTTTGATGTGGCTGAAGGCTCTATAGCATGTCTCTATTGTTGGACTTGCGTGTCTGTTATATTTAAATAATATTATTAAAACCTCGGGGTCACTGATGTGCAGTCTGTGGAGGGCAAAAGCAGAATTGGATTCAGCTGCTCCACAAATGAAATTAGATTTCATTTAATAATTTATTCATGTCTGCTATGTAGGAGAGCAACCTTCAGGGAGCCCAGGTGATGATTACCAACGCGCCACTCTCATTAGCATTCAGAAATATGCATAATCCCTCTAAAAGAAAATGATGCACAAACAGCAGCAGGGATCTGCGGGAAGTAATGACGAGAGAGAGTGGAGCAGAACGAATTATCAGAGGCCACTGTGTTAGCCTTGGGAGGATGAAGTGTAGAGGCTACATGGGAAACTTGTGTTGTTTTGCGAAGAAGGGACATGTGTCCAGATGGAGGGGTGTCGTACAGCACCCTCTCATGTGGAGTGATTTTTTTTTTTTCCCTCCTTAATGTTTCTCAAGCGCGTATGCACGCTTCCTCATCTCCACCTGAATATGAATAGATATGAATCTTGGCTAGGTTTTGGAAAAATCTTCTGGGGTTTTTTTTTCCCAGCGTCCTTCAGTAAAACAAATATGGCTTAAAGCATGTCTCATCTGTTTCCATTATGCAGTATACTAACAGCATTATGGGGACTAGCCACTAAACTACAACTCAAAAGAGTAACCAAATAATTATTATTCCTACAAATGGAGACGAGGATCTGTAGCATCATAATACCATTATGCACCAGGAGGATACTGTTATTGACACTGCCTTGTGCTTTTCAGTTGTCATGAGCCTTAAGGCTTTTTGCTGTGCGGAAGAGAATATTATTCTGAACACTTGCATACAAATATTATTGTCAGTCTTTGATGTTTCTTTGCCTAGCACACATAGCAGCTTAGTGACAAACAGCCCAGAGATGTGGGAAGGCCTGCAATATAAGCGGCTTATTCTGCATCATTCCTCCCAAGATAAAGTGCATTTGCTCCTGCAAAATAGCTGGAATATATCAATGTTTATTTATTTACTTTTTCAGTTGAACATTTTTTTTTACATTAATTTTTTTGGTTTGTTTCTATTGAGCTTATTTTTTTTTACACTAAATAATATTCTTTTTTTTTTTGTCTGTGTATTAATTTAGTTTTCTTGTTTGGGTTGATATTTGTATATTTGTTGATTTGGTCTATATTTGTGTTTTTAATGGTTTTATTGTGATTTTGCACTAATAAAATGTCATGTATAGTTTCGTCAGTTACTAAAAAGGTAATAATGTGCACTTGCTATTATTTATAGTCTTTTTTTTTTCCTCACAAGCTAAACACGTAATTAGATCTGGAGGCCTATAATTGCTTTCATTTCTTCATTCTCCTGTATATAGATATGCCCCGTGAGCAACATGGAGGAGATATTGAGCAAGCTAGTAATCGAGCCCTCCACACAAAATTAAATACGTTGATTAGGTGAATATTTACTGATTTTTGCTACAGTTTTGCTTACGGCACTCCTGAAAGGATGGAGCAAACAAGTTCTCAAGTATGTACAAGTCATAAGCCTTGGGAATGAAGAGACTTGTATTTATTTCAGTTAACCGTAGACACCATGTCACTTGATCACTGATTTTTGCTAATCCAGCTCATCTGTGCGTTGGGAATGTTAAAATTCTTCTCTCAGGTGGTGTTTAGTTATTAAAAGTTATTAAAAGATTGATTGGCAGGTGCAGAAATGATTCGAAGAAATGATTTTACTGTAAGGTTTCAATACACATATTTGTATGTGAACAAGAAATACGTTTTGTGTACTTCGGGTTGTTCAGAATGAATCCAAAAGAGGGCAAAATCTGGCATTCTACTTTGGCGAGTCTGTATATTCTTTGAAAAAACAGGCCGAAGGGTGTGCAGGATCCCTGAGCCATGTTTTCTGACAAGCCTGACCACACATCACTCAGGCCCAGGGAGAGGAGTGTGAAATGCAGCATTAAACTTGGATGGAAACATGGAAAAGCCTGTGGTCAGTGTTTGCTACTCAGGCTGCTCACCTCTGTGGTAGACCAACTATAAAGCTTATAATTCTGGTATAAAAATGGTATTTTGTTATGATTATCTAATATGAAGTAGTTATACACGAGTAGTTGACTTTTTTCTCCGTTCTGCTTATCTCTCCTTTTCTGACTGGCTCAGGCGGTATTTATACTGTATGCAGTCTCGGTATGTGTGGAAAATTGAAACCGAACATACACCAATCAGCCATAACATGAAAAACCAGCTGGCTAATATTGGGTCGTGGTGTCAAAACAGCTCTCCAGGAAGTCTCCACAAGACCTCCGAAGGTGTGCTATGGTATAGATGTTAGCAGCAGCTCCATGGATCAGATTTGTTTGTCAAGAATACCCCAAAGATGCTCGATTGCATGGAGATCTGGGAAATTTTGAGGCCAAGTCAACACCTTGAACTCTTTGTCATGTTCCTCTAACCATTCTTGAACAATTTTTGCACTGTGGCAGTGTGCATGATCCTGCTGAAAGAGGCCACTGCCATTAGGGAATACTGTTGCCATGAAGGGGTGTATTTGGTCTGCGACAATGTTTAGGTAGGTGGTATGTGTCAAAGTATCACCCAGATGAATGCCAGGACTCAAGGATTCCCAGCATTAATATGGATGCATTTATAGCTTGGTTTTTCATAGTGTTTTCCAGTGTTATGAAAAAGGGTTGAGGGGATGGTGGTGGTGGTTGTTCTGGGAAGGGAAAAGGAAATGGAGAGGGAAAGGAAGAAAAACAATCCTTTTTTAGATCATGCCCATTTTAGTGTTACAACCTTATTAAGTATAATGGAACATATTCTTCACCATGCTACTATTTCTCAAACACACACTTACTGTATGTTCTTTTTACTGGGCACCAAACTCCGAATCTGCCCACAAGGCAAGCAAATTGGCAAATGATCCCTTAATAACATCAAATGACCAAGAATGAATGTTGTTTAGCAGTCAACCTAGTTCACAGACTGAGGTTGGTTTATTTGCTGTGGTTTATATCTATACTGTGTAAAAAAACATCATACACATCCTCCACTACAATTTCCTGGCTTACCCATGCTCCAATGTTGAAAGAGGATCCAACCTATATTGCCAGTGAGGTCCTTGTCTCACAGTGCATCGGGAGGAGGGGAGATGAATAATCTAGTGTCTCTTTTTCACAACCATACTTCCTTCAATAAAATGATTGGAGTTAATAAGACTTAATGATAGTAAAGTACTCAGGGAATCAAAGGCTGCAATAGGCAGGAAATGATCCTTTGGGCTTCTGGTTAGGTTTCCAGAGGTATTTACTGAGACTTTGAACAGCAGATTAAAGGCAGATTTAACATCAAAGCTCATATTTTTGCATCAAAAATTATGTGTTATATGAGGCAAGGTTTCTTGCTTTACATTTGAATTTGGGGTCATAGCTACAGCATTTCTTGAGAAAACTGATGAAAACCTTCCAGCCAAACTTTTAAAATGCAGTAGAGAGTTGTGTGTTGGGAAAGATGATGCTTTTATTTAAAAGATGTAGTATGTGTTATATTCGGGAAGCTTAAACTGGCTGAGCACAGTGAAGGCTAAACAGGAAGCAGATGTAGTGGTGGAATGCTGGCACATATAGTAGCGGAGAGGCATCTGGTCCATCATAGGTGAGCCTACTCTGTAAGCTGTCGTGGGTTTTACTCAAGGCTTTACCAACGGCTTTTTTCCCACACTCGTCAGATGGAGACCAACAACACTGGAAGAAAGAGTTGTTTATCTAAAGTAGGTGGCAGAGCAGTCAAATATATCAAATTGTGAAATGTTAAACTAAGCAGGGAAATTAAATTAGGCTTTTGTTTCTCGGTAGGATTATACTATATGGGACACTAGGGCACCGTGCAAATACACATTCCTACCTATGGTGAATTTAGAGTAGCCAATCCACCTACTGACATGCTTTTGGGAGGTGGGAAGAAACCAGACACTGACAAAGACACTGAGAGAACATGTGAAACTCCACATGAACAGTAAGCCAAACTCAGAATCGAGATGAAGACCCTGAAGCTGTGATGTGAAACAGTGGCACAGTGAGTCGCACTATTCCTGATGAAGGTTTGCTCACTCTTGACATCTTTTCAACCAGCTTCATGGGGGAGTCATCCTGGAGTCTTCCCAAATAGGCCGCACACGTATTAACCATTTAAATAAAAACAAATTGTTTGGGGAAACAATTTGATAGATTCACACACACACACACACACACACACACACACACACATATATATATATATACCATGTACCTGTAGTCTAGAGCAGGGGTGTCAAATATATGGCCATGGGCCAGGATAAATATAGTCACTAAATGAATTTCGAATCTTGTAAATTAAAATTGTCTTGTGGACTGTAATTGTATAGAGATTTGAATAACACGCAGCACGGTGGTGCAGTGGTTAGCAATGTCGCCTCACAGAAATAAGGCTCTGGTTTCGAACCTTGTGGATGACTCGAGCCTTTCTGTGCAGAGTTTGCATGTTCTCCCTGTGTGCATGGGTTTCCTCTGAGTGCTCTGGTTTCCTCCTACAGTCCAAAGATGTGCAGATTACATTTACTAGCTATTCTACATTGCTTATAGGTGTGATTGTGAATGGGTGTATGTCTATGTGTTAGCCCTGTGATAAATTGGTGACCTGTCCAGGATGTACCCCACTCCAGCATCCCCGCGACCACAGGAAAATGGTATAGATAATGGATGGATGGATGGATGGATTTGAATAAAAAGAGCTACTCTGTTATTCCAATAGAGGGCAAAATAAAACAATAAACTCAGCAACTGACAAAATATGTTAATAACGTTATTCTAAGAAGCAAAAAAACCCCAAAAAAACTGTAAAAGAACCAGTGTAGGGGTTTCACAGCAATGGGGGTCAATACTTATGCATTATGCATATTTATGCATATTACATGGGTTGTTTTTTTTTTGTAAATAATCTTGCAATTTATATTGATTTTTTCCCCTGCTTCAGTATTATATTATTACCATTTTGCGTAAAAAGATGACATAAAATCCAGATTACATCCATTTTAGCTCCAAGTAACACGGCAGAATGTGGAAAAGGTATGAATAAGTCGTGGTTGGTCAACTTGACACTGGACAAAGTGGAATGTTAGTGATTTAGACAAATTCCTAAATCTGTCTAAAAAGCAACCACAAAAGCAACTCACCACTTTCTGTGCTCCACTTGGCACTAAACAATAATCGCCTGTTTTGAAAGTTACTCCTTATCTCTTTTCCTGGCTCTACACATGGTCTCATTTGCCATACACACATGTTCAGCATTTAGCAGGATTTATTGAACTAGATTTTTTATAATTTTCTGCCAACAAAATGAGCTTACACTTAAGCTATTTCAGGAGGGTTGATGTGGCTTTTAATGGCCAATACATAATGAATGCTTACTAATATGAAATTCAATATATGCTGTATGTGACCCGTCATACAGTATAGACCAAAATTCTGTTTTTGTTGAGGCGGATAATTGTACTACTATAGTTAGTAAATGTATTGTTTTATTTAACCAGTGTCTGTTTCGAGACAGCTTAATGGAATGACTATTCATGTATTTGACATTTAGGCCACTGCTTTGTGTTAAATCATTGTTCTCATACAATATGGGTTTATGTTAATTGAGAGCCTCTGTTGGTTGAAATATGTTAATATATGAATTTGAGAATAAAATGGTGTGGCTGCTTTAATGGGATCGTAATTTGTTTCAAAAACTTACCAAAACTAAAGTGCTCACAGAAACATATTGGTCCTATTTAAAACAGTGTTTCTATGTATAGGATACCTGCGAGTTAGTTTAAAAGGAGATCAACAGCATTAATACAAGAGCAGTGAACACGCGTGTTTAAGAAATGGAGCCTTTATTTGTCTTTTCTTTTCTTTTTCTTCTTTTTTTTTACCTTTTCTGATAGCTTGCCACATCACCAACATACAAATTATTTTTTTTCTAAATATTCTCTTTCTTATTAAAAAAAAAAAAAAAAAGAGGAGCCTGGAGGGAATTGTCATCATCATGATCATTATTCCTAAGAGCTTTTCACATATTCTACTTTATCTGCTTAGTGTATAGACTCAGTATCCATTCTGAATACACTCCTACCTCATAGATTTCCCAGGCTACATTTGCACCCGTGCTCTGTGCATGCATGGCTGTCTTAATAGCTAATGGGCCATGGCTCTAATGGGCAGATCAGTGCATCCTCTCTGCAGGAGAGAGAGACATAATGGACTGTTGATGCTGGCAATTGTGTTGCTCTAATTGGGCTAGGGTGGGATGTTCCTGGCCCTAATGGGGCACCTCAGTATCGACCTCCTTCCATCACGCATTGTGAGATCCCACACTAATGCAGCGTTGCTACCTCTGTATCAAAGCCAGCTTGTGGATACTGGAAAGATATACAGGGTGAGGTTAGGAAAGAGGAACCTGACTGTCCTAGGTTGAACTTTTCTCATAATGCTAATATGTACTTTACTATAGCTATACAATGCCTTGTGAAAGTATTCACCCCCTTTGTTTTTTCCCCCTGTTTTGTGCATTATAACCTGGAATTAAAATGGATTTTGTTAGGGGTTTTATACTGGAATGCCTACCACTTTGAAGGTGCAAAATATTTTTATTGTGACACAATCAATAATTAAGACAAATAAACCAGAATCTTGAATGTGTGTAAGTAGTCACAGTAAAAAAAAAAAAGTCAAAAGAGCCACCGTTTGCTGCACTTACAGTTTCACGTCTCTTGGAGTAAGTCGCTATTAGCTTAACACATCTAGCCACTAGGATTTTTGCCCATTCTTCAAGGCAAAATAGTTTTCCAGTCCCTGCTGATGAAAAGCATCCCCACAGCATGATACCGCCACCACCATGCTTCACTGTGGGAATGGCGTTCTTAGGCTGATATGAAGTGTTGGGTTTGCGCCACACACAGCTAGTTAGCGAACTACGAGATAAGCAATGGCATTGACGGTGGAATTAGCATGAAAGTTGGAGCTTTGGAAGCTGTTTTGTTTAAGCACAGTGTACAGATGAGGAGGTGAGAGAGCTGGACAAACTAAAGCACTGAAGCTCTGCTGCAGCACTCTGTTTAGGTAGAGATGAATGCAAGGCTTCTACTGGGGCTATGGCAATGTAGGAAAATGGTGAGAAAATGGACCAAGGTGTCAATGAAAGATGTTTAAACTAAAAAAAAAGGGGGAACTCAGAATTTCATTATGAAATAAACCATAGACAGTGTTTCTTGCTTCCCTCTTATGATTTCAGAGGCTGTTCACGCTCTCTGTTCATCCTGAGGCCACTGGAACCTTTGATGCAATTGATACCCGTGGCAGAGCTGGTATTGCAGTTAATCTCCAATATAGGTGTAATAGAGGTCAATGGTTCAATCCTTCTCAGCATCCTCAAGGTTCTGGATGATAGCGTTTGACTCTTGTTGTCGGTTATAGAGATTATAAGGGGGGTGCACTCAAAATGTGCTCACCACCATTCTATCCATTTTCTGCTCTCTTTTTCTGTTTATTGCCTTGACGTGGTGGGCAGCAGCATGTGCAGTGTAGTCTTCATAAAACTGTTTAATTGTTTAATCTGAATTACAGTAGTGAGAAATGGACTCAACTTTGCGCCTAGACTGCAGGCGACATGGTCAAAAGTAAATTAGAGCAGGAGGAATATCCCTGAGGAACACATATGGGCGAGAGATAACAGTGAGAGGAGAGCTGCTGAGCACTCAGTATTAGCTCTCAACTCTTCATGCTAGTTAGGTCAGATTTTTTACTTCTACTATAGCGGTAATAAAGAGATAAAAAGCCTGCATGAAGGCATAGAAGCTACACTTTTTACTGAGATGTAAGACAGAGCATGTAGCATGTTCAAATACCATGTGGATGATATCATCATGCTTACCCATGTGTGCTCAGGAATATGCAGATCAGCTCTGAGAAACGGTTCCCATGTGCTGACTGATGCCGTATGCTAGTAACGACCTAATGATGGCATTAGCATGATCCTAATCAGTGTTACACAACACTTCCCCATTGCCTATGCAGGCTCATCCCTCTTGGCAGTGGATATATCAATTACAGCCCCATTAAAGAGGTCGGGAGCAAATGGTGGTGCTGAGATGAAGGGAATGATGGTCATTGCACTGGCCTTCTCGTAGACACGTAGCAAATAAACTTCGGGAACAATTTAAGGATCAATGAAATCACTTAACCAATTAAGATATTGGGAGACAGATTGCTATTACCACAAGGGCAGATCAATAGCAAGGAGCCAGTGTAAACACAATGCTCATGATGGTGAACAGTGACTCAGCATGACTTTAGTGTTCTAAAGAGGAAGTCCTAAATAAACCCTAGAGTGTGAGGTTGCATAAAGATAGCAAAGCTAAGGGACTGGTCTTGTCATTTATTGAATGACATTAGCACCAACATGTTTTGCTTACTAATAAGCATGGAAATCATGGTGATCAAAGGGGATCTGTCCCAGCATCATGATTAAAATTGTTGACATTTCCGATCATCAGCTTTTGATGCAGCAATATAAACAGAAAACCAATTTTAGACTGTCCTTTAAAGGAAAGACCCACAACTCCTTCATGACTCATTTCATATTAATCATTCTAATTAAAATGTGATCTTCAATATTTACTCTGTGCGGACATTTTAAAAACTTTTTTCATTGACATGTCCGTCTATTTTCACTTTTGTTAATGGTTTCCTACATTACCCACAAGGCCGTTCAGAGGTGGCAATTAGATTTTATCTTTTGTTTCATCTCTACTTAACACAACACCACCGATATCATCGTGCTCATCGTCTTGTAGATTAGCTGTACTGAGTCTGATGCAATTCATAACAACAAGTTTTTTAGACAAATTGCATGAGTCCAATGTTTGCTGTCTTCGCTACTTCTATAGTGGAGTGCGTAAAGAAATTCTCACTCTTTTGTTTTTAGGAGCTAACAGCGTAACCTGACCTATTAAACTCCAATGTAGCTGGACTAGTACAATGTGAAACCAGAACATAACATGGAATCTCTAACATCTCACATTTAAAATCCCCAAAATGGTACATAATATTTAATATAACAGTTTAGTACTATTTTTCGGAGAGATTAAATGTTCCTCTTGACCCTTCACACTATTCTTTAAATGCACAATGTGAATGATAAATGCTCTATTCTTTAAAGGCACCATATGAACTTGTATAAGCCAATAATCACCACTGCATGGTGCAAATATCTTAAAAGTTGAAAGTTTTTTGTTCCATGTGTAGCAAATTCTGGATGGGATTTTACGTTATTTCAAAAAGTCTCCATCAATGGGAAGCTGAAGACTTCAGACATAGTGCTTTTTTATAGTATATATATTTTTCTTTTAAATAGGAACATGGGTGCAGAGCTCTGCTCCAGCACTGACGAATTAGCAAAAAAAAAAGTCCATGTGGGAATCCCCAGTTAACATGCTAGTGAATAAAAATTGAAAATGAAGAAGACCGAAAACGTGTTCTCAATCAAATAAAGCTGCTGTTGTGTCCAGTTGTACATTTCTACTATAACGCTATGGACATCAGCATAGCAATAATAATGTTGGAAGCTTTGGCCATTGCTACGATCTTTTTCTTCAGCTTGCATGTGCAGTATTTCAAATATATTCACTAACTGGAGTTCAGAAAATGTAAAAACAAAATGGCCATAGACTCGGTTGAAACAATAAATGGTAGCTCAGACGATTCAGGGAGGCTTTTTATTCAGAGAGTGTTGAGCACATACTGGAGGTGTAGACAAAGACAAGATCCAGTGTAGTGTCAGAGTGAAAAGCAGCGAGGACCAGGATGAACCCTCACAAGTTATTATGTGTGTCTAAAGGCCCATTTTGTCTTCATCAGTTCTTAAACTCATAAGACTCCCTACCTTTCTCCCTCTCAAAATTGTACCATCTATCAGGCTGCTTGCACTCATTTTTCCCCCTTTCTCTCAGCTTTCCTGCTCGTCCTCTCCCCTTTCAGCAGAGGGTGACGGAATGGCGTTGTATTGCCAAATTATCAAGGGACTCAGGAAGCGACGGTCCTTTTTTTTTTCAGGTGGTAATAACCCAACCTCTCTCTCTCCCTGTCTCATTCTCTCTATCCTCCTCCATCTTCCTTTCTCTCATTTCTCTTCCTGTCTCCCCTTTCATCATGCTGGTGGCTCCTCATTTAAGTGGACTGGTGCCGTGCTCTCATCACGGCTGGTGCTAATTACGTGAGAGACAAAAGAACCTGATTCACACTCCCACTCAGGGCTGTCAGGCCGGTGCAGGAGAGAGTTAATTTCACACTTACTGCATGCTTTAATTAAAGCAAAAAAGGAAAGTGTACACCCCTCTCATTGCGGCATGTGTTTGTGTCCCTGGATGTGGATGTGTGTGTGTGTGTGTGCGTGCATGAGGGTCTCAGTCTCCCTGGAGAGACAGTACAGACACAGCCTGATATGTTTCCTGCATCCAACATAAGCACAGCTTATGCTTTGTGCAAAAAAAATGTGTGATCTACACTCAAGACTGTGCTTTATTATAAACCATGCCAGATCGATTGCAAAGTAATGGCTCATTTGTTGGGTAGCGTGGTGATCTGTCTTTTACACTGACAACCATGGTGGAGAAAACAGCAGTGCATGTCGATGTGTGTACAACATAGATGGATTGCCAGTTTCCATGTTAAAATAGCCCAAAACCTGTTATGAATCTGCCTCCTTTCATAAAGCTCAAACAGAATAGCACCTTCTATTTTATAAATCTAACATAGGCCATTATTAACAATAAACCACCCACTAAAGTGGTTTATAAAACACTGCACTATTTCATGTGTTATCAGGATGACTAACTCGTTTAACTAGCTCTAGATTTGCATTATATTCCACAAATCTTTTGCACTTGTACTGTATTAAGACAAGAAGCTGGAGCTCTAAACTGATTGTGTAACATATGAGAGCCTGTGAATGTAAGTGTGAACTCTTTTAGCACTTTGTCAATAAACAGCACAGCTCATTAACAAACCCAAACCCAGGATTATCAATTTCCTGTTCGACTTCGTGTGTCAGTTACACATCACGTAACACCTGTAGAAATAAGAGGAGTTTCTCAGGAGGTTGGTGACTCAGACGCAATGACTCAAGAAACCCGAAACACAGCAAATCTGTTTTAATGGCAGCATGCAACCCAGACCGGTGTTAATTTTGACAAGAATTTTAAATTCATTTTCATCTTAGTTGCTTAATGAAAGTTGTAGTAACATTTTAGTCTTTTTGCTTTGTTTTGTTTTAGTCATAATTTCTCAGACAGTTTCTCATGACACTTCTTGTAAATCGTGCCCCATAACTTTAAGAGGGGCAGGATTACAGGATAGGGGGTCGCCGCAAGTGTTTTCACCCTTTTTTGAGACGCAACTGGTTTTGTTGCTATGCGAAAGTTATTTGGAGTTACCCACAACCCTGTCATTGTTTTGCTAATTACCGAGAAAAGAAAGCATTTTGTACTCAAATCTTGAAGTTACCACTAAATAATAAAACTTTAAGCTTTAATTTGACCCTAAATCCTAGCAACTGCAACTTTAAACCCAACTTAAAAGTTTTAACACCCGCCCACTAAGCAGCATAGCTCGATAGGTAGCAGAAATCAACAGAAGACCAGATTCCCAACTATGGTCAGGAACGTAAAACAGGAAGGTCATATGTTCTAAATATATTCCTAGTACAAAAATATGGCTGAAGGATATTCTGCTTGCTGTAAAAATTCCCTTGAGAAGTAAGCTAGGTTGTCTGCCGAACAGAGCCAGCTATTTCATCTCTTCTTTACTCATCAGCGCATAATGAACAGAGATTTTGCTGGAATTTTTGTTATCATGTATTTCTTCATTTATGTTGTCGTTACAATTTAGTCCATCAAGCACTACTTATCGTCAAAGTTTTTCAGTGACCAAATTAACACTGACCCAGACACAAGTGTTTTAATCATTAGTGATAGGTAAGTAAACCTTCTGATAGTAATAGCATGTGCACACAAACTCAGTCAAGTGTACAATTGCTGTGTGCTGACCTAGGACCGATAGTTTAAAGTAGTGAAAACTTCATGAGCCAATATTAAAATACAATATTTGGCTTTTAATTATGGCATTCACCATAATGCTATGGAAGATTGCTGTTATGGTAGAAAAGTAACTCCAGCAAGAGGCTTGGTTTACATGGTACCTGAGCAATAAAGGGAACAATAATCAGAATGGGTATTTGGCCAATCAGCAATACAGGGTTAAATTCTGAGCTCGGTTTACTGTTTGTGTGGAATTTTGCATGTTCTTCTCATGTCTGCTCTTGATTCTCTGGTTGCCTCTCGCCTCCAAAAACATTCTAGCAGGTGGATTGGCTCCACTTCCCAGTATTCCCAGGATAGAAGATGAATGAATGAATATTTAGGTACAGCATGACCTACTTAGAAACTGCAACAAAATACAAAATCATAATTTCAACAAGTTGAGCCACGTCACACCATCTGTTGGAAAAGGGCTATTTTGTGCGTAGGTAAGCTTGGCTTAAAACACAGATGCAGTCATCACAGACAAATCCAGAATAATAATGTAAACAAGGTTGAAGTCAGAGAACGGGAACCTTGGCTTCAAATTGTTGTATTGAAACATGCAGTATTGCTTGCACGATGTAAGACAAAAAATACCACAAACCAAACCAGATCAGATTTAAGGTACTGTTATTATCTACTTCATTTATCACAAATATTTGTGACCTAAAACTTCTTGTGCCATGTTTTTGAAACAGCCCTCCCTCGTTTCCCTAAACCAGCTGTGCTGATCGGAACTGATGCCTTCAGCACTCTCATCACCTTTTTTTCTGTTGCAATCAAAATCGTCAAGATGCCATTGTTCCCTGATGCAATTCATGATTATATTCCATGATTAGAGGAGAAAGTAAATAGCGAGAAATCAATTACAGAGTAGTGAGGCATACATTCTGTGGCTGAATTTTTTTTTTCTTCTTTCAGACAAAACACAGTTGTCTAGTTTGAAATAATTAAGTGCTCTCCTAATCATACTCTAATTACATTGTCCATTTGTTCTTATTTCTTCAGTTATGGCAACTCGTAAGCACTGCCACACATATATCAGACACATTAAAATCTGCAAAGAGGTTTATTGGGTTTCCAAATGAAACCCAAATGCATTGGCCCCAATCCTGAGATACAGCTGTCAGAGCATAGGGAATGTTTTAAGAGCAAGTAAGGAATAGTCTGCTGTGTTAAAAGACAGAGATGAGTCATGTGATGAAGGTTTGTCCAGGAACCACTGAAAGCCAACAGAATGAGGAAGAAGAAACTCATTTAGCCCTTTCTCTGTATTCAGTACCACATGGACCAATAGATTCATCAATACAGGTGCTCCTCCTGTAAAAAGACAATAAAACAAATATTTTGTCTAGACATGATAAATTTGAGTTCTTCAACCTGTACCATACCAATGGCCTGGCACCTGAAATATGCATCATGATCAGCGGTGGACAAATGACTTGTAGTCCAAAATTTATTTACAGTCATTATGGGCATGAATGGCATAGCAATATTGGGCTTTTAAAGATTTCTTTGAACTGTTCTTTTCCTGGGGAAGATGTGTGTACAACATACTTCCAGAATAAATAACAACAATTTGATACACAAGTTTGAATTTATTTTGGGGTTTCTGAAATCAACACAGGGTCAAAATACACATTATATAAATACACATACACAATATACATACAAAAATATACATACATACACCCACGTAGATTATTAATTCAGTGGTGCAAAGTGTCTTTTAACTTGCCAAGGCCAAGGCCTTTTAACTTCCTGTTAGTGATCTTGACTACAGCTGGTAGCTTTTCTGTGCACAACATAAAAAGGATTTGTTTGACAAGTACAAGGTTTGCCGAAAAATTTTGCCAACGTCTGGAAGAAAAAGACCCAAACTGTCACCCTCAGCTGAGAAGAAATTGGTTCAAATGGCCCAGAACAACCCAGGAACCATCAGTTGTTGTACCTGGAATCTGTTGGAGCCACTATACCACTTCCACTTTGGACGTCATCTTCCACAGCTTGGTAATTCTTGGTACTTCAACTTGCCTGCTTACTATACACAGTTGCCTCACACTTAAATGAAAATTCTAGCCAGAATCATATCTTACCTTTTACATGCTACATAAAAAGAGAATACCACAGCTTATTGCCAAGCATTGACCAACAATTTGCTTTTTTATTATACGTCAGACACTTTCTTAGAAAAGGATAACTATATCCAATTCATCTCCTGTGAAGGAATTAAAATGATTGTTTCTAACTAGCTTGGCATACTTTATTACATTATGCTAGCTACCTTTTTTGTTGGCCTAGTTGGTTTAGTTTCCAAAACATGAGACTGGGAAGCACACTAGAGATTACATTTTGGCCACGCTGATAATAGTTAAAGAACTAAAAGCTTATTTTCCCAGAATGATTTGATACAATTGGGAATGAAGTCCAAATTTATATCTTAACTCCGACTTAGAAGTAACTTTGATGGCAACAATGTCAAAGTATTTTGGAATTTTATTGCCTCTATCCCCAGTTTATATTTGATTTGCTGTTTTAAATGTATCTATTTGCATTAGATCACCATTTTGGTGGGTGTCCAATATTTTCTAATACATTTGCCACTTGAGTAGATGGGACTCACTGCAGTGAGTAATCAACTAAAAGCGAGCCCATCCAAACACATTGGGTTTGGGTGGATGCATACTAGCTATAAATATACAGTTGCATTATCTGCCTTGGCCTGGCCCACTCCTCTCTGATAGCATCATTAATTTGTTGAACCAGTGAGGTTCTCCAGTTTTGGTTTTATATATTACTGCTAGTACTTTCCAAGTGGCACTGAACATTTCCCAAAGGACAAACTATATCACTACTTTTAAAGGAACACTTCATTTTGAGGAGAACGATGATAATTTGTTTACTCACCTTCATGCCTGTTGAGCATCACGTGAGATTTTTTTTAGTCCTTATCTCCTTCACACAGGATGCGCTGTAGGTAGGAGTTTGGTTTTCCTAATAAACAATGCAAGGAATCAGGAAGGTCAGGAATGCAGAAAGGCATGAAAACATCAAATAAAACTTCACCAAATGTCTCATGACTACTGGTCCATATCATACAATGAACAGTAAGTCAAAATTCAATGAAATCCAAAAAATGTTAGGCTAGATTTACAAATAAATATAACAGTTATAAATGTTAACCAGTATGCTAATTATGACCTTGTTAAAAATGCCTTTCTGCTGTGGAAGCAACTTGCTAAATGAGCATTTTCACAGACAACGTACTCTTCAGGACTACAGTAAAGGTCTTGTCCCTAGCGTGGGCAACCGAGGTTCACTCTCTTGCTGACAGGTGCTGCTAGTGAGTGAGCATATAATTATACTAATCATCATATCATCTAGTCCGCATCTTTCCATGAGTTAACTGGAAAACTGTGTGTTTTCACTTGCATCACCATTGACTTTGTATAATGCCAAACTGTCACACATCTGCATCAGATCTGACACATTTTACACATTTTGTGCAGGAACTCCACATTTTAACACTGGAATGTGCTAGTTAGTGCTCAAAAGTATGTTGTTGCCAAAAGACCAGTCTTCTTTCCCCTCAATATGGCAGATGCGCAGAGCTAACCCGTCACATAGGCGGTATAGGCGAATGCTAGGGGCGCCATCCATCCATAGGGACACCCTAAATGAAGGAAATTCAAAATAACTTTTCCTGTTTTTATTTTTTATTTTTTTATTAATACTATTATTTTTTAAATATTACAAAAAAAGAATCCACAACAACATGACTACATAGCCCTCAGTGCCCCCATCTCCACTCTCATTTAAAGTTATACCTGATTGCAGGGGGAAGGGCAAGTAATCTAAGCTAGTAAGTGACACTGACTGGGAAACATGATACGATTAACACTATTATATGTTACATAGACAAAAGTATTGGGACACACCTCTTAATTATTGAATTCAGGTGTTTCAATCAGACCCATTGCCACAGGTGTATAAAATCAAGTGCCTAGCCATGCAGTCTCCATTCACAAATGATTGTGAAACAAAATGGGCCGTTCTAAAGAACTCCGTGACTTCAAGCGAGTGTACTGTGATAAATTTCATCCCTGCTGCATATTCCATGGTCAACTGTAAGTGGTATTAGTGGCGAGTGGAAGTGCTTAGGAACAACAGCAACTCAGCCACGAAGCAGAAGACGACGTAAAGTCACAGAGCGGGGTCAACGACTACTAAGGTCCATTGTGCAGAAAAGTTCAGCTGATTCCATAGCTGAAGAGTTCCAAATTTCCACTGGCATTAATGTAAGCACAAAATCTGTGCAGGCGGAGCATCATGGAATGGGTTTCCACGGGTGAGCTGCTGCATGCAGGCCTCACATCACCAAGTCCAATACCAACAGTCGGATGGAGTGGTGTAAAGCGCACAGCCACTGGACTG
The DNA here is from genome assembly GCA_030014255.1 of Parauchenoglanis ngamensis. NCBI lineage: Eukaryota > Metazoa > Chordata > Actinopteri > Siluriformes > Auchenoglanididae > Parauchenoglanis > Parauchenoglanis ngamensis. Next base: position 234,093 of record JAQMYM010000005.1, on the reverse strand, counting down.
TGGAGCTGTGGAAACATGTTCTATGGAGTGACTTCACTGTTTGGCAGTCAGATGGGCAAGTCTGGGTTTGGCAGATGCCGGGAGAAGATTACCTGCCTGACTGAATTGTGCCAACTGTTAAGTTTGATGTTGGAGGGATAATTGCATGGGGCTGTTTTTCATGGTTTGGGTTAGGCCCCTTATTTCCAGTGAAGGGCAAACTTAATGCTTCAGCATACCAAGCCATTTTGGACAACGCTATGTTTCCAACTTTGTGGACACAGTTTGGGGAAGGCCCTTTTCTATTCCAGCATATCTGTGCTCTAGTGCACAAAGCAAGGTCCATAAAGACATGGTTGGGTGAGTTTGGTGTGGATGAACTTGACTGGCCCGTACAGAGCTCTGACCTCAACCCCATCGAACACCTTTGGGATGAACTGGAATGGAGATTGCGAACCAGGCCTTCTCATCCAACATTTATGAGGTGCCTGACCTCATAAATGCTCTACAAAATGAATGGACACAAATTCGCAGAAACAGAAACACTCCAAGATCTAGTAGAAAGCGTTCCAAGAGTGGAAGCTGTTATAGCGGCAAACGGGGGGGTACCAACTCCATAGTAAAATCATATTAAAAATTAATTGAATGAAAGGTCATTAAATTCCCTGCTGGTATAATGGTCAGGCATCTCAATACTTTTGTATGTGTGTAATAATATA
>JAQMYM010000005.1:192221-214456 GCA_030014255.1 Parauchenoglanis ngamensis | reverse complement strand
TATAATATAATATAATATAATATAATATAATATAATATAATATAATATAATATAATATAATATAATATAATATAATAGTTTTTGTGTATTATTACACCTTTACATACACTAGAAAAAGTATCTAACACATTAAAAAGCATTATGCATGGCCATTTCAGGCTTTAAGATAAGTTTATCAAACAGAGCTAGATGAAGATCCAATTGTGTGATTTTTTTTAAAGTAAAAAAAAAATTAAATCTTCATCCAGCACAACAAAGCCAAAAGAAGCAAAGAAAAAAAAAAAAACAGGCAAAGGTCAAGGGCACAGTTAAAGCAGTCAAAGATATAACGGGATAAGATCGTACGCAACCTAAGCTGTTGGGAAGACTTCGCAATTAATGTTTGTGAACCATGTGTTTATATGTGCTGGACCTGGAAGTTAACAAGACATGTTGGAAACGAGTCTTTAGTATTCAGGGCAGGGGACCTCTGCTGGTGTGGAGGTGTAATATCTCAGCTGCGTGTTATAATAAGTAAGTTAAAAAATCTTTTATTTCAATACATTACAAACACAAAGGTGCAATTTTATACAAGATATTATAATGTGTTGGGCAACCTGACATTAGAAAGATGAATATTCATGCTATATATGGTATTATGTGTGTAACTATATCTACTTTTGATTATTTATATGGTATTAGATATTATATGGCATTAGACATTATAAGGTTTTGTACAATGTATAAGACAGACTATACACATTTTTATACCAAACAAATGTTTACACTTACGAATTCTAAGTATATAGTGGATGGCAGGTAACACAAGCATAAGGGACGTGAATATATTTTTAATATATGTAGTATATATCGTGTTATATTAAAGAAAAAAAAAGTGTCCAGGTTTGATGCAGTACCATGTTTGGTGTGATATTAACAATTATTTCAGAGAATCTTAAAATAACATCATATATAAATACAGACAGAGAGAGAGCGAGAGAGAGAGAGCGAGAGAGAGAGAGAGAGATATTTTAGTGCTAAAACAGCAATATTATTTTGTATGACATTTCACTTTAAAAATCGGGAATCATTTAGTCTTTATATGTAACCCTTCTACACTGCAATAAAATTGCCATAATCTATACAGTAAAATGAATAGAGTCTATTATACGTGGGGACAAGAAATGTAAAAGACTGCCTGATTCTTGATTTTCCTTGTGTCACCACAGATGCCTTCGAGTTTGGGACATCTGGGATATGCAGCAGAATTGGCATGATTACAGATGATCTCATTCTGCTTATGTGCTTGGGCTTATATGCAATAGAACTTACACACATACTCAAATTTGCCTGTGCAGTCCTCACACACACACACACACACACACACACACACACACACATAGACACATACGGAAGTGTTACATCATGCACATACTGTTCCTCCAGACACACACAAGCTCATCCACACTGCAGTGTACAATATCTTAGAGGTGCTGTTGCTCAGTATAAAGTACCATGCAGCCATGTTTTTCTGTGTGTGTATGTGTGTGTATGTATGTGTGCCTCCTTCTCACTCCCACCGGTGTGTTCAGCGACACACATTCTCTCAGCCCTCACACTGATCCCATTCTCTGGCCAATGGGCTGGGAGGCAATGCAGACGTCATTAGCTGCTCCGCTTCGGCTCAGCACACACCGCTGGAGCTGCCTGGCTAACATAAAGCCACCATTAACACACACACACAGAGAGAGCGAGAGAGAGCGAGAGAGAGAGAGAGAGAGAAAGAGAGAGAGAGAGAGAGAGATGGGAGTTGGGTATAGAAAAGCTATGAAGAAGGAGATAAGCATATAATGAGGATGTAGAATGACATAAAACCAGTATGAAAGAAAGAAAGAGAAACAGAGTGGAGGATGTATCATAAGTATAAAATAGGATGCAGTAAATAAAGACAATAAAAAATAGGGAACTAACGCATGATGGATATAAGTGCAGAATCAGGATGTAGAAAGAAAGACAGAAAGAAATTAAAGGAATGAAGGAAGGAAAGAAAGAAGAATATGAAAAAAACAAATATGGAAGGAAGGAAGGAAGGATATGAAAAAACAATGGGGATGATCAAGAAAGAAAGAAAGAAAGAAAGAAAGCCTTTTCTCAGTGCACTCTTTATTCACAGAGAAGACAAAGGTTAATTATTGGGCAATGAAACAACCTGATTAAACCCACACGTCTGTTTAGCACACAGTAAACATGCTGCTACCTCACCAGCTCCTGCAACACATAACACCCAGCATCATCATCATCATTATCATCATCATCATCATCAGATCTGAAATGTGTCAGTGAAAACGTGCTTGGTGCTTCTTCTCCACCTATAGACTCATCATATGATGCAAAATTTCAGCTCATCCTCCCCACTGAGTAGGCTCATAGGGAAACACAAGGCTGCAATGCACTGTGGGTATCTCTCCATCTCTTTATTCCTCCTCCAGCCAGAGAGGGAATGTATTATTTACAGCGGTTAAAGTAGGACACAGCAGCCTTCATAGCCAGCCCATCTGGGAGCTTGTGAGTTCTCACACGTGGAATTCTGCGTATCGCTTCGACTTCATACATCAGCAGCATTTCTCATTCACTCATTAGCTATGTATGTAAATGTAATTACCAGATATGGAATGAAGAGATGGTGAAGAAGAAGGAGGCCAGAGAGACCACCATCGCTCTTCTTTGCTTTTTCTTCCCTTTACTTCCGTGAGGATTCCTTGTCATCCTGTCTCTTACTTCTGTCTGTCTTTCCAGGTTTCCTGGAAAGCTCACTTATTTTATTTCCCCATCCCATACTCTTTACTACGGCTCACTTTTTGTGTATTTCCTAATTTTATTTGCTCTGTCTCTATAACCTTTGGCCTCCTCTCCATCTTGTGATGTTCTAGTTTCCTGTCTACTCACAATTCTGTCCTTTCAGCAGCTCCTTTCAATATACAGCCTCTCCACATCTCCACACAGTCCATTAAACCATTGCAGCCTCCCTTCCTCTAGCAATTCTAGCTTTTTTGTCTCCACCTCCCTTCCTATGTTTCTCTCAGCTCCCAGAGCCAGGCTTTATTAGTGGAGCGATACTGAGCCAAGTCTTATGGCAGACGGATGGAAGGAACACTGCTGGTCTGCTCTCCAGGCTCCTAGACGGGCACATGTGTAGCATCCTCAGCTCAATCAGCCTGATCATCAGAGGGTTGATTCATCTTGCAGGAAGTTAGCCTAGGGGTGGCACATGCAAAGGATGCGGGTGGGCGGACTTATTTTTTATCAGTTCTGTGTTCCACACATGAGTTGATAAAGTCTAGTGATAAGGCTTTGGTTGCATTCAGGCTGAGGATTGTTATCTGTTATACAGACTGTGATTTGTGATTTACCTTTTAGTGTTACAACAAATTAAACTTTGGTTATCTTCATATATGGTCCAGTAACCAAATACGAATGTATTATTCAGAACGAACAGATAATGTGTTCTAAACAAACACAAATGCAGATGTGAATAGAAGGCACACTATTATTTTCTAATTTATTATTCATCTATCAGGGGTTTGCTCCTGAAGCCTGACCTAAACATTGCCTTCCTGAGCGCCAAAATAAAACCATATTTCTGTTTAAACTGGGCCAAAATTCACAAAGGAAATATTTTTATTCACAGAGCTACTGCTACATATAGCCTACGCAGAACACAAGCTGTGCACAGGGCAGCATATCTCTGCTTTTCATCATTTTCCACCATTATTAAATGAAATTCGACTTAATTTAACTTTCCTTAAATCATACAAACATCACTATTAGGTGCTGCTTAAAAGATGCCATTTTGACTAGCAGCATTCATATTAGATTCTGATAGTGAACTTTTCTGATCTTTCTGGTTTACAATAACCCCAAAAACTAAAGTTCATAAATCTGATCAAATATTATAATAGTTTCCAAAATGTTTGGAAATAGATCACTGTTCTGAAAGATAATTAGCTAGCTTACACAATCACATTAGATAGAAAGCTTGTCAGAAAAGGTCCACAGACCAGTGAGGAACTTGAGTGATGTAGCTGAGGTTGAAAAACTGTAAAAGTTCCTCAGAGGGGTTGAATAAAATAATGGTCAAATACAGATGGTCCAAGTACATATATTTATACCACAGTATGGCTGAATTCTTGAATCTGATTGATCAGCAAACTAGAGTAAATTTTATATAACAGCTTCAAATAATACTTTGAATAAACTAAGCCTAATAATAAACAGATCAACAATAAAATGTGTTGTTTACCAAAGAAACACATATAGACTGAATTGTTGATTTGCTGACATTTATAAGGAGTCTTGGGTGTCTTGTTCTATTACATTACCCTGGTGTGTATTGGGACCAGTCAGGCCATCGTGTGTTAATTCTTATTCAGAGCACTAACTGATACAGACACAGATAGTGGCATTGCAGTGCATCCCTATTAGATTGTGTATAGATTATCAACTGTGCAGTGACATCCATAAACTGCTGACACGTTGTTTAGAATTAGTTGATGATGGCATCACGCTTACAGTCTATAATTTGTTTGTGGACCGTTTGTAGAGTATCTACAACGGCCCATCCAACCAAAGTGTTCAAATTCTGTCTTATCATTATATTCTTCAGAAATTACTGAAAGAATAATCAACTGCAGCTTCTCGTTCCTGCTTGAGAATACAATATGCAGAAAGCAGTTATAAAATGACCATGCACTGTTATACAATATGATATTTAAAGTAGTTATGAAATGACCGTGAGATGGGATGTCACATTTATACAGTATGCATATAATAATATTACACTGCATAATAGTACACTCTACACTTATTGAATATATTATATACATTTAACGATAGAGATTATGCTCTCACCCATTATTGGCTTACCATATGATCAGTTAAAAGAAATCATTTCCATTATAATTAGCTGTAGTATAATTAGTCAGGCTAGTGGCAGTGGGGTAAGTGAAAAAAGAAAAGAAGAAGTGTATCTTTGCCAGTGTAAGATGGGTAAACTTCTGAGGCCTCCCCGAATCTGTTTTAGCTCGAGACATTGATTCACAGGACTGACAACCTTATTATGCACCGCGCCTATTATTGATATTACTCTGAGCTCGGTTGCCATGACCACCATGCAAGAGACATTTAATTTTCTCTCCTCCATCATCATTATCTATGAGACCATCTGTTGTGCAAAATGAATTCAGCCTCATTTGCATGACTGATAAGCGCATTCTTTATCTATTTAACAGAAGGTCATATGCCAGGGAGAGGTACACGAGCAGCATTAACATGAATGTTTATTTTTGGAGGGTTCCTGTTTCGCAGTTTGTGAATGTATGCATGCTTGTGGTTCTATGTGTATATGTATATATACGCTATATATTGGTAATCAAAGACGAATACATTATCAGAATGAAGAAATAATGTGTTCTAAATTGATACTAATACAAACAGGAAGTGCACTATTGTTTTTTTTTTATACAACAGTTAGTTCCAGTCCACTAATTTGATTGGTTGAGAGGCATTCCAAGGGCGCTGATATTTCGCATAACACCACTGGGATGTTTCATTGTGTCTATCACTCCGCTCGTCTGTGTCCTGCACATAAAATTCCACTTCCTAGTTCAAAATGATTATTACGGTAGTGTTAGCTACATAATCAGTGGACATGGTAAATGATATTTTTCTAGAACCTTTGAGTTAAAATATGAAAGCTCGTCAAATGAAGATGAAAAGGAGAAAGGGACACTGATTTTATTGGAAGCGCCTTTAACAGGAATGTAGAAATCATTGCCAGCTAGCCAGCTATCTGACGTGCTATAAAGTGGGTGTGGCTTATTCGGGATCTATTTCTGATAGCTGAGCAAAAACAAACAGAACATTTGGCCATATTGTGTCCAAAATTTCACTTTCTTGTTTATTGAACTGTCATATAAATGATATATCACACGCGAGGTCATGCTATTGCACTGAATATCAGCATGGCTGCAATTAGAGACAGCCATGCTCACAGCCATGCTGATATTCAGTACAACACCATGACCTCATGTGTGATACTGCTTAATTGTTGTTGTTTTTTTTCAAGCTTGGTATCTAGTTGAGAATAGAAACTTGATGTGAGGATGGGGACTGGGATCCTGCAGCATGCAACCAAAAAGTTGCCAATGGGTTAGATTTTTTACTTTTATGCAGGCGTCCATTACTATGCATTTACAGCATTCATTCTTTCATCCTTAGTCACCGCCTGGTCAGGGTTATGGTGGTTTAAATGAGAAAAAAGCTAAATTAAAAGCTATGAAAACCAGCTAAATTTGTTAGAAAATACCACAGTTACAAACAAAAGTCCTAAAATAAGCAAAATTAAATACAGTTCTGTATACATTTTTATTTGAGACCAATTATGAACTCAAGTGATAAAGCTGACAGACTATTCACAGACCATGTACAAAGTGCTGGTGTTTCTGTTTCTGTTTTTGTTTTCCTGGTGTTTTCCAGTGATTAAGTGGGCACATCTGTAGAGTATATATTTAAAACATTGCCTGGTCTTTTTCCAGTCTTATTATAGTGAGTCTGCGCCCACTCTGGCCTCGGATACCTGTTCTCAGCTCACAGAAATGGAACTCGATGTAGTCTTTTGCTTTTGCAGCCAATGTGCCTCAAGATTCAACATCATGTGAGTTTTGAGATGCTTTTCTGCTCACCATGATTGTAAAGAGTGGTTATTTGACGTACCGTATCTTTCCTGGCTGCTCAGAGCAGTCTAACCATTCTCCTCTTACTTCTTATCAACAAAGCGTTTACACCCACAGAATTGTCACTCACTGGATGTCTTTTTGGGGTTTTTTGCACCGTTTTATTGTGAGTAAAAATCCCAGGATATCAGGGAAAGTCACTGAGATCACATTTTTCCTCATTCTGAAATTTGTTATGAATATTAAATGAAACTCTTGACCTGTATCTGCATGATTTTTTGCATTGCACTATTGCTGTTAAAGTGACAATTGTGTATATGAGATGCTACTAACTAAGTGTAGGCTCTATGCTCTAACTCCATGACTAGCCCTAAAAATGCCATTCATGTGTCTGCTAGGCTTCTCCACCATTTGTTGTTGAAGTTTTTCCACTAGTCACGTTTATTTGCTAGGTGGCCTAGGTTAAATACTATTATTTTCTTCCCATTACTGCCCTCTATCATTTTTCAGCAGCTGTCTTCATCATCACAAGCTTTAAGCTCTCTAAGCTCACACCAAGCATATATGGGTGCCATCAATTTTCTGACACAAATGTCTCAGACATACATCATAGCAGTGATCCCTGGGTTCAACATATGAGATTGCTACTTTTGTTTTAGTGCATTTTTTAAAAAAAATGTAGACATGTATTATTTTCCGTGAAACACTGGTTTCAGAAGTATTATACCCCTACCAGTTACTGTTTGATGGAATACTCACCTGTAAGACTATATTCTGTAATAATCAAACAGATTTGATCCACTTGTAAGGGATCCTGGACTCCTTCAAACAGAACATTTGCATGAACATGTGGTCACCTTCCTTTAAATTAGACCTTAGGTTTTTAAATAGGGGTCAAGCATGGTGGCTGAGCCGAATCTATCTTGAGGAAAGACTCATCTAGTGCTAAGTCTTGACCACCTGGCAGAGGCAACAGAGAGCTCCTGGACCACTACAAATGAGCATCAGTGATTCACCACTGTTTTTTTTTTTTCCAAAACACTCCAAATGGTGTCTGTGGCAAGAATAAACAAACAAACAAGCAAACAGATATTTTTCACTATATCGATTTGTTTAGAATTATTCTATATATTAATTGGTGCTGTAACTAATCTTGCCACATATGCATTTCGTAGTTTTTTTGTTTGAGGAAATATAGTACCTTTTCCGATTGTTTGGTAAAAACTGTTTTTTAATTCAATGTCAGCAATATTTTATACAGTATTATCTGCCTACTCTCTTGCAGGGTTGACCAAAAAATATTACTCTATACACCAGCATACAAAAAAGATGGCAGATAAAAACTGCTCTCAATATGAAATAATCGAATGAGCAGTGCAGTAAGCAGCAATACAAACATTATTGACAAGATAAGGCTAACTATTTAGCCTGATATCTTCCGTTTCACAGTTAGCAAGTGTCAGCTCTTATTATGTAATGTAGCAACAAACTAGACCATTTCAACCAATGCCAAATATTTTATCCTGTAATGACTTCTAGCACCTTTAATGTTTAAGTTTTTATTTTCTTTTTTTTTCTTGATGCATAAAAACCCAGCTTCGGTTAAACCAGACTTTGAAGTCTAATCATGCTGTGAAGTTTGTACCTATTTGCTTCTTTAAAACAACTGATCAGAATGGATCATATTTTAATCCTAGTTAGCATTCTGTGTGGAAAATGTCAAGATGTTCTGTATTGGCTGACCAATAATTAATTTATTGAAAATCACTGATGGGACGTTGCATTGTCCTGAATCATATCATGTCTGGTCCTTGTTGTGTAATTGGTCTCACAAGGTAAACCATTTAAACAAGCCATTAGAAAGAAATCAGGGCTTTACATACAGTAAAGTTGAAGCGACTAGCACTGACAGCTCATTGTTTTCAAGCCTCCATATGTGCACTGGAAAAGCATAAGGCATAAACCCAAACTGAGGGACATGGACCGTAATGAGCCGTGTTGTGTGCGGAGGGAAGATTTGCTCTCGTCTTTGTTTAGGGACTCATCAGTTTTCTGTAGCAGAGGGAAACGGCCTGGCAGTGTGGACCGGCTGCTTCTTAAGCCCGTTATCTCTCTACTTCACAGCGGCGCTACTTTGGCGGAGTTCAAAGCCCCGAGTGAGGGAGGACATTAATTAGCTGTGGCAGGCTGAGCGCAGCGCCGCTGTTCTGCGTGTTCAGCCGAGGGTTACACACAGGTTTGAGTTGAGAAGCTACAGCACCCGAGTCTCGCTCTTTCGTGTAGGGTGCATGCGAGATTCCCTGATAGTAGGTTAAATACAGTGGTGCAGAGATGTGCATACACACATACACAGCCACGGAAGCACACACATCTCCGCTCCAGAGACCACAAGGCCTGTGGGAGGCACTGATGCTGAGAGCAGACAGTCTGAAGCTCTGTCACACACACAAACACATTTGTACAGACAGAGAGAGAGAGAGAGAGAGAGAGAGAGAGAGAGAGAGAGAGAGAGCGAAAGAAGAAGCAGGGGAGACCAATTTCAGTCTAGAACAGAGAGAAGGGAAATCACTTATATACTGTCTCCTCATCTCTCACTTTCCTGCTATCTTTCTTTCTCTCTCTCTCTCTCTCTCTCTCTCTCTTTCTCTCTCTCTCTCTCACATACACACACACACACACACACACACACACACACGTGAGATAGCAGTAGACTCTGGACTCGATGCTTTTCCTCAGTCTCTATTTCACCACTCTTTCTTTGTCTCCATGTGTGTATGGGTGGAGAGCTGCAGGCTGTGGATGTGAGAGGCATGATGCTGAGGGTAAGCTCCACTCCTCCATCACATGCACACGCTCGACTCTTCAGCAAAGCAACTGCTATGACTCACATAGCTCTCTTCTCTCTCACTTCCTCTCGCTCTCTCTCGCTCTCTCTCCATCCCTCTCTCTGTCTGCCGCTCTCTTCCGTGGCATCGTTTCTGCCGTGGCGGCCCCTATCCTTGCTTTCCCTCGCTCCGCCTCATTGGTGCTGCCCCCATTCCATTTCTTCTCTTTTTTTCCCTCTTCCCTCCCTCCCTCCCTCCCTCTGTTTCTCTTGCTCTCCTTCACTCTCTCTCCTCCGCTCAGCTCCAGGCCCATTGGTTGCCTGCCTTCAACCATTATCTCTCGCTTCCCTCTCCTGACTGTCTCCGTCTCTCTGTCTCTCCCTCCTCGCTCCCTGCACGCCCATCAGCTTTCAACTCCTAAAAAATGATTTGCATTCAGGAGGAGAAAGGAACTTTCCAGCGTGCGCTCTAAATGTAATAGTGCGGGTGAGAACGTGTGCGAGAGAAGACGACTCTGGAAGAAAGACAGGAAGACAATCAGGGGTGATAACAACAAAAAGTTTGAGTGAAGACGCCGTTTCATGACTGGTGGGTCCTTTTAGTTTCTTTTTGAGTTCTCAGTTCATTGTTTTTTCTTGTATTCACTGCCTGGCAGAAAAGATCTAAGATCTCTTGTATATAATGTATATAATCCAATTGTTCTACAAACGCATAGTTTTAGATTCCACCGTTCCTGTCTTTCTTAGCATCTTTGACAGCTATTCACTGTTATGTTATGCTAGTCTTCCTACACTGCTCACACTTTCCAGCTCATTTTCCGTTTGACGTCTGAGTCTCGTTGTACTCCGTCAACTTTCTTCCCTGTAGGGAGCTGTAGAGAGGAGTGAACTTGGCAGGAGATGCTCTCAGGTCACAGCTCTTTGTGCATTCTCTCCAGAAGCTTCTGTGGGCTTGGTGATGTTTGTGCAGTAGGTCACCACAGCACTGTCATCCGTATGCTTCAGTGTGCCACTTATTGGTCCCTGCAGTGCAAACGGGGGCAGTTTTTGATTATTCCTTTATTGCTTTGGGAGTTGGCAACATGTCTGCGCACAATGTGGGAGCTTTTGGGAGGACTGAGAGTAAATAAAACACTTTTGAAAGTAAACTCTGCCTTTAGAAACAGGAGTAGTTGTCTACGTTGATGCTGACTGGTTCAGTTATTGAGGTATAACGTTGAGAAATTTACTCCACTTTTGTGATCATCAAGCTCAAATTTAATAAATAGAATACCATTAACGTATTTTACTGTGCATTTTAATAGTACTTGCAAGTTGTTTTTTTGTTTCTTTTCTCTCTTTTGAGCCAAATTGCACGTTCGCAAATTTGAAAAAATGCCAAGTAAGTAAGTACAGTGCACAGCAAGCGAACAGCAAGTGGTGAAGAACTCTGTATGAGTGGCTTATAAGTTTACCAACTTATCAATATGCAAGCTCAGATTCAACACAGATCACGATCCTCTGTAAACTCTAAGTTGTGTTCGAGCTTTATCTCCGAAAGGCGCTCTCTCGTATCTGTAACTTAATCTGCAGGATGTAAAGTGAAGTGTTGTAATCTGGCCATGAGACAAAGTGCACTTTAGTGAGTGCTAATGGTCCGTGCAGGGGTAGCGGTAAGCACTTGGTTGCAGTGTGAAAAGGTCCTATGCATGGTTGTGTTATGAGGATGAATTCAAGGCAAAAACTTTTAGCCACACCACTTTGAGGCAGCGAGAAATCAGACTGGAAGTAGATGTACGAATAAGTTAACGGTAAAAGGCATACTTTTAAAGGTTTGACTACTATACGGTGTGTCCTGAAATACGCACCAGCCAATTTAACAGGAATTTTAAAAGGAACTGGGAAGTTGAAGATTGAAAAAAAGACCAGACTATGTATAGTTTTGTTCAGCCTGAATCCACTGTAGCCTCAGATTCTTGCTCTTGGCTGACAGGAATTTAATTCGTTTTGGTCTTCTGCTCTTGACGTCATGAAGGTTCAGCATGTTGTGTGTTCTGAGATGCTTTTCTGCTCACCGTGGTTGTAAAGAGTGCTTATTTGGGTTACCATAGCCTCCCTGTCAGCTCAAACCAATCTGGCCATTCTTCTCTGACCTCTGTCATCAACAAGGTGTTTCCTCACTCGGAACTGCCTCTTACTGGATGTTTTTTGTTCTTGGCACTGTTGCGTGTACATATCCCAGGAGATCAGCAGTATCTGCAATACTCAAACCAGCCTTTCTGGCACCAACCATGCCATGCTCAAAGTCACTGAGATCATGCATTTTCCCCAATTCTCATGTTTGATTAAACATTTACTGAAGTTCTTGACCTGTACCTGCATGATTCTACGCATTGGATTGCATGATTTTATTAATGTGCTTGTATTATTAAAAAAAGTAGGTGGCGAGTGTATGCGAAGATGGAATTTTATTATTCGGATGGAATATTTAGACTATGCAGGGTTAAGGCAAGACAATTTTTTAAAACAATAGGTATCAGCCAATCTATGCTAGCGGGATGCTGATATTTGTAGTATTATTTTTTTGGAACTTCTTCAAAGATGTACATTTATTTATACAAATGAAGCTTAGTCTAATTTAAATCATTTGTGCACGTTTGCATACATGCAGTATCTTTAATTTTTTATTTCTTTGGATGATGTTAGAATTAAATGTTTACTTTACTTTGAAAACGGTCAAGAAAAAATAATTAACCCATAACCAATAAACACCCTGCATGGTTGTAGATTTTTCATCATATAAAATCTAACAACATAATATCTCAAAATACCATTTTACATTGGAATTTAAATGAAGAAATTTATTGAAGGCGGGAAACTGAGAATATGTGGTTATGAATATGGAAAAAATATATTGTGAGGAAAAATAAAAAAAGAACAGTGTGTTTTCACTATGTATCAGAAATTTTTTTTCCAGAGATATATGGTATGATGTGTTTGTATTAAGTGGGTGGAGCTTAACGCCTTCTTCAAAAACAGTGAAATTATCATGTTCCTGCTGAATCATTTTCCTTCCTGTACTGTCTTCTCATATTACAGGATTTTACAGTGATACATGTAAACTCAAATACAGGTACATGACAGTCTGATCTCCATTCTCACCATATGACAATCCTAAATCGTGGGTGATAAAAATGACATCTACCTGTGTGTGGGTGCCAAAACAGTAGTATAGAAAATAACCTGCATCCTGAAATGTGATATAAATAAGCTTCATAGCAGCAGTTTTCTGTTTCTCTGTTTGTTAGGGACTTCTATTGCACCACATTAGAAGAAAATACTATCAGATTTTTAAGACGGTTGTTTCAGTTAGTAGACATTCGGAGAGCATTGACGCCACACTGTCTTTGTTTTGAATTAAACTGAGTAGTGAGATGTACAGTATGCTTTTCTACAAGTTTTATTTATTAGTGTCATTGTTGCTGACACACTTAATATGCTGGAATCCTCCTTTGGGCCTTATTTTTAATGCTAGAGCTGCAACCTAAAGTGTTATCAATTGTGTTTGTGTAAAAATCATACCAGCAGAAAATTGTGCAATTAGTAATCACAGAGGATTGTTTACGGCGAATGATTGCAAATCTATTTTATTATAATAGTTCATTATTTAGACGTGACTGGCGGCATGGCTCATTTTTCTGATAGAAAACTGTATTCGACATCCCCAATCTGTTAATATAAACTTTTTTTTTTTGTAGATGTATTTGTTTATTTATGAATTTATCTAATGACAATTTTAGACCTCGTTGTCTAAACTAAATGAAATAAATTATCATCTCAATATGGTTGCCCTGTGCCTTTTTAAAAATCTTTTTCTCATTTTAAATGATTTGCATGAAATCAAACAAAACCCAACCACACTACAAATTATAAATTTATCATTGACACATCTTTGTATGAGCAACGTCCTACGACTGGCGACTAATTCCAGTTTTTCTGTAAGAGTCAAATGGAAACTCGACCTTATCTATATGTGTAGCTAAACAGATCAGGCCGAGGTGTAAGGAGGGGCTGCTTCTGGCTGAAATGACTGGCTTATCTCACGCTCTTGTTGAGCATGGGAGAGCGCCTCACACCTGCTGAGTGTGTGTCATGCTGGAGAGACTGTGCAATGTGATTAAATTATGTAGGGATAGCCCTCCGTCGCTGTGACCTGAGTGCCGGAAAAACCCTCCCATCTCAGGTAACACTTAGAGACTGCAGTCATCACACACTCTTTTATACTGAGTGATGAAAAACAGGCTTGGCTCAATAACACACTCCCAATTATAGAGGATATGGTTGTGTGTAATCACATATATTGGTGTGTACAGTGGGTGACTTTTTAAGGTGCACGGAAAGGATTTGGTTTCATCGAGCTCTTTTTGCTTTCTTCTTTGCAAAAATGTTTGCCTTTGTTTGCCCATTTACAGTTTCCTGGCACTAGATTGTAGGATTCGAGTCCGGTTCGGTTTTGAGAGGTTTTGTGTATTGACTTAGATTTGTCTCAGACTTATTGGCATTTGTACTTGGGCTTGTCTCCGTTTTGGGCATTGGTCAGGCTAAATATGGTCTTGGTCTCGACCAAATATCAGAGCACAATAAAACTCCTAGATGTAACCCAATTCTAAGCCTATATCTATTGTCCAGAATGATACTGGAGGATTATTGTTAGTTCTCAGGAGAACTGCAAATTTGGTCTGCTATATATAAAATTGAGTAAAAAAATTGTCCTCAGAAAGGATTTGATGGTTTTCAGTCTTGATCTTGACTCGTCACGCTTTCATTTGGACTCGATCTTGCAAGTCCTGGTCTTGGACTTGACAAGAGTGGTCTTGACTATAGCCCTATCTGGCACTTTGGGTTCATGACTTTTCCCTAGTTGCCTAGCCACTGGATACCAAGGTGTACAAGACATATGAATGGTCAATCAGTTTTGGATATGATTACTGTTCATGTGTCCCTCACTTAAATCCAATCTGCAAACAGAGGACACACTCAACATTGAATTCAATTAAATTTTATTTGTATAGTGCTTTTAACAATTAGATATTGTCACAAAACAGCTTTACAGAATCCTGGATGTAGATTTGGAGCCATAACTGGCAAGGCAGAGAGGACAATAGCAAGAACAATTCTCTAAAACGACATGAAGAAGGAACCTGGTGAGGAACTAGACTCAAGGAGTTTGCGTAGTGTGATTATAAATCATTACTTTTTCTGTAAACGTATACTATAAAGTCAAACAGTACTAAGTGACTTAAAAAGATGTCCAGTATCAGTATTGACTGGATATATCACAAAGGCATTTACAGGAAGCATTACACAAATTATGTTATGAAAATGAAATCGCAAATATTGCTATCTAACAAAGAGGAAAATGGCTGAATTTGGTAGTGATTTGATTTAGGTATCTTGTAATCTTAAATAACTGAGTGTTTGGCTTCCTGAGTCAAAACACTGTAGAGCGCTTCAAGTCATTAAATCAGTGAAAGGCTGGAAATAAGGGAGGCTCAATCCTCAAAATCAAATGATGGAGTGTCAATATTTACTGTTCCAGAGGGAGGGAGCAGGTTATCTGAGCTCAGGCGCTGATACTTATCGGTTTCCAAGCGTGAAGGCCGGATGAGTGATTGAGTCCACACTTTCCATGCACACCCTTAAAACTTCTCCTCTATTTGTTCTCCCTCAACAAAAGAGAGCCGTTGACTTGATGCCACTCTGCGGAGGGAAAACATGATGTATATCCACACGGCACGGACAATTAAAAATCAATCTGGACTTGGGTTCTGGGCTATAATAGGAAGTGCAGAGAGCGGAGAGGAGGCTGATTAATACCCGCTCTCACCTTGTGCCATAACAAGCCCCCACAGGCATTCGGCACACCCGCACACACCCGCACACACACTCACACACACACGAAGGGCTCACCTGGGTTGGCTGCCACCACATTCCCAATCACACAGTGCTGGGAAACAGTGGGATTTGCATGAGTTATCCGCTCTGTGGCCGTGTGATAGCAAAGTGCTGAAGGGTGAATCACAGCAAGACTTTTATTGGTTTGGTATCCGCAAACATGGACATCATCGCAGCATTTCTAAAGGGTCTACATTTCTACATCTCTGTATGACCTGAGCATTTCTATAAGTATGAAATGTTGTTGATGATCTTTATTTTCGTGTATGAGCTTCTGCCCCATGCAAAAGAATCACTTGAACTTTACATTAGAATAGTCACATGACTCACATGAGAACATGTGCTTTTATTTTTTACACGATTCATTTGTTTTCATGGTAATTCCCGTGTGATTTTAGCCATGATTTGTTTATTTCCACATGTTATTTTTTTATGCTTTTTAAATGATTTAAAGTTTTTACATTTTTAAATCACTTTTTTTGGTGATTTTTATTACAATTCATTTATTATGTGTTTTTATGATTTTTATCATTTAAATAATTTTAAAAACATTCTTTTTACATATGATTAACTTTTACTTTTTATTTACATGTGAATTTTTCACAATTTATTTATTTTCACATTTATATCATTTCCCACACGATTTAACATGTTAACCTTAACATGATCTTTTTTCCACATGATTCATTTATTTCATTCATGTATTATTATATCATTTGTCCGATGTTATATTTTTGGTCATTTTTACCTGACTCATTTGTTTTCATGTGATTTCAATTGGTATATTTTTTTCTACATTCGTTTTTTTGTGAATTTTCACATTATTCAGATATATTCACATTTAAATTTTTGCAATTATTTTGTATTATTCATTTATTTTTACTTGATTTTTTACACATGCTTTACTCATTTCAACATAAAATGACATATGGTTTTATTTACAAGGGATTTCACATGTGAAAAAACTTATGATCAGATATTAAAATGTAGGCTATTTTTCCATAAGGGATGCAAGACCTTTAGCTACAGTATAAAGCTTGCTGATCCATTTTAGGTAGTGCTCCTGTGCCTCATTTCAAACTGTGTTGCAGTGTGGAGGATTTTTCACATCCAAAGTTGTTATCACCGACTGTGAGCACACAACCCTGGTAAAAAGTCATGTGACCTGCAGCCCCTATTATCACCACATCATGAGCATGGCACGCAGCCATCAGCATCTCTCCTGCCAGCCTCACACGTACTGACATCTGTCATTAGCACTCAGCTCAGACGCTGGCACCACCATCTTCATCTGCAACTGCAGAAACAGACTTGTCTATTATTTTAGTTCTGCACTCCTTTTTTCTTATTTCCCATCCATCCACACCCTTCGGAGGGGAAGAAGGCACTCATGAAGCCATAAAGACATCACAGGATTCTTTAGAAATCCTCATTTGAGAGTCCCAGCTGGATTTTTAACCTCCTCGTTTTGGTGTCGATGACATTTGTGGTACGTGTCTCAGTGCGGAAGAAAGAGCAGAGCGAGGGAGATACAAAGTGAAGCAGAGGCAAAAATAATCCTCCCCAAGCAGAGCTGAGAAAAGCAGAGCAATATTGGAAAATGATTACAAAACACACATCCATTATTCATCAGGCACATTGGTGAGGGCGCGTGTCTCTTATTTATGCCTGCTCTTTAAATCAGATTTGTCTGTTTAAATCACTGTAAAATGTTCCGGTCACATTCCTGCAATATTGTCAGAATATTTCACTGCCTAATGGATAATTGATAATGGCAAGTGACACTGGACGGGAGCATGAACACAAGGCCACTCGATGTACCTTGCACAAACCTTAGTTTGTGGATATTTTGTGTAAGACGAAATCTATACTTGAATTCCGGTAGCTACAGTGAAGCAAACGCATTACAAAACATAAACACAAACACGTTACAATAAATACTTCTCGAACTCGAAGTAGGCAGATGTGTTGTTGGCTTGATTTGGCTTTGATCTGGATTGATTTGTATGTTATGTTATGTTAAGTCTTACAGGGATTGAGGCAAATGTTGCAGAAATTGCAGGTGTTCGATATTGCAAAAATAGTTTTATTGTTAAAAAGATCTTTATTGTACTTTGGAGGCATCAAACTAGCTGATATCAATAATACATGTTATTTGTGTTCCTTTGTCCAATGAAGGTGAAACTGCAATATTTTGGATCTAACTCTGAGCATTCAGATGAATGAAACATTCCAAACCCTGACATATTTCAGACAACAATAAGTGGAGCGCACTTATTGCTGATTGCATGTCTTTTCACCATGTCAGAACTTTTTTTGTTGCCGGCGAGAATGGCCCGTCTAGGTGCGAACAGGATTACTTTTAGATATTGATTCATTTCTGCTCTTTTCATTTGCCTTTCAGGGAGGTTTGACAGCTGCATTTTGACATTTGTTAAAGTGACTCATTTGCCACCTGGGTGACTGCAATCACAGAGCCTCAATACAGGGATCAGAGCAAATTCATTCGCTGTGGTCACAAAGTCTCAAAAAGGCCTAGTTTTGTAAATTAGACACTTGGATACTGTATAAAGTTGACAAGCCAGTGTGTTGATTACATTTCCAAAGCACGAGAACTGTCAAGACGTTTGCTTAATTAGACAATAAGTGTGTATACATGCAGAGTGTGTGTATGTGTGTGTGTGTGTGGTTGTGCTTTGTACAGGCATCTCAAGCTGCCCTAGATGACCTGCAGTGTCCAGACAGAAAGGTGTAAGCAGGTGCTCTGTCATAAGGCCAGCTAATGAATCAGTTTATCGCTTCCCTCCAGGGCAGCAAAGGGCTCATGTTCTGCCCTCTGCCACTGAGTCAGCTCTCCTGACTGTAGACCTGAGCACAGGAATACACAACAAAAACAGAGACATTTGCACCCACCGTGCTTTGGCTGTGCGCTCTGACAGGCTCGCAAACACTATCTTCTGTCTGGAGTAGATGGCAGATTGTATAAAAGATATCATATGGTAACACAATTACCTGCACAGAGGAAGTAATCTTATATATACACACAAGGCATTCATATAAAGCAAATATCAAGTACCAAAATAAGCCCAAAGCAGACAGAGAGAGAGGCACGGAGACGAAATAGAGAGCCAAGGGTGCATCGTCAGCGGTTTTTGCAGGAGGAGGGTGAGCCCGCCAGGTGCAGGCCGGAATTGCCCTACTTACAGGAGCTACCGCTGTCCTCCATCACACTCCCACAGCACACTCCATCTCCACTCAGTCAGCCCTTTTGTTTGCCCCGTAGCCCCAAAAGAAATTGAATCCAACACCACATTAAACAACACTGATATAAAAAAATAGTAATAATTCAGCTAGCCTTCATGCATGAAAATAGTTCTCCTCAGTTGTAATACAACCACTATTATTAAACTTTCAGGCATTTTGGGTAATTGTATCTAATCTTAGATATTTCGCTGCTGAGTAGTTTGCATGTTTTGTCCATTCTCTGTATCTTCTCTGCCCAAACCGAGCTAAAGGTGCTCTCCCGCTCAGCTCTGACCCAGTTATTTTAGCTCTGTCCAGCTATGTTCAGTTCCAAAATAGCTCGGTACAGCAAAGCATGGCGAGCTCATTTCCGTCTTGCGTAAGACACTAATCATTCCCCCGCCTGAGCCCAGTGTTGAGAAATTGCACTCTGAGTTAGGAGTTTATGGACAAAAAAATGGCAGCAGTGCAACGTGAATAGGCGGTTAATTGTCCAAGGAGAGATTTAAGCATGAAATAATTATTGACGCACCACATTTTCAGGGCTAGAAAGCCAAGCTTGGTGTGAAGAGAAAATACAGGATCTCCCATTTGTATAGGTTTGACATTATAAGTAATGTTCACATTTTAGAGCTCATTACTACTTGGCATATGTTTGCAGAAACGCAAAGCCAGATGTGTTAGGAATGGTTTGCTGCGAGTTTTGAATAACTGTGGAGGTGTTTGTGAGGTACTGTATAATCATGTCAACATCCTCCTTATGAGCAAATGGAAAATGTAGCAGGTTTACATTCTATATAAGCTTTTTCTCTTATGTTTTCCACACCATGTATAGATGTTCTTAATGAATATTTCATATAGCTGCCTTCAGCAGACGATGCTTGAACAATACTTCACAATCCCGTTGGGTTTTTTTCCTCGTCACTAATGGTAGTAACACTATCCCTTAAAGCCATTTCTGATTGCAGGTATTAGTTGCTCTGTAGTCGGGATTGTGGTGAGACATCCCAGCACTCGGATCTCAGGTGTTGATGTATGAGGCAGTTGGTTGACGGGGCTCTGGCTGGATCTTATTAAGCATGAAGTGTGCACAATGGCTCATGATATTGCACTGTGTGGTTATGATTAACCGCTACCTCTCTTATAATTAACCACTATCTCTCTTAATGTACATGAATAGCATGAATTTACAATGAATGTAGGTAATACTAACAGATTAGAACTAGCTGTACTAGCTACAGGAATAGATGACAGAAACGAAACGAAAATATAAGAAAGAAGCTTTTATGTAATCATAACTGTAATTGTAAAAGTATTTATTAGCACCATTTTCTCGAATTTTGTTCCTCCATTATCAATCATGTGGTGAAACATCAGAGGGCTGAGCGATTGTAAGGAATAAAACCCAACAGGGCACGAAAATGGAAAATAATCCACACTGGGATGATTTGATACAGATTTACATGAACAGATTTAATGTTACCACCCTGAAGTGGACCATTTTCCAATAACAGCATGACTTGAAGTGAAGCATGAAGTGTTTTACTCCTTTCATACTACAGTGATTTGCCAAAATGTACAATCTTTAATTTATTAATGAACAGCACGTCATGCTTCTTAACCATTCACAGTAACTGGTAATGTTATGAAACATCCACAAGAGAGGCTAGTTCCTGTTGTCATTTACTTTATAGCAGCTGTGAATAGTCACTTCTCTCGCTTGAACTTAATAAAAGAAAATGGCAGTTTGTCATTTTACCGAAAAACTAGAACGTTCTCCGTCCTCAAAAGCTTCCTGTGGCAGAAAACTTACCTGACTGTTACAAAGTGCTGGAACTGGAGATTTCATTCATAAATGTTAAAGCAATATGTCCATGTCCTTAAAGAAAACTTCACTATTAACAATTACCATGAACAATCATAGGTTTCTCTTGTTAAATAATGTACGTTTTAATCACCTGTTTATTATTAGTTTTAGATTATGTGGTGTGTCCGTCATACAGATCCCTCTGAATGAACTGTTAATATAAAAAATGATATGCATTAGATTGCATTAATATAAACCTGTAATGTACCTTGCAGCTGGAACAACTGTCAGATCCACATTTATAAAAATGTATCAACACCTTTTGACCAAGCAGATATGAGAATTCAGCACTGTTGAGAATTCACTGTTGCGGTATAAGGTGCTTTAATATTAATATGTTGATAAATTTATTTCACCATACACTTACTTTTCTTTGTTACTCACAGAGTCTAATTCTTGAGACTTTTGTACTAGATGCCTCAGTCTCCCTCCTTATTCTGCACCATCACATGTCATATATGACATCCCTAATATTCAATCTGCAGTTTTTACCTTTTTAAAAAGGCTAAAAATGCTCATGTGTCATAGGCAGTAGACTATGCATTGTGGCCTAGATTAGAGAGCGCAGTCTTGTTTTATGGAGGCATTTTGTTGACTACCCGTCCTGTACAAATGCATTTTATGGCTGACTGCTCCTGCTGTGACACTGCAGTGGTGAAGGCAGTGGAGGATGTGGTTCCACCCTCTGGTACTGCTGGTGTTGGCTGGCTGTAAGTGTCAATCATGTGCGTGGTGCTGTGTTGCTCCGCTTTACCCTGCATGGCTTGCGTGACTGCAGGGCCACACCTGTCATGCAGAGTGTGTCTGTCAGAAGCTGATACTAAATGACATTCTCTCTCTATGTCTCCCTCTCACTTTGTCTCTCTCTCACTCTCTCTCTCTTGCTGTCTGTCTTTATGACTCACAGTCTGGCCTCTACACTGACCTCTTGATGCCTCCACAAGCTCTGCTTGTGAGTTAGGACAGCACACAACACATTCGTACGACAGAGTGCTTTAAAAACACTGCCACAATAACTAAGACAAAGATTGGCTGGAGTGTTATACGTTCTACCCTAATGAAATAGGCAAATGAAATGAAACAGTCATAGGCATATGAACAACACAGTTATGTGTATTTATCTTGCCTATTTGAACTGCTATACATTTACAAAATCCTGATTGAATCTATTCAATTTGTAATAAATTAAAAGTAGAGATGGCATGATATCACTGTTTATTTTCCAGTACCAATACCGATACTGAAACTTTGACTATCGGCCAATATCAATACCCATCCAATATAAAAAAAGGTTCATGTAAAAATGTATCTAATCTAAAAGCCTGACTTATATGAAACAGCACTTTTTAAAAATTTTGTTAAACCCAAACACAAAAATCAATTACATTGCAAATGAAAATAAAGCTAATAAAACGTTTAAAAATTATAATAAAATTGATCTTAATGAAAAATATGCCAATGTTATATTTGTTAGAGGATCAGATTTAATTTGTTATATTTTCTCTGAGCCACCATTTTTGCTTTTATTGGCCTGATACAGGTTCTTGGGTAGCAGATAGGTGCCACCTCTAATTAATAGGTTATTTTGCTCAGAAGCCTTACTTGTTATTGTGGCAGGATATGTGAACATGTGTGTGTGTGTGTGTGTGTGTGTGTG
>JAQMYM010000005.1:172531-186648 GCA_030014255.1 Parauchenoglanis ngamensis | reverse complement strand
ACACACACACACACACACACACACACACACACACACACACACACACACACACACACACACACACACACACACTTGCAAATGAGCTCTAGACTACATGACCAAAAATCCTATGCAGAACAAGCAAGCAAGAGATTTAATACCAGCTAATGATGCTTTTCAACAGGCTTACTCGTGCTCTTACTGCGAGGTAGCGCTAGTGCCTGGAGTTTAAAATACGTGCTTATTATATTATACTTATACACTTTTTGGCTGTGCATTTTTTAATAAAATTTAGAAATGTTCTCATGCCCACATTTAGTTTTTGTATCTATTTTACATTCTGTATAATTATCCCCATAGACTGATGCATTAGCCAAAGATAGGACTGTCACATATGTGTCTTTGTGTCTTTGTTTGTCTAGGGTGCTTGCAGGTGGGCTTGATGCCCATCTAATTCACTTACTCGGAGAATAGGCATGATGCCCATCTGTCTGAGATGCTCAGTCTGTTTATGAGCCCAAAACCGATGCTGTTCTACCATCACACCTCTTTAGATGCCAGCCTGTGTTTAACACCTTCACAGATTTTTGCGCTTAGTGAGTTTTTTTTTTTATTGACCACAGGAGGTGCACTTAAGTCTCTTAAATGCTTTCTTCAGTCTCCTTTTTAAGAGGCATTTTAGCAATTGCACTGAAGGTACATGTGCTACTGTGCATCACTGAGAAATGATTTATAAGTAAAAAAAGATTGAAATTTTAATAACTACACTAACATCAGTGTCTGTTACATAGACATATGTTATATTACACGTCTCATGAATATATACTTTACATTAAAATGCACCATGCAAATTTTCTCTGCTTTTTATCAGAAATATTAATACCATCATTTGACAAATAAAATTATTATTGAGACAGGTTTAAAACAATAAAGCAACGCACAACAAAACAAAGAATAAAATAAAACAAACCAAAGCAAAACAAACAAACAAAACAAGGAAAAGCAAAACAATAATGAAGCAATGCAAAAAAAACAAAGGAAAAACAAAGTGAAACAAGTCAAGACAAAGCAAAAATAAGGCAGACCTAACAAAATGAAATAAAACAAAACTAGTAAAAAACCCAAAACAAAGCAATAAACCAAAACAAAGCAAATGAAAACAAACAAACAAACAAACAAACAAACAAACAAACAAACAAACAAACATGCCTATGACATTTTACGTCCGTGTTTACACGGTCTAATGCAAAACACTTTAAAGCATTTCTTTTTACAGGTTTTTTTTGTATTTAATGCACTAGGAAAAAGAACTTCCTAACAGAACGTTTAAGTCAAATTTGTATATGATCAAATCCAAACAATTTAATCTTTTGGCTTATCTGTACAATTAAAACCTGGTCAGAGTGCATATAAATTTTTAGCATTTTAACAACCAGAAAGATGCTTGATTTGCAGTTAAATAAACAAAATCAATATAAATATCATCAATAAGTATATCAACTATAATTACAATAGTATAAACAATGACAATAAAAAAATAACAATAATAATCACAATTGTACATGCAGGGCTATAAATTTAGTGTCAAAATATAATTTGGAGGATGATTTTATTGTTATTTTTTGTTTAAGTAATTGAGTATCCGACATATAAGTTCTGACCTGAAGTCTTTCAACATCTTGCTTATATGAAATAAGGATTTGTTCATATGTTGGAAACTTGGCTCACATATATTTGTAAATGAAGCTTTAATGAAGTGTGACTTTGGTTAAATCTGACCTATTTGTACAAGTTTAGCTATAAATGGAGTTAGCTATAAATTATAGGTGGGCAGGAAAACATATCAGGTTTCTACCTGATTTTAACCTTTATGCCTACATGATACCATTAATATAAGTGAAAACAAATAATTCAATAAGACTGTTTCATTCTTTCTTTCTCTTTTTCATTTTATTTTATAAAAAAAGAATATTGCAGACATTATAGACACAAGCATCTTTAATACGGTGAAACTTCAGTGAAACTTCTTTTTCTCTGCTTGATTGAATTATGATCTCCTTGAGTAGTGGATAACTGTAGTCAGCTGAACGCTTTACTTTTATTGGCTTACTGCTGCAACACCTGCATAAATTATTGCTATGTTTATTGCAAATTAGATGCATATGAGGGTAAATTGTGGTGTATCATATGCATTAGACATGAATAAAGGATTAGTGAATGGGAGCTTAGTCCATGCAGCTGATTCATCAGTTAGGCTCCAATCGCAGTTCCTACAAATGTTTCATGAATCAGATACAGATTTGTTTAGTCATTACAGGTGTTTAAGTCTCTGCTTGTTTCTACACAAATATTGATAAATAAGGGCCATTACAGTATATGCATTCAGCCTGCAGTATCATATGGTCAAAATCTCCAACTAAATGTCACGTTGCATAGTTCTTTTAAGTTGAATAAAATGTTAATAACTGCATGTACAAACTGTCTGCAATATGCTTCATCATTTTAATTCGTGGTTATTTTTAAACAAGTAAACAATTGGTTTATGTTTCCAGCAGCAGTGCGGGTGAATGTAATCTGGCTTCTTACAAAAAATTTCCACATGCCATGCAATCACAGCAGATTAAGAAACCAGTCATTTCACCCAGGCATCCCGTCTTTCTCTCTTAGAGGACAAATGTATCTGCTTGCACCAGGTAGTCCCTAATGCTTTTGACTCTGCTATGTGAAAACAAATGAGTTTTACCCATTTATTCACACCAACCTTTCATAATGACTGCTTTTTTCTCACTACTGGGTGGGCAGTTGTTGTTGAGAGATGAGAGAACGGTGTGTTACGGTCTTTATGGGAAATGTGCACCTTTTCTGGCAAGTTACATTTTTGAAATGCAAAAAAAAAAGTTTTTATCAACATTTATTTTCCAAAAATAAAACGTCTAGAACAACATATTGGCCCACATCAGGAATCTATAATCATATGGGATATATTACACTTTTTGTCATGTATGCCATGAGATATTCCATTCACACAATGATTAGATATTGAGTACAATGTATTTACATGCAGTTTTTACACTGTTTATTAAATACCTATGTACTTTTACACAAATTATCAAAATTGTGTTGAATATCTTAATACACTATGTTGTTTCCTCATTGTTTTACAATTATTATTATAATTATTATAATAATTATTACCAAATATTTATGAAAACAGAGTTAACCTAAGGGTAACAGTGATGACATAAAAGTAACAGAACTGACAATGTTCAGAATCCTTCAATCATATACATACAACAGATACACCTGCAAAACGTAGGAAATCTTTCTGTATGATCCAAAATATAGGTAACACAGTTTTAGGACTGTTACCAGTAGTTATGAACTATAAAAGATTCTAAATAAGACAACATAAGGCAACAGCTTCTTGCTCTCTACAGTTGAATTGCTAAAAACATAAGACTTAATGAAAGAGTACACTATTTTAAGGGGAGCTGAATAGCAGAATAACAGAGTTGAAAGCAACTGTAAAGACCTACATATTATAAAAATAAAAATTGTCATATTAGATTAGCAAATATGATCACATACAACATGAAATAATCAGGGCAAGTATGATTATGCAGTAACACTTGAATTTATATTAGATAACTTTTATTACATTTTACATTATTTAATATGACTTTTTCTGCTATTAGCATTTGGATGATACTAAAGATTGCTTGTTTACGGTATTTGAAATAATTTTTATATATTTAAAAGTCATTTGAAGCTTGTATGTATTATAGACATTTTAACTCTAGTGGTTTTAAACTTTTTTTTATTTTTTGTGGGGTTATAGCAAAGTTTGCCATAGGTAATGATCTACAATAATGCTCCATCTCCACCTTCAGTTACACATGAACTCATTTTACTGTATTGACTATAACGCTTCACTGAGATTTTTAGTTTTAGACACCTTCTCATGAAATTTCTAATATTTAGAAAATCACAGTAAATAATAAATGGTCATAGCAAAAATACATTTACTCCTGTGGTAATATGTTAAAGGCTAGTTTTTCCGTAAGCTTAGAATGAGCTCTTTATACCTACATAGGGCACAGGTCCAGTTCCACAGAGCTGCTATGTTGTGATGCTACAATACCCCAGAATGGACAAACCTCAAGAAAGCACCTTTTGTGTTTCTCGGATTTACAAGTGGCAGCATGAATCTGGAAGATAGAACCAGAAGGAATATAAAGAAGAAGAAAGGAAGACAAGGAAGAAGAAATGAGAGGAATCAGTGTATGCTGTGCTGGCTAACAAGTTTAAGAACCCACATTTTGAAAAATGGAGCATCATACTTATTATTTAGCACAGAAAAAGCAAGGCAGTGTTACTTAGAAGTACTTAGAAGTGCGCTATGGGCACCTGACGGCCGCCGTACGGTCTAACACATGCTTAGAAGGGGAGGGGTAAGGGAGGGGCATTCAGTTAGTTGCAATCAACTGAATCCTACCTAATGGGCCTTCAATGTATAGTTTTGAGCATTTTACATGCAATTTTCACTCTGTAGTTACCTACCAGTCACAATTGTGACTATAAACCTTATATATAAACTAAATAAAATCAGCCTTAAACTAATCTTTTTCCAAAACTGCTTTAGTTAAAAATGGGATTAATGAGGAAATTAGAAGACAAACTTAAATATATCAAAGTACCAAACTTTCCTGTGAAAGCACAATATGAAAGTACAATATTATGAATATTCATTATGTCAAATATTGAAGCCCTTTATTTATTCATCTCTTAGCTGGCCACAAACTTTTTACTACAAAATATACTTTGTAATCAAATTACTCTGGCTGTGGTATATGCTCTTGGTAAATGACACTTTGCAATCAATACCAGGCCAAGATTTACAAGCTGTATAAACAATGCTTTGTGTCTGGTTGTTGTGTGCCCCGTGTATCTGTGGCCTGCTCTGTGGGGGCAGACAGCCTGCAGGCTTTAGTGGGCGCACTAGATGCCATGTCTGCACACAGGGTCATTGATATTCTGTGAGGCATCTTGCTGGAGCTGCAGAAGCAGCAGCAATCTGGCTCCCTACAGCCTGACCCAGCCAAGCACACACAGAACAATAGAGCTCATCACAGGGCCATTACCAGCAGGACGTAGTTATATACCGACAAACACACACACACATGTGCACACACACACCGACACACACACAGACAGACACACACACACACATGCACACACCTCACAGTAGCAATCACACACTGCCACATACTATAACAAGCCATGCACTCATCCTGACTCATACATGCAGATCAACATATTGAGACATGGAGATACTGTTTATTATTTTCATAGCATTAGATATATAAGTAAAAATTACTGATGCGTTGTATGCTTCGTTACTGAAGAATCCGAAACTTGGCCATAGAGCTACTTCTCTCACAGCAAAGCTCAACACTTCTATTCATAACACTGACATTTGCGAATGGATGAGACACCAGATCGGTGTAAAATGCAGAGCTCTGTCCTGCTTTGCGAGACTCCCATGTGAACGAGGCTCCCAGCTGACTACACTGTTTATAGCTCCCGGCATATGGGTTTCCAAGGATGACACGTTTCGCTTGTTATGTATGTTTATCCAGTGGTTATGATTTATGGTTGCCAAGAAACAGACAAAATCCCAACCTGGCTTCTTGCTAACAAAAGCAGTGGTCTGTCAAACTAGCTTCATCGAGCACATATTGTGTCATGGATCTTTTTTCTGATACCTTTACACTGGTTGCATTGGAAATAACCTGAACTATACGTAGGGTATATATATAAGGCCAGGGCATGATAATATAGAAAAATAATAAACAGTGGGTGGTGAGGTTGCCCAGAGTGACGAAGAGTTACCATCCTGAATTTCTTTTCCCTATAACAGCAGTTCTGAAGTGTTTTACTCCACTTTTACCACAGCATACCACAATAATTCTATTAATATCAATGACACAGCTTAGATTTATTTCTTTATTGTTACATTTAATGTTAACTTCATGATATCACTTACATTATAACAGCTATGTTTAAACAGCTGTTCCTTTCCCATCCCCCCCTCTCTCTATCTCTCTCTCTCTCTTTCTTTACATTAATAAAAAAATGCATCTCTTCATGTTACAGATAAGCATAAAAGGCAAAGCACCCCTGTAACTTCCGTACTCTTCTTCCATGTTAAATGTCAAATAAACATCTCAAAGCTTCACCGTATCAACAGATATGCATTTTATTTGTTGTTTGTTTGTTTGTTTGTTTGTTTGTTTATTAGCTTTTGTCCATCATACAAGTTGAATTTTGACTTGAAGTACATTGTCAAAGCTGCTGTTACAGAAAATTCATCAACAACGTTGTATACCCAACCACATACTACATACTAAATAGTATGTCTAAAAACACTAATGGTATACCAACATACTAGTTAGTGTAGTATTATTCTATTTAGGATGTAGCCCATTTATTTGAGTCTTTAATTATATGTTCAAGTATAATTTGTTGTTGAAATCATTGTCTCTTTGGTATTACAGAATTGATGTGAGAAAACAAAGTTCATTGCAAACCAAGGAATGTTAGCTGACTAGCTCAATCTGTTGTCTTTTATCCCTGGCCATGTCCATTCAGAAGAACGTTTTAGCCCCGTATCAGAAATAATCTGCATCCATACTAAAATGCCTGAAATTACAAATCACATGACCATTCATGTACACTGGACAAGTGCTTGCTGGTATAAACAGGAAGTCTATTCTGCTGTCGGTTGCTTAGTTGAGGATCGCTCGAATAATAGCTTGCCTCCTGCAACAGTAGGCAGTTTCAGCATCATAAAATGCAGAATGTAACTGCACAACAGCTGCTAGCAAAGACAACAAGGTCATCGATGCTTGTAATTTGCTATCCGTGCTGCATTCACCACTGGTAGTTGAGGTTGATGCTGTTTGTTTTATTTCCGGAAAAAGCATCACGCAATAGATGAGTGATGAATGAGGAAGGGTAATGTCATGATTGATAAGACCCAATGGGGAAGCGAATGGGAATGTCTGCGTCATCATTTCAAAAAGCCTACGTTTCTGGCCGCCCATACCAAAATATGTTCAAACTAAAATTGGGCCAGCAGCATTTACAAAACACTCCATTTTAGGGGCTTGAAAACTGCAGAGCAGTACGGACACCAGGCATAAACATAGCAAAAGTGATGCGTTTTAAAACTCAGCCACATTAGTGTGGACAGCCTGTACCTCTGATTCCTTGACACTCTGGCCCTGTTTACACTTGGTTTTAAAATGCGTCTTGAGCATTCAGGTCACAAATGGACAGCTGAGACACGCCGACGTTTACATCTGTGTTTATCGTGCGTCTCCAAGGTGTCCAGCTGACCGCATTTGTTCAAATTTCGTTACTGCCTACATCACTTTCGCTAGAAGGTCAAAGGTCCCCGTGCAAAATTATATTTAAACGTTAAACCTGCAACATACCTTCATTATTTTCTTGCACTCTAACAACATCGCTGTTGTTACAACGTACATCGCTGCTCCTCTCCATTTTTTTCTAGCATGTCACGCTGTTACCAAAACAATCACCACGTCACAATCACAATTTTCCTGTTACGTCCGTGTTGCGGACGCATCGGAACACATCAGCGTTTACACTACAGAAGGTATGTGGTTAAATGCATCCCAGACCACCTCGGCAAGTAGTTTGAATGAATGTGTCTTGAATGCGTCTTGGAGGTCATTTACACTAGTATTTAGCGCTGTCCAGTTGTGATCAGATCACCCAAGACGCATTTTAATACCAAGTGTAAACGGGGTCTCTGTTTAAGCGTTGTGTCTTTGATCTTTGATCACTTGCGATGCAGGACCAACCCACAGCACAACACCCAGTGCTTACCATAGCCACCTAATAGGATCATTTTAGTTGGATATCTAAAACAGAAGCTCTTGTCGATGAGTCCCTCTGCTCCTTCAGCATTCATTATTGTAACTGTACTACACAGCTTATGCTAGCGAGTCTTCAGACTAATTATGGCTGCTCACTTTCAGTTTATGTATTATGCCACCTAATCTGTGTCTTTTGTTGTTTGATACTTGTGCTATCCAGAATGACTTTTAGCGATCTAGCTAATGTAAGCAGCTAGTCTTAGAGGATTTGATATGTGAAAACCCTTTCTTTCACTTTTAACATAACAATATTACAAACTTTAGCTGTCGGAAAAAAACCCCAAATCGTTTAAAGTACAGTTTTTCACTGGTTTGTTGGCTGTGGCTACTGCTGTTTGGCACTTTGTTAGAGAATTTAAATATCATTTTACACATTGTGTATTGGGAAAATGTCTGCCAACCTGAAGTTACATCATTCCCAAGTAATTTTCCAAGTGTTTAATTTCGATGTAAACACTTTATCAATTCAAGAAGCATTACGCTCCATGTTTGTGGTTTTTATACAGAATTTGGTAAGAGAGCATGATGGATCTCTAGTGTGTACAGTGCTAAACATAAATCATCCTCACTGCTCTCTTTTATCGGACACTGCCTTTCTAGTTCCTTCCCCCTTTGTCAAGCCACCTTACTCTCTCTCCTTCTCTCTCTCTCTCTCTCCCTCTCTCTTTCTTTCTTACTGTGCTCGCTGTTATTTTTCAGAGACTCAAGCCATCACTTTCCCTGTTCTCTGAGGATCATCGATACAAAACTGATTTGAGCGCAGCTCGCTGGAATAATAAGGCTTTCAGCAGCCCGGCCCGTCACTTGGCTCATAATTAAGGGCCTGACGCCTGTATTTGAAGGCAAATCAAAGAAAATGGCCTCGCTCTCCCATTGCAGTGCCTGATTGCTGCCTGGCATTTCTCACCTGAATTTCCCCGCCGTCCTTGCATTGTGCGGGTGATTACTAGAGTGTGAGGTAATTGCGCTGCAGGCAGATGGCAGTTCCACGTAAAGTCTCTCTGGCTCCCAGAAGACACACAACTGCATGTTTGTTTGGAGGTTAAAGGGGTTGAGTCCTTCAAGGCATGATAGTCTGCATCACATTCAGATTAGGAGAAGAGGTATATGGGCTTTGTTTTCTCGTTTGAGATGGTCACTGTTGTGAGAGGATTTTATTAGTTAATAATACTAATCCTTGTGCTGTCGTTTTTGTATGAGGATTTAAAGTTTATAAATTACCAAGAATTACAGACATTAGAACATTTGTAGATCATTTAGGCAATGTTTGTTGATTTCATTCAAGTCCATTCTGCTCCATACATCTGTAAAGTGTGGTGATAGAAAGGATGCAAGGGTGTAAACTTGGTATATTATTTACTGCTGGCAAATACAAGAATCCATGTTCATTATGGTGGAGGGGAGTGGAGAGGGTCTCAAAATAGAGGCAGGAAGAATAAAACAAGGATCAATAGCCAAAATCAGCAGGCATACAAACTAGGAAAATATGGAGTTTGCAAATTATTTGAGACAAGGAAAACCAGGCTTGGATTTAACAACTATACGTTTTGCAAGATTTCACAATGAGACATTAACACAACAAAGTATAAAGACACAAACTAATCAGAACTAAACACAGAACAGGTGAACACAGTCAAGTGACAAACCAATGACACGACAAGGTGGAGAAAGGACTAGATTATCAACCATAACAAACATGAACACATGGTATACATTATCAAGGAGAACTCAAGTTATTTACATGAAACAGTGGCTCGAGGAAGAAATAACCATTTTACTGGCAATTACAACAAAGTCAGTAGCTAATAGAAAAACTAAGAAAACAATATCTTAAACACACTGTAAACACTCGTCTATGATATCTTTGTTCTGTGTAAATGACAGGGATCTAAACCAAGAGAATACGGAATAAGAATATATCTGAGACACAAAAAAACAATGCTTGGACATAATGACAATAATGCATGGAGAGGCTTCTCAACAGGACACTGACATGACAAGGCATACATAGACAAACTAATCAGAACTAAACACAGAACAGGAGAACACAATCAGGTAACAAACCAATGACAAGACGGTTACACTGTAAGGGCAGATACAAGGTGAGGACTGAAACCAAAACAAACATAAGCACATGGCATTCAGCGTCATAGGAGCTGCAATGGAACAGGGGATCTTGTGACAGTATGAATATCTCTGATCACCCTTTTCTGTGATGTCTATGGCAAAAAAGCTTTATCTCAGATTACACAACAAAAGTCTGGAACCTAAAAGCAATAATGTCATAGGCTTGCGAGTGGCACAATTTTATCTCCAGTATATGAACTCAGGTATTTGCATGATTGCCACTGAAGTAAGAATAGTATCGATGACAAATATCTGATTAATATTGCAATGAGGAAATAATGCCAGTTTTACTGGCAAGTGAAATGTAGTCAGTGGCTATACATGCAGAACAAATTTATTAAAGATGCTATAAATATTCTATGATATCTTTATGCCATGTATAGACACTTAAGGATTTGACATTTAATGGTATATTAAATTCTTAAAGTCAGAAATAGAAGGTCATTTAATTCTAAGTGGGTGTTTTGATGTTCATGCTGTTTATTAGTAAACTTCCAGATCTGATGATGTAATAGTTTGGTCCTTACAGCAGTTCACTGGTTCCCTGATGTAACATTAGCTTCAGCTTTAGAACCAGTTAGGGGTATCGGTGTTTCCAGTTGATATGTTGTACAGAACCCTGGTAATGATTTGGGAGAAGTATGACCCTTCTGCAGTCAGATCAATTTCCTATCTCAGACCCCTGGAGCACTCTCTCAGCATGAGGCAAGATCAGCAGAGAGAGGGTGGGTGGGTGAGGGCTGAGGGCACTGGAGGTGCTAGGAGAACTGAGCCATAAGGGGCAGGATGTAGACTGGTCCAGTCACAGCTCCCTCTCAGATGCTAACACTGGCTCTCAGATTACATAAATGAGTAATGACACCATGGCCTCGCAGCAAGACAGGGCAATGATCACCTCAGCTGTGGCAGACAGTGGAGCGAACGGGGGTGAGAGGAGATTTGTGAAAGGAGATGTGGATGAGAGAGGGATGAATGATGGCTTAAGGTAACGGAGAAAGCCCTCCATCACTGTGTGTGTTATAAAAAATAAAAAAAAATAAAACAATAATAAATAGGTCAGGCCTGAACCATGCCGAGACATGCTGAGATGTGGCAAGAGAGACTTAGGGCACCAGAGTGTATCATACATTGCATATTTAAGCATGTCATGTGTTTTGGAACGTAAGTGATGTAAGGAAAGGTGTATCCCAATCACAGTATGTTGAAAAAGTTCAATTTCAAGGCTAAAATTGGAATATTGCACTTTGTTCAGAACAGGCAAGATTCTGTGTGCTGGAGATGTGGCACAGAGTGCTGCATGGGTACCACAGGGAAGCATGCTGATGTTTAATGCATGACTCCATACGTGTGCTGAGGAGAACTCTCTCTCTCTCTCTCTCTCTCGCTTCCTCGCTCTCTGCCTGGCCTTGGCGCTGAAGCGAGCAGCCCACTCACTAAGCAGAATTAATGTCTGCTTCGAGAGCTGCATACTAAAGCGCAGACAATCAGGCATGCAGCCTATATAGGACGAGACAGCATGGTGCTTCTTCTATTGCACTCTTTCAGCAGCCGGTGAGCCCCTCCCCAAGCAGACCACAATCAGAGCGTCTGACAGCCGGCTTCACGTTCTCACAGTCCGATTGTTTCACTTCTGGAAGAAAAGCAAAGTGGCATTCCACGCTAGCGCTGGTGTTGTGTCTAGTTAGGAGGCTGCTGTGTTTTCAGCAAGGCTGTGCTTAGCTTTTCTCATCTCGACAACAAAGACTGTGACAGAATGCACACGCGTGAGAGAGAGAGAGAGCATCAGAGGAGCGAGCAACAATGGAGCTAAAAGAGGGTGAAATCCTAGTGAGAGAATTGAGCAAGTGGTGGAATGCATCATATATCTCTCTCATAGCACGCACACACACACACACACACACACACACAAAAGCAAGCATTCAGTGTTGTCTGGTGGGATTGCGAGAAAACTGATTGCTGACTGTTGGTGAAAACGTGAGGCATGCTTGTGTGTGTGCGTGTGTGTGTACTGTATGTGCACATGTGTGTGTGTGTGTGTGAGGTTTACAGCAGAGCTATGGCAGACTGAGGAAACTGTATTACTCTGATTATAAGCATGTTGTCACGTTTCTGAAAGGGCATTCATTTTTCTCTCCACACTCCACTGCAGCATCATTAACACCTCATCTTCATCTCCCCGCTCTCTCCCCGCACTCGGCTACTTTTAATTAGCATCTGCGAATACGGGAGACTGACGCACGCTTGAACGCACTCTTCCAAAAGAGCCACAATTCTTTTTTTTCGAGAAAATGTACACTTTCACCTCAGCTAAAATTGTGCAGTGTCTTTGCAATTTGCCTGTTAGAAAATGAAATAGATGCCAATATATTCGGGGGGCAAATTAGACTAATATTGGATGAATCGGTTTGATGGCGCTGTTGCTGTGTGCTGTTAAAGGAATAGTTCAGTGTTTTTCAGCCTAATCTCTATTCACTGCATATGTGTGATTACCATAGATGAGAATTTAAACATTTCCTGTTCATTGTTCTGAACAGAAAACCTGTTTACTCCAAACTCATTTCCAATGGTAGTGTAAGGACAGTTGTTGAATTTTATAGAAAAAAAAAATGTTTAAAACTCGTAATTATAAAAATGGAATTCAAACCTACAAGCATTACGCTTGAACAGTAACTGTTTTTTGGGTATAACAAAGCAGGATTGTGATATAGCAGAAACTGGCTACGTTGGTTACACATATTCACAAATGCCAAAAATAGTCAAGGACATTTTATATGTAATCTGTAATTATTTTTAACAAGTGTGTAGTCACTTGTAAGCTATGAGCACCTGATGGCCGCTGCACTTTTTCATACATGCTCGGAAAGGGTGGGTTTTGAGTAATCATTGGGTTTTGAGTAATCAGCTTTTTGTTCTTTTCTCAGTACAGAGTTGAAATTCCTGTTTGTGGTAGACACACATATGTTATAGTTGTAGTAGATATGTATTAGATTACCAAAAAAATGGAGTATCCCTTTAACACATGAAAAAACTTTGCTATATTCATTTACATGAATATTGCTTCATTTCAGACTAAATTATAGTTTTAAATATAAATACTGTCTCAAAGTGTTGGTTCAGTATGTGCATGTTGGTTATAAACACATTTAGTTTTTGCACCTGTATGTCACTGTTTGAAATTTATATTTCGAGTCATATTTTTTATATTTTAAGTTTATACTTGCACAACTCAATACATCACTGCACCTTTCTATCACCAGGACTTTGTATTGGTGTCTATGTAACACCATCTTTATGTCTTGTCTTGCAATGTTTGCACCTGTTTGAACATGTGCACTTTAGGTGCACTATGTACTGTATCATCTGTATATGGTTAAAATGACAATAAAAGCCACTTGACTTGATTTAGCACCAATACTGTGTCAATTTTTAAAGATTGTATTGTATATTTTTTAAAACTTTTGCGATATTACATTAACTTTAAGATGCTGCACATATTTTACATACTAAATACTCTATTTTTCATAGATCAGTAGTTGTAAAGTTTATGGAGAACAGCGCATGCTGTATAATGGATAGCGATACTTACATTACTGCCTGATTATAAGTTATTACATAATTATTTATAGCATATTATTAGAGCTTTATGAGGCATTATTAGCATTTATAAAATTGCTTACAAGAAATGATTGCCAACTTAGAAAGAATGATTTATGAAAATGGGCTTCGCAAAAAAGTGGTCCCAAAAATCTAGTAGCATCAATGTATATTGAATGTGAAATACGTAACATTTCCTCCGTCTCAATCACTGCATATTGCACTTTGAAACAGAGCTGGCAAAAGGAGCAATTAGCTGAATCCATCAAATTCTACAGGAAGGGAGAACAAATTTAGCTAATGATCCGTGCAAGCTTCTGTGATTTTAGCCTGTACTTTTTATGGCTCATGATGAGAGAGTGTGTATGTGTTTGCATGTGTGTGTGTGTGTGTGTGTGTGTGTGTGTGTGTGTGTGTGTGTGTGTGTGTGTGTGTGTGTGTGTGTGAGTGTGT
>JAQMYM010000005.1:137613-172213 GCA_030014255.1 Parauchenoglanis ngamensis | reverse complement strand
GTGTGTGTGTGTGTGTGTGTGTGTGTGTGTGTGTGTGTGTGTGTGTGTGTGTGTGTGTGTGTGTGTGTGCGTGTCACAGAAGAGAGGGAGAAATGGAAGCCGATATGGCATGCTTCACAGAGTAAATGCGATTTCCATGGAGATTTGAATGTATAATTGCATGTATATTTTTGTACATTTCAGAAGATGAAACTGGAGGAGGAGTGGTGAACTCTTGATGGGGGGTTCTTATCTGAAGTTTA
Source organism: Parauchenoglanis ngamensis (assembly GCA_030014255.1). Lineage (NCBI taxonomy): Eukaryota > Metazoa > Chordata > Actinopteri > Siluriformes > Auchenoglanididae > Parauchenoglanis > Parauchenoglanis ngamensis. Next base: position 171,971 of record JAQMYM010000005.1, on the reverse strand, counting down.
CCACCGTGGGCTAAGGATCAATTGAAAGTCTGGACCAAAGAACAATCAAACCTGCATTCATATCAGGTAACAATTTTTAGCCTGAGAAAAGATTTTCTTCTCCACCATCATCAGCTGGAGTTGTTTGTTACTACACAGACGTAGCAGTATAATGAGACACATGTCAAGGGAAAATCCCTTACTAAGTCCCCTTGTAGGGTTCCTCAGGGAATCCAAATGGACCTCATTATTTTAATTAGTCCTAAAAAATGGGAGGTTAAATATCAGTGACCCCTCCCCCATCATTTGCACATTTACTATCCCTCCTACGTAGATTATTAATTGTTGTTCATGTAAATTCTTGGACATGTTTTATAATTTTATTAAATTATTAAATTAATAATTAAGCCTATTCATCAGAATATTTGTTCCATTATGCATATATGCAAAAGTCTATATTACATATTTAGCTAGGTGTTTCATTTAGTCGTTGAACCAATAGACCAATATCCTTGAATAAAAAGCAATATTACACCAATTTTATCTCTCTGTTGGCTACAACAGCATTTTACACTCAATATAATTAGCTTCTATCCAGGACAGTTTGTGCTGATTCAGAGATTCCCTTGACATTGTGTTTAGATTGCTCTCATGACATGTAATGCCTAGACATCCCTCCATTATTTCTCTGTAACAGTAATCATAGTGGACCTTTGACCTTATATATGCAGCCTCGTAGAGCTCGTGAAGGATAAAGAGACTCTTCTGTATTATATATTGTACTTAAGCAGACAGGCTTGATTCACATACACAAATAGCACCAGCAATAGAATGACAGAAGGTTTGGATTTAAGGCAGCAGTGCAGTAAGTGAAAGTTTTCCTTCATTACAGAATCCACTTGCCATTTGTAATAAGGTGAACTGCAGGTCATTCTCATTTTACTCTCATGATTTTGAAATATTTATGAATAACTAGCAGGCTGAATGTTTATGTGGCAATGTCAAAAAACTCAATAACTATTTGAACATGTTTTTGAAATACTCATTTTAGCCTTATTGTTGCATGTCACATGGACAAGCTTATCATTTGTATTTCCAAAAGCACATTTTATCTATGCTTTGTTTTTTTCTCTATTGATTTGTTTTAACCTATACACAATTACTAACGTATCAATAATGAGCTTACATTGTATGTTCCAAATACTTTACTATGTATGAACTTTTTTTTGGGAACAGCGCGCTATTATTTAATGACTTTCAAAAAAGTCCACACACTAAGACCAGTCCACAAATGTCTGAGAACTGATTTGCAAGAATTAATCAAGCCCAATTAACCATTAGCACCACTTTTCTTACCCAGTTCCTTATACTCCCTGTGTACTCAGTCATGTGTGCTGATTAAATATCTACCTACTAGAAGGATGTAGCTATATCTGGCACTAACATGGTGATCACATCTTACCAGATGGAGGTGGATGTAGCAGACAAGCGCCATCGCACACGCTCGAAAGGTATTTTCAGCACCTCCTTCTCTAACCCTACAGCATCTCAGCGCTGTGAAAATGCATTTCGTACCATTTATGTTGGAGAAGGAACCATCTCTAATCTCTCTTATTTTTCTTTCTCTTCCCATTCTGTCCCCTAGTGCCCTTGGAACCAGCAATACAAGAGCTGTTCAGGTCAGTAATCTTGAAGGCCACAGCATACACGCTAACCTACAGTCCTACATTTCGCCATAAAGCCTTTTTTCATGGACTAATGCAGCACAGGGATACTGAGAGGGTTGTTTCTTTAGGCTGCCCCTTTTAGCCTGGATTCATCTTTCTTTTATCAGCTAAGCGAATCTAGGGAAAAAAAGCATATTCTGAGAAGATACAATTATCAATTCATGTGAGTAGCCACCATGAGTGCTCAGTGAAATGGTCATATTTGTTCCAGGAAAGGCAGCACTGTTGCAGATGGAGCACTGAGTGCTGTATCATTGCGTGTTGCAGTACCATTTTAATAATTCTGTTTGTGAAAGCATGATTAATGAAGTCTTTGTCAAAGGTTAACTTGGTAATAGGAGTGAATTGCACTTTTACAAGACTTGGCACCCACTGAGTTTGAGAGATGAAGCAGCACCGGCAGAACAAACAGGCGTATAGCAAATAAGTTTGACCTACTGTAAATGCAAGGGAGGATCATGAGTGTGATGAAAAAGAATATATCAGCTGCTGGAAATGTCTCATTGTTATTAGGACAAAATGCCTTGGAACAATTTACAGCCCACTACAGATGGAAGTGTGCTAACATGCACACATATGCACTGTACATACAGTATATACTTTAGTCTTGCACTTTTTCATATGTGTTATATATACGATGTGAAAGGTACCTAGGTATTTGGTTACACTGGATGCTGGTGAACTCATTGTCTTGTGTTGGTTGACTGCATATTGACGTAATTGTAATATATTATAGTCACGGTGGTGAAGTAAGTAGTGTTGCTGCCTCATTTCTGCAGGGTGGTCATGCTCTCCAGAAATAAGATAGCTGGTTGAACCTTGAGTTGGATTGCTGTCTGTATGGCTTTTCCTCATGTCATCATGTCTTGCATGAGTTTCTTCAGGATTCACTGGTCTCCTCCAATCTCCCAAAACACATCAGTAGATGAACTGGCTATGCTGAATTGCGCCAAGGTGTGAATGAGTGTGTACTGGAGTATGTACCATCCAGGGCGTATACTCACATCACACCCAGTGGACAAGCTCCAGATCTACAAAAGACCATGATCAAGTGGTTACCGTAGATGAATGAATTTTCCCCTATCACATGACATCTAGAAACCGGGGAGGGTGGGGGGCTAGTAAGTGCTTCCTCTGACACAGGTGAAAGCCTACCTCCACTTGATTTTGAACTACTGCTTATGCAGCATCACAGGGCAGCCTAAGACACTTGGAGAAAAGTGCTATCTACCCTATTCTGCATCCATGAACTCACGGATGCGCAGTATTGTCTAGTGTTGATATGAGTCATGGGAGGAGAGAGAGAGAGAGAGAGAGAGAGAGAGAGAGAAAGAGAGAGAGAGTGCACGCATGAGAGAGGGAGATAGCATAGCCAATTTTACTCTTTTGGCTTCCGCCCATGGATGGCTATCGTTTTGTCAGTATTCAATCTCCGAATGACAGGGTAAACACTTTTCTATTGCACTAGTTGGGGGTTGTACCACTTTATTTTAAGGAATGCATATTAGAGTTAATTCAAAGTGAATAAATTATTTGCAAGTGTCTAATTGGGCTTTACCGAACAAAAAACAAGACCTTAATTAACCCCAAGTATGTGTTCCTTAAAATAACGTGTTACTTTAGGCGCACCAATAAACATATTACCATTGTCTTCTAAAAACAATACAAGTGTCCAGACATTTTTGTTGTGCATATTGTTATACCCAAATTTCCTTTAATGTTACTTTGAATCAAGACGTTTCAGGATTATTATGTCTGCTATTGTAATTCCACTACTTTTGATAAGTACAATTCACATATTTTGCAAAAGAAAACATAACAACCTGCTCTCTAAGACAAATCATTGTCTGGCATTGAACCAGCGAGCTTGTTTATTCCTTTGATCAGTACAGTATCGGCAGAGATGGTGTAGCGCTGCGAGGCTGCGGTGCTGCTGCTTGTCCTTCATCAGTCTATTGTATCTGCAAATAAATGATGCTGTATTTTCCATCAAGCTAGGAATTGCTAGTGTTTACCATGATAAGTTCTTGACAAACATTTTGCGATGGGGAACTGTGATCAAACATATATATACAGTACATACACATTACACACATTCACTAGTTCCGCTATTGAAAATGGAAATCAAGAGGGAAACATTCTGAAGCACCATTTCCCTCCATATATTTACTACTCAGTACAAACCAACACCTTGTCAAAACCTCTGCTCTTCTCTTCAGTTGATTCTGCTTCCCAAAGATAGCAATTAATCAGCTGATCGATATGAAGGCTGGCTACTGGATGAGGCATCTATAATGCCAATAATATGTGATCAGTGGTAGTGCTCTCTAGAGATGAGATAGCTGGCAGAATAAATGCAGTTTGACTTTGCCCTGGTATCTGGACTGAGCAGATACGGAGCAGCAATCATGTGAGATATGTAGCTTTGGGAAATAAGGTGAATCGATTACCACATATAAACACATTCAGAAATAATGCAATATGCATGTATGTGCTTGCATAGGTTTAGAGGTACGGACATTCCATACAGCTACGTACCCAACATGTATTTCTTTTTATTTTAGCTGCCCAGCACCACATTGTGATGAGAGTGGGCACGTCAGTGGAAAATATGCAAGACATCAAAGGTAAAGGGTGCTAACTTTTCTCATTACATTGCTGATCGATAAACAGTCTCCACATGCAGCATGCTGTGGGTCCAGAGTTTAAAGTCCTCGATCCTGTATGTCGTTTTAAGCTCCATTGTTCAAAATGCACCCACCGTATCTCCCTATTTCCTGAAAGCCATTGGTCTGAAATGAGGCTCTCTTCTTGCCACTGTGCCCTAATCACATCTCAAGGAGAAATTACCAGCAGTTCCTTTCTGGCATTTTTACAGGCTCAGAACCCCATTGACTGAGAAAATATACATTTCTCCACATAAACCCTGAGCTTGGCTTTATGATGCAAAATATTTTCCCTGGGAAGTTTCAAGGCAGTTCACTGCATAAATATTCCTGCACATTCCAGGACAATTTGCATATTAATGGTCAGACATGCCTTTTTTTGGGGTAGGAGGTGAGTGTGTGCGTGTGAAGATTCTGCAGAAAAGCCCTATATGCTCTGCATTAGCTTACCGTTTGGGTGAAAGTGGTAATTTGACAGGCAATATTCAATTCAACATTTAAATCTCAGATATGACCTACAGGCAGATGGAACCATTTTTGCAGACAAAATAATGACGTGATTAATGTACAATGTGCAAGTGGCAAAAACTAGAAATGACCTCAATTAGTACGTAGAAAAAAATCCAAATGAAAGACACTGCTGAGCATGCTAAGTGACCTTCTACTGACTGACAAGCATCATTGCACAAAGATTATAGTTATAGGAATGGAACAAATGTCAACTCCCTTATTCTTTCAGAAAGAAAGCATTTGTTCGTAGACAGAACATACACTACTATTCAAAAATGTGAAATCAATGTCTTCAGTAATAGGCCTATATAACCCATTTTGTTGAAAGTGCCTAATACTGAGCTGTCAGTTTAGTCATTACTAAAGCGGTAATCCTAATAACCTACTGATCTAAGGAAGGAATAAAACACTTGGGAATGTGCTATCATAGGAAAATAATCAACAGTGTCATGGGGTGATGCAGACAGCACAGTGTTACTGTTTCCCTCACCAAATTTTCTTTTAACAGCATGTCTTGAAGTACTTTACAACAATTTCCCAATTATTACAATTTGTATGTATTTAAAAAAAAATGCTTCATACATTTAACTATTTATAGTTACATTAAACATAGTTACATCTGCATATTAGTTTATGTTATCAGTCTCTCTTATTTTTTTTTCTTGAAATTAATTAGAAATCAAAAAGATTGAGCTGTTACAGAGAAAGTAGAAAGTCCCCATGTGCTGATGACTCTCCCATGGAGGAACACTTACTCACCTTTACAAAACACCGACACTGGAGACTCCTTCCATAAATGTCAAATAAATGTCTTCTTAGAGAACACTGTGTCCCAGATTATACATTTTTCTTTGTTAAATAACAGGATAAATTACCAGAAAATCTGTTCTGGCATTTGGTCAGAACCCAACTGACTGAGAAACTATGAATTTCTGCACATTAACTCTGAGCTTGGCTTTATGGTGAAAAAATATTTTCCCTTGGAAGTTTCAAGGTAGTTCACTGCATAAATATTCCTGCACATTCCAGTACATTTTTCATATTAATGGTCAAGCATGCTTATTTTGGAGAAGGATTCTGCAGAATAGAACTATATACTCTGCATTAGTCTCAGTCATCTGTCCTGAAAACTTTTACAAATCACTGGATACTCCTTTTAGAAATATTAAATAAATGTCTCCTTACAGAAAGCTTTACTGTATCAATGATTATACCTTAAAACAACAGCGTGTTTTTCAACTGCTTATTATTATTAGGCACAAGTCCCTGTGTAAGTTGTTACAACATAAACATATTAGAATGGGTGCATTAATATTAACCTGTTATTTGAATTACAGCTGGAACTTCTGTCAGAGCTGCTGTTATGGAAAATGAATCAACACCTTCTGACCAATCAGATTTGAGAAATCTGTGGTATAATAACTAATATAGTTACAGGTCTCTAGTGTATGCAAAGTCTATGCAACTTCAAACAAGAGCAACAAGTGCCATTAATTCCAAAATCACTGCGGAATCTGTATAACACTGCGATGTTTTAATGTTTATACTTATTCAAAAACTTGCGGATTTATAAAAACAGGATTTTGGATGTGAGAATGACATACTGTCTACAGCAAAATAACTAAGGAATGTGTTTAATAATGTTATAATCAAAATAATATCCAGAATGCCTCATGTTTGGAAAGTGGAATTTACATCTCGAGGCAGACTACTCAAAGATAATTGCAGTGTATTACTTAATATTTAATAACTTATTTTCACTTGGGATACCACATACTAAATTAAATAATAAACCTACATCTGGTGTCTGGTATTGAAATCTACACTCAATAAGTTTTTCTTGAATTAAATAATGAATGTTAAATAAAACATAACTTTTAGCTGTTGAATTGTAAAAATGAATGATTTCAAATCAATGTCCATGTGCTCCCGAACATTTTTTGGTTAAATTAACTCAGGCCCTATAGAGAGGTGGTCATTTGTTGAATTTAGTTTGCAGGGATCTCACGTAGCCTTCTGTCCTTGCTAGGCAGCGAATCAAATCCTAGTGTGCTGTATTATCACCTGTCCTTGTCTCAACCGTGCCATCATTGAATTGATCTGAATCTGCCGATCGCGATTCCCACAGCCTAGCGGTTATTTTGATTGTCACTGTACCGTTGATGGACGGCCAGGCTCGCGGGCATATCGATTTCCATCTCAGGATAGGAGAAGGGAGAGAAGTGAGAGCGAACGAGGCCGAAAAGGGACGATAGAAGAGATAACATGTGCTTCACTCTCAGGTTCTCCAATACTCAGGTTCCACCACCCACCGTTTGCCAGATAATTAAAGATAAATAAAGCAAACATTCAATCCATCACCCCCTCCCATCCTCCCCGCTCTCATTCATGGTCGAGCTAATTTCTTCTGTGGTCCTCATTTGCATGCTTATCAAAGTGTTTTGACTATCCGACAGAAGCTGCTGTAGGAAGGTGGCATCATTAATATGTTAATTAGTCCTTTTGACACTTTTCACTTGGCTATGTGTGTGATATGCTCCTCATCCATGACTTCATTCACATGCTTGCTGAATGTATGTCATTAGCTTCTTTATTTTGGTCCATACAAATAGTCAGGGGATATTTACAATGACTGCAGTGAGCACAGAGCCAAGTGGCATCTTTATTCATATCAAGAGGTTTGTAGTGGGCTTATTCCCTCAGAGCACTTCAGATACATCTTACTGCATTTTTGCTTCTCCCTGGAGAGTCTCTGCTCTGCCTTTTCTTGGCCCAAGTTTTTGGATTACCCTGATTCCTATTTTTAACCAGTAATTCCACGACAGAAAGCAAACAGATACCTTGTAAGCTTACGTATACTGAACCTTTTAGGCCTAAACATGCAATGCATAAAGAAGAAAGCACTTGTGCTTATATAAAGATGTGCTCTAAACAGAATATAATCAATGACGGGTTAGAGTGATCATACTTTTTAATCCATTTATAGTTACTTTTAATATTGTTTAACATCCATGAAACAAGTTGGTTCCTGTTCTCACTTACATTATAGCAGCTATAAAAGCCATTCCTTCACTATTTTTTTTTAAAGTTAATAAGACAAAAAATAAGCAGAAAATGTTTACAAAGCACTGACACTGGAGACTCCTTCCAAAAATGATACATAAATATTACAACAATTACATTTTACATGTGTAAGATATAGCTATAGAAATGATAAAGTATTATTAGAGCGAGAGCATTAATATAAACCTGTGATTTGCCTCGCACAAAGAAATTCTCTCAACAACTTCAGACCAATAGATTTGAGAACTGAGCAGCGCTGTGGTATAAAGTGTTTTAAACAACTGTTGCAGTTTTGCACCTGATGATCTCTGATGCATCTGGTAAATTAATTAAACACCTTTATCCAACATTGTTTATATTCACTTTGTTGACTATTCGTAATGCCGTAAGAATGTATTCATTTGCTAGCAAAGTAAAGAATGGTGAACTATTCGATAGTGTCCTTGTTAAGAATTATTCCCACTTTCAAAGCCCTCAAACAAACCTTATGAAACAGCCTCTCCAGTTCTGAAGCTTCGACATAGCTGGCTCTTTTGCTCAGCTGCAGTCCACCCACTCAGAGCTGCGCTTAATAATTACTTTCAGCCAGGGCCCAATTTACTCTAGGCTACATGACTGACAAATTTTCTCTCCTGTACCTGATGGTCAACACGCCCCTCTGAGCTGGCAGTGGAATTACAGCAGCCTCTGGAGACAAATTACTACTCCGATAGGCCTTTGGCTTAGTATGAGAAGAACAAGGAGATGATGAATGACAAACATATCTAAAATGAGAGGAGAGGAGGAGGAGGGGGAGGAAAGGAACAGGTAGGCCCCGGCGGCATGCTGATGATCAGAAGGATTAGTTACGCCCTGCACTATCCTCACTCTCACCTCTACACTCTGATACAATCGTACTACATCACGCAAACCATGATAACACGTTACTATAACCAGAGGGGATTATGTTAGATATGATTTCAGGTTTAAATGGATTAGCGCATGCATGCAGGAGTGGAGGAAATAGAAAACACTCATAATTTTACGTATGCGTTTTTAGATCTTTTATATTAGGGTTTAACCGAATACGAATGCATTATCTAAAATGAGGATATAAAGATGTTCTCTAAATAGATACAGATACAAGGTTGGTTTTTCCTTTTTCTGGAAAGTCATGCAATTTTCAATTTAGTCTTTTTACTTTCAACTTTCATGCAGGTGAGCAGTGAAGATCACGGATCATTAATGTGAACATGAACGACGCATTTACAGTGCTCATCCTTAGTAACCGCCTGCAAGTGATTTCATTTTTTTTGTTTCCCATCCACCAGACAGCTCTCCTCTATCACTCGACAGCTACCAACCAGGCAAAGACTATCGCATTGTTCCTTCATGGCACGTGATGCCAGCCGACCGCATCTTTTCTAGCTGCTGCTTTCGCAACGTCTGGGCAGCGTAACGCACTCATAGGAAAGCGCTATCCACCCACCTCCACATGCACGAGCTCACAGACACCCATGATTGGCTAGCGTTACTGTATTTGACTGGGGATGAGTGTATGCCACCCCTCCGTCACTGAGACCACAGGCTAATTTTGCTCTCTTGAGCTCCCTGTGGGCCGTGGCATCGCTGGGTGACGAACTAGCAATCTCCAACTGATAGGGCTTTTCTGTTGTGCAACTCGGAAGTCAATAAATTCACTAGAAAAAGTTGTGAAGATGTACAAACAAATATAATAACTGTATGTATGTATGTATGTATGTATGTATACTTCATCCTAATATCAGCATCATGTTTATGAATTCCTTTAGGCCATTTTTTAAACAAAATTGTGCACCTTGTATTCCACTGGATCTTTGTTTTAGACCGGGCAACACAGCACGTATGCATCAATGCAGCAGAACAAGACTCCCACTCATTATTCAGAGACAAACAATTCAGACACAAATAGAATTAACAACAGCACCCACGGTGCTGACAGGGAGCACACACACAGGGTGCAGGCGCATACACACCCGCACCCACACCCACACCCACCCACAAACACACACACACACCACACACAGAGCAACAGCAGCTCTGTGTGACAGCGATGTTTTGGGTGACATTTAGTTTCTGGGCTGCACAAGCTGCTCCATAAATGAGTCATGAGCAAATCTGTGAAGGCTGAATAATGCATGTGTTGGGAGGTAGAAAACAAAGCATCACTGTTATTATTTGTTAATGAGAAAGCAAAGATAATGAGAGAGTCACCATTCTGTACCTGCCTCCCTCCTTTTTTTAGGTGTAGAAAAAAAACAGCCCAGTATAGAGACCTCATTTGCACTAAATTTACAACATTCTACCGTATACTTTATCTTATTGTTAAAGCCTTTGAGGAACAGAAGGCTTTGTATTCATGCACAGTATGATATATATATATATAATACATTTGATTGCATTGAAGTATGAATGCATTATTTTTTGAGCGATCAGAAATTAGTTGCTTGAAGATCTAAAAACAAATCATGAAATTAGTGCAAGTTTGCATTTTAACCACCATGTACATATTATTTTTCTTATTCTTATTGTTTAAGTCTGCAGCATATCACATTAATGGGAAAATGAGCTGTGTATGTGTGAGTATGACCCCCTGTGCTTTCTTTAAGCTGTGATTGGCTTTGCACTTGTTCCATAGCTTTTCGTGATGCCAGTCCTTTTCGCTTTGATTCAGCCCTCCCACACACTAGCCATCACATTCTTCCTCATCCTGAAGAGTGCTAATTAAAACTGACGAGACATAGCAGAGCCTCCACTTAATGCGTCAAAGACTAGGCGAGCCTCGACATTTATTAAACGCCATTCATTTCAGACCCCTTTTATTTTTAGGTACCTCTTTTTTATCTACATATTTATTTAGATTTGTTTGTTTTCTTGCGTTTCTCTCGGTTCTAAGCGCAGCTCTACCGGTGCCAGGCTCTTGATTGCCGTGGTTGCAGCTGGGTTTGAATAATTGCCTGTCTTGGCAGGAGCGTGTCGGGGTGCTAAAGTCGAGTGCTTTCCTCCTGATGTATACCTCATTTGGATTCCGCTGACAGCCTCAGGGCTGTATTATTCATACCTTGACAGATAGCACTCACTAAAAGCATTGGCACGCAGCCAACCTGGCGGGCGGGCAGGCAGGTGGGCGGGTGGGCAGGCGCCAGGGGTATGATAGCGGAAGACTGCACCTCTCTGGCCGCAGGGGACATGGAGGGGGTGGAAGGTTCCACAATAAACCAGAACCAGGAACAGTTATATAGGCCATGTTAGGCTGGCACTTCGGCACGCAGCCTCGTGGTGCCATCTGAACCCCATCTCTGGACCCAGTGAAGCGGTGCCATGTGCACGGCCTGATAAGGTCACATTGATCAAGCCACAGGCTCCCCGAGCGCCACCAAAACCTAAAAAGAGCCCCCTCTCTTCCCGTCACATGCCATCAACTCCCCTCTGAGACAGCCTGCCACTGCAAACCACATTTCCATATTTAATTGGAGGCTTAATTTGATTGAATGACTGCACGGTGCAGCAAAATTGCATAGGGAGGATCTATTAACAATAGACGCTGGCAGTACGGTGAGGGTCTAATCAAGTCCTATTGTTGGGTTTTTGGAACAGACCAAAAAAAATAAAATAATGGATGATGGTAAGATGCATTTAAATGTTCTGATAGTTATGATTTGGCTGAAATCTTCTTAAAATGTGTTCAGGTTAAAATGGCACTTGCTTTTTCCAAACAAAAATAAAAGCCTAATGAGGCAGTTGTTTAGTTGATGAAAAGAATACAAACCAGCTATACAATTATACAACTGAGGAATGCTGAATTATCCCATTGTTTTAAGATTTCATTTAATAAATTCATTACTTTTGGCAGTTTTGACAGGAAACTTTTGAAACAGGTGGAGTTCATGTTGGGTTCATCATTATTTTTAGTAGTATTATTTCATTTTCATGCTTCTCTGCTCTTTTTGTGATCCCAGAGATGAGAAATTAAAGAGACAGACAGATGAAGTATACAGAGTGCTAAGCGTGCCAGGCCACTGTGGGGGCACGAGACGCTGCGGTAGGCTGTGAGGATAAGCACCATGACCTCTGACCCCAAGGACCCTCCTTGTGTTCCAACTACAATACCCTATAGCTCAGACCAGACGATACTTCTGGAATAGAATTTAGTAAATAAAAGAGTAGGAACTAAGTACACACACAAAAAAAAAATACTTTAGGATGTGCAGTTATAAAATGATGGGGTGATGCAATACCATTTACTCTTACATTTAAAGTTAGTTCCTGTAATAACTTACATTATAACAGCTATGAACTTGCTCTCTTTTTCTCTCTCTCTTAAATTAATATTAAAAAATGTAGCTTGTCATGTTACTGAGAAACCAGTGTTGGAAAACTTAGAGTTACAGATTTACCTCTGACTGACACTGGCAACTTCTTCCATAAATACTACATGCTAAATGCTAAACTTCACCATATCAATATATATACACACCTCTGGAGCTTTATTAGGTGGCATGTCTGCCATAAAAGTCTTTGTAAGATGTTACTACAGAAAGAACACTGTATTGACTCCTGAGTGGCACAACAGAAATGCATTCGCCCCATTAACCATAGAGATCGTCATCGGAATCCCAATGATGCCACATTAATCCATTGCTTCAGAGGAAGGTTGATAGGTGCTTGACAGGTGTCATGTGATAGCTGTCTGGTGAGTGGGAATGAACCATGACTAAATTAGAGTGAAAACTGGGGTACAATAAAAAAAAATTCAGTTTCGACACCATAAATTAGGTAATGACCATGGTCTATGTTTGTTCTGTGAGCTTCATATCCGAACACTCACTCACTTGCGCCTGCATGAACTTTGCATTGCATCCTGTGGGACTCCAGTCTTGGTGCACACCTTTAGTCTCAACCAGATGCAAGCAGTTTGCTTTCTATTCATATCTGCATTTACATCTGTTTAGAACACATTGTCTGTTCATGCAGATATTCCAAATCAATAATATCCTCAGTGCAAATGTTTGTGTGTTTATATATGACTATTGCTTTACAGTGCTTGTATGTTGTGTGTATATATAGTCCTGAAGGAGTGTAGGAAAGACTATACTGCATTGTTTTATACAGTGCTTGATTAATTGGTGCAATTACGATGGTGGAAAGCTGCCTCGACTGGCTGTAGGATTAAATGTGCTGGTGGATTTGGAGACCTCTGCATTATAGACTGTACCCTGAGGACCTGTACAGGCCACTGCTCCTGTAATTAACCAACAGTCCCAGGATGGAGCCTGAGTGTACGCTTAGCACATAGGACATGCTTCCTATTCATATAGAATAAATACTTTTTTTTTTTAGGTTTGATTGTATGACTGATTATGTCATAAACCTAAAGCGTGTCTATGTGAACTTTTCTGAATCATCTTCCCAATAATGATATTGTGTATGATGTTATAAACAATTATTGCATAGGTGGTGAAACCGGTGTGCGTTTGCTTGTCAGACGATTTTAAAGCACCTGCTGCTGTAACATTCCTTCAGGCTACTGCTGTGAGCAAGCATCCCCCCTCATTGGTATTCACACTCACACTGGATGTGGCTGAATAGAGACTGCCTGGGAGGCTTGAGATGTGGAAGTAATGGTGTGTGTGTGTGTGTGTGTGTGTGTGTGTGTGTGTGTGAATCAGGTATGTAGTGAAAAGGAAATAACGTGTAATATCTGATATATCTCAAACTTGCTTTCTCGTTCTCATTCTATATGTATTTATTAAATATGTATACATAAGCAGAAAGCATTGAGAGGCACCGGTTCTTCCTGTCTTTCCATCGATGTGTCCATCGAGGTTGATTTAAAGTGAACGCCCAAGCAGAATTGTATGCTTCTCTAGCATAATTGAGACTCTCCTGTTTGACTTTTCTTTTGAAAAAGTCTGTTAGGTCTAATATCATCACAGTGCACCCCTCCACACCTCCTTTTCTCTTCTCTCATGCTGGCTCCCTGCCTGCCTGCTTGCCAAGATGGCAAATCCCACTTGGATTTGAGCGGGAGATCACCATGGCGACGGCGCTCCTGCCGCACGTGCCTATAGATCCTGTTAGATAGGGGCACAGCAAGAACTCACTCGTACCATGAGAAGTTAGAAATCGTTCAGTCCAATCCCTCGCCCTGATTTATGGACACCTAAAAATCGTCGAGAAGAATAGTCTGCGATGCTAATGACCAGGTAAAGCCTGAATCCCTGCAGTGAATACACTTTAGCATTAGTGCTAACGCAGCACTTCAGAAAGTCGACCGTGTAGCAAAGAACAATCTACGAGGTCTGGACCTCAGGATTGCTACTGCACTCTTTAAAAGGCCTCCGTGTTGTCATTTAAGTGACCTATTTTCACTATTATCTTATTTTTTTGCTCTGTAAAATGGTTCTTGCTCTTAAATCTACACCCCCCTGCAGCTTTAAGTAGGTTTTGAGAAAAATTACAAAGCACAACATGCCACAAAACTGACTTGTACATGCCTACATAGAGGCAAGGGTGTTTACAGAAGCTGAAATAAAAAAGCCTTCTTTTTTGGCCTCATCCCTCTGCACAGCCACAATACCTTTAGTGTCAAGTGCGTATGGAATTTTAATTGCAGTGTGTGCTGAATGGTGTGTGTGTGTCTTTCCAAGGTCATGTGGTAACAGAATAGGGAATGTATCAGCACCAAGAGTCCCTCAATGAATGAGTCATCAGCTCTAAGCATCAGGGCCAACACACACACACACACACACACACACACACTCACATACACACGCACACATACACACACACAGGTATACGAAACATCGAGGTTGAAAAGGTACAGGAATTATATTATAATTTAAAATTAAACCTGAAAATACAGTATTTACATATAATATTGTATCAACTGACTCAAATAGCTCGTATGTCAGTCATGTTAAACCTGAATACTAAATACTAAAAAACTTTTATCAATCAGTATCATATGATGTCAGTAGCTGCAGCCATCAGCTTAGCCACGCCAATCTCCTTTCACATCTGTCTGATGCATCTCATGAGTCTTCCATCCTCCTCAATCTCATCCACCCAGACAGCCATGGACATGATTGGACAGATCAGGGAATGTCTCTTGTTCTCTTTCACCCCATGTTCTCTTCTCCTGTCTGCCTGGCCGTTCACACAGAGGCCGCAGGGGAGCAGACCTGATTTATTTGGAGGTTAGGGAGACGGAATGACTGGCATTTTAATGTGCTTTTGAGATGTTTGGTCACAAGTACTATTGATCACGTTGTGGTGGAGCCCTCCCCAGGGAAGCGGGGGAGCTAGGCATGGCTGTCAGTCCAGGAATGAGTTCCTGAGCCAGGCTCCAATTAATGATATGACGCCTTGGGTGGAAGGGTCAGCCCATTAAGTAATCTTCCAGTCCAGGGATATTGAGCCTGCCAGTGGGCTGTCCAGCTGAATGATGGACACTGGGTAATTTGGATCTGAGCTGCACTGTGTTTTGGTCCACATGGGAAAGGTTGGATTAGGAGTGCGTGTTTCTGTGAAGAGTGGGGGCAGAGAGTGGAAGTAGTTTTCAAGCCGTTGCTCTAAGCACTCTCCTAATGTTAACCTTGGTCATGTTTGACCAAAGCAAGATTACAAAAATGGACATTTTAAAGGAAAGAAAGCAGGAAGGCACTGAACCACTCCTTTATGGATGTAACACAGTGCTACCATCTCTTTCTGTTTTTTTGGTTGTTTTTTTTTTGTTTTTGTGGAATTATGCTCAAAGTGGACATGGCAGAAATGCCAGTATTGTCAGCATGGTGTGTGAATTCAGGCTCTGACAGTGACTCAACCTCAGCTACATTACTTGAGTTCAAAAAGTACATTTTGCTTGCACAGTTATTATTTTACTAATACCTGTATGCAATGTTTTATAATTAATTTATTTGGTTCCATTTAGCAAGACATATAAATGAGCTTGTAGCCTAAAATAAGCCACTATGACCCTGACCAGGCAGTTACTAAAGATGAATGAATAAATGCTGTAAATTTCTGTATTCCTTCAAGCGAGCAAGCGAGCAGTCTGACATGCCTACATTGAAGTAAAAAACTCACATTCATGCCACTTTTTTTGCACCCCATGGGGACCCAGTCCTATTGAACACCTCTACTCTCAACCAGGTGAACCTTTCTGAAAAAAAAAGTTTGCTTTTTTTGAACACATTGTTGTTTCATTCTGAATAATATGTTCATATTCGGTTACGTCCCTACTCTCCATGTAGTGCCAGTCAGCCTAAATACTCCTAATGGGACTGGCATCCATACAACATCCCACTGGTTTGACCTTGACAGAGTGCCGAGTTTCACTGGTGCCAGTTTCACTTTCAAGCCATCCAAATCCAAACAACACACCTTCACTGCCTGACAATGCATCTCCAACCAGTGAAGAGGGATAAACACATTGGGGTTGCTCTCACATGAATCAGGAGCTTTTCATAGTTGAATGGCTCCTAAGTGCACTGCATTTTTCGTCATATTCCCTGAAGTTGCAATCCTGTTCAGCAGGGGTGTTGTGTAGTTCTGAGAAATGGGTCATTACTGACTCCCTGTGGTTCAGAGAGTGAAATAGATTCATCTCCGACCGCCAGGACTCTGACTCAATACATAGATTATCAGATTAGAGCATTCTGCCAGGTGGATCTATAGAATGTATTTTGGCTTCAGGTGCAAGATTCAATTAATCACCCTATAATCTCCTGACTACTTTGTGGGTGTTTACAGCTCACGCTTCAGCTATATATCATGGGTGGAGGCTCTGTGCAGATGTTTACATTTATATACGTTATGCTGTTTATCATTTAATCTTTGCCGGAGAAAGATATAGTGTTTCTAGTTAATCCTGGAAATGTCCTCTAGATTGAAATATGTGATACTTGCCCTACTTATATGCCATTCATTCCTCACCCAAATAGGGCTTATGGGTGTATATATGGCAATTATGCTCCAAATATCCTTTAGAATGGAAATAAATAAATAAATAAATAAATAAATAAATAAATATAGGTTACCATGCTTTCAAATTTGATGAAATAATCATTGGAATAACATGTCCAAGGATGTGACAAGCAGTGTCTCGCTTTTCAAAAGATGCTTTACGTACAAGATTACAAGCTGCAGTTACACATGTAGGTCTTTTTCAGCAAGGATGACATTTTTGTCAATAATTCCCCAGTGACACAATCGTGGTGTACTGTTTCTCCTGTCTACAACATGTCTCACATTGCAAATTTGTAACAATTTGCAAAAACCCAATCCGTATCAAAAGATACAGGTGAAGACGGGGGTTAGGGGAAGGATCATGGCTCTTTATACGACTTCACGGAAATGAAATCCACTGAAATACAGCCATGTCACTTTTGTTTATTTGCAGTTGTACAGTTTTCTCCTGAACTCATGCCGTTTAACTAACTAACTAACTCGCTAACGATGTAACCAAATATGAATAGATTATTTGGATTGAACAGATAATGTGTTCTGAATAGATGCAAATACAAATAGAAGGGCCACTATTCATTTTTCTTTTAAAAAGCTTGCCAGAAAGCTTCAAAGGACATCTGATTTAGACTTGAGGTATGCATCATTACTGTGATCCAATAGAAGGCAAGAAAAATGTGTGTGCGAGTGGTCCGATACAAAGCTCACGAGACAAACAAAGACCATGTTCATTAACATCAACATGATGCATTTACAGTATTTATTCATTCATCCTTAGTAGCTGCCTGGTCATGGTCAGGATGGTCATGTTAAGCTACTAGTTTGTTATATTTTTCAAAATAGGACCAAATAAATTCATTAGAAAATAT
This sequence comes from Parauchenoglanis ngamensis, assembly GCA_030014255.1. Lineage (NCBI taxonomy): Eukaryota > Metazoa > Chordata > Actinopteri > Siluriformes > Auchenoglanididae > Parauchenoglanis > Parauchenoglanis ngamensis. The sequence continues at coordinate 154,172 of JAQMYM010000005.1, read as the reverse complement.
ACAGGAAGATACAGACAAAAATAATAACTGCAAGAGAGGGTGCATGACATGATTGATGTAGCTGAAGTTGAGGAACTGTCAGAGCCAAAATTCATAGACAGTGCTGGAAATATCTAGTGTTTTCAGTGTTTCCAGAGGAATCATGGTAGAGTTCATATTTAATTTAAAGCTTAGGCCATGCCAACTTTGGGTTTAAATCCAAATTCAGATACAGATATGAATATTTAGAGCAATAAACAGATACAGACAGTGTCATTGCATCACACTACCATAACTCCCATATTTACTACTGCAAATAGATAACGTTTTATATAGTGTGGCAGCTTTATACAGTGTCTCAGTGTCTCAGCTTTATACAGCATAATTAGTAATTGGTAGTATTCCACTCCTTTTTTTCCCCTCCATCGCGTTGGATTTGGCTAGTTCTAAAAATAGCCTGTGACAGGCTTGAATGACATGGTTGTTGAGACCGGGGGAGAGACTGAATCGAAGCAGGCCAGCTGTTTAATTGGCTCTCTCTTATCTCTCCCCGTGCAGTGTGTACGGCTGCCCTGTGGCCAAGAAGAGGAGAACACAGGACAGACTGCCCCTAGAGCCCATGGCCAAGAGGAAGGCCTTTCACGCACACACAGAACAGCAGCCCATGGATGACTGCTACCACTCAGAGATGGTAGAGGAGAAAGACGAGGAAGATGAGGAAGAGGAAGAAGCAGGGGAAGAGGAGGTAGAGGAAGAGGTAGAGGAGGACGAGGATGGAGAAGCTGAAGAAGAGGAGATCTTGGAGGAAGAGTACACGGACAATGAGGAACAAGTGGAGCAGGATGAAGGAGAGGTAGAGAATGGGGAGGAGGATGAAATGGAGCAGGAAGAAGAGGATGTGGTAGAAGAAGAAGAGGGGGAGGAAGGAGAGGGGGAGGATGAGGAAGATGACGATGAGGATGAACAGGAAGAGGAAGAGGAGGTGCAGCACAATCAGGATCAAGGTACAAAGCTTTTTTTTTTTTTTTTCTTTAATCAAACATTTATCGCTAATAAAAATTGCTCATTAATCAGCTCACATTTTAGGAGTGAAATATAATGTAGCATAAAGTAGTGACAATAAACAGAATACATATTTGATTAATTTAATAATATGCAAATGAGTCAGTGTTCAAATAAATACCTAATAGTAGGCTATTCTATTTTGAAAATATATTTAGCTTGATTCAGTGTTAAATCACTCTGAAAACGACTCTGAAAGTTATAGATGCTGTGCTCCAGAAAAGAGTCCAGAGGGAGGCAGAATTGACTGCTCGTGCTCTTTGGAGGAAGGTCACTGTAATTTGAGGTGCATTTGGATGCTTTTGCTGCAACCTTCAGTGTGATCGCAACAGCAGGCTAAAAACAGCACCTCCTGACCATTGCCTCCCACACACTCACTTACATCCAGTAGTATGATGCCCTGTTTTGTTAGATCCATAGCTCCAGCAGCAACTGTAGGTAGTGCAAATACAGTGGAGTAAATACAAAATCCATCAATTAGAAAATCTCTTTCTGAAAAAAGAGAAAGAGGCACAATACAGCTATCTTTATCACTGTTTATGCCACATTATTAGCTGTTTGAAGAAGTACTTAAAGTATGCTTTCATTAACAATGTGATTTTAACTTGGTCAATTCATCCTGATACCAAATTCTATGTACACAATTTAAAAAGAGATAAGATTTTGGAGCTTAGAGCCTTGAATCTACCAACTAACACACAAATTACTGTACAGTGCCCTGCAGTCCAGACACTTTTAAAGTGGGTTCTGGACTAGCTTGACTAGCTAGTGGACAGCTTAGCAAATTAATTACAAACCTATTACAGTTAATGACAAACCTGTTATTTTGTCAGGTTTAAGGCAACATAAGAATAAAACATAACAGGGTGTACAGTTATAGGAAAATATTCAACAACAGTGTTACCACTATATAGTTGATTATTTTCCAATAATAACGTCTTCTGAGTGTTTGATTATACTATATACTATATACTATATTAACACTAATAAAGTGTTTGAGTCCTCCTGTGCCACAGAAAACATTTCATAAAGCACAACAGATCATATGTTTTATTTGTATGTCGTTACAAATAACACCTAAGCAACTTACATTATAGCAGCTATAAAGAGTCTTTCCTACACCAGACTTTCTCTTTTTTCTTTCTCTCACTTTAAGTCTGTGACATCAGAAGACGCTGAACGTTAAACCTGGTGATGCTTTGCTAATACTTTAATACTGATATTTTCCGTTTCTGCTGGTTTCAGTGGACTTTTGCCTTTTTTGCTGCTCATTGGGATTTATGTCAGGTGATTAGTTTGGACAGTCAAGGACATAGGACATAGGTTTTTGCCTCACTTCCCTTCTTCCTGGTACAGATTAAGATTTTTTCATTTGCACATAAGTCCCAGATACGCCTAGGCTTTTTATGTACATTTTTTAGCAAACTTCCGTTTTACCTGATCTTTACATTATTGAAACTTAACTTGTTTTTTCCCATAATTTTTGAGAAATCTGTTCATACATCCTTAATAGTGCTGAACAATTCTATAGTTCCACAATTTTCATGAGTGAAAATATTCTTGAGACACATTAAATATGGTTATATGTACAGTAAATAGTGGTGACGTTTTTAGTGATTCTGGTGCCAATTTCTTTGTTGGTCTAGTATTATCATTATTCGTGTAAAACAAATTGAGGTTGTCTGTGATGCTGATGTCACAAGGAGATAATACAAGAATAGATACAATGATGAAACCCGAAAATAAGGGATAACAGACAGATTTGCTGTTAGCTCCTGAAAACAAAAGAGCAAGATCTTCTTTTCTCCCTCACCGTTTTCTAATGACAATCCACATCATGTTAATGAGAAATCCAACGTAGAAATATTGGAGACAGCAAATGCCGGAATGCAATGCTGCAGCTGCACTAGGTTATGGTAAAGACTACAAAATGGCAAGCAAAAGTGGTTGATGATGGTAGATTTGGAAGCTGATCTGTTTGAGCAGAGTGTAGAGATGAGGAAATGAGAGAGTTGGATGGACTACAGGACTAAAGCTCTGCTGCATCGCTCACTTTAGGTACAGATGAAATCCGACCGGTGTCACTATCAGCCGGCTGTTTGGGTAATGTAGGAAACCACTATTCGAGGAAATAAGTTTAAACCTAAATTCAACTCAGAATTTAATCATAAAATAAATCTTTTGCACAATTGAAGACCACATATTGATTATAAATATAACTGTGAAAGTGATTCAGGGTGGATTATTCCCCACCTTAGGGTTCTAGATGTTACACTGACATTGAGTCTCCTTTCATTAGAATAAAATATACATCACTGCCATGATTGTAAGTAACCATGGCAGAGGAAAGTCTTCCAGGAATTCGTATTTTATACTCACAGCAAAATTACATTAGTAGATAGTAGGCCTGAACAGTATGACCTCATCCTCATGGTCATAAAGTCTGAAGGTCCGTATGGGTGAATGTGTTTTGCATTGCTTCACAGACAATAGATTAGTTGAATAACATCTCATCTTCTGCAGATGCTCTGGGCACCACAATGGGCACCACAGTGGGCCTCTCTTCACCCAGTCAACAATCAGACCTGACTTTGCCTTCAAGTCTAATTACGAATGGTGCATCCTACATGATTTGCTTTAATGCTCTAAGATGCACTATAGCACCGAGAAGGTAGCGAGTGAGTGTACTGATGAGTAAACACTGAAAAAAAGTCAGTGTCCTACCTAATTGCATTACATCCTCCAATGGATTCAACTTTTGTCATAATAAATTACTCATACAGTATCAACTAGTCTGGGTTATTGCCATCTACAGGCAAAACCTCAGAGAAGTGACAAAAGATTCTCATCTCAAAGTTGTAAGTGAAGTGTCATTGTTACCATTTTCAATGGCATGCACATCGTAGCATTGCTAATCCCTCCAATTCAGCTTTGTCGCCTGCTTCCTATTCAATCTGTTTCACTTCCAGTCTCCTTTGTGTACCTTGATTGCTCTTCAAATTGCTTTTCCATGCCACGTTTAAATCCGACTGTTTCCACCAGGTGTCTCAGTGTCCAAAGCACTTTGATGCCAAGCATTATTCTTTTAAATCTCTGCTTAGACAAATACTGAGCATAGTATGCACTGCAATCAATCTTGATGTTGCAATCAGTCTTTGGAGCACATTTTGATCACTGATATTGTAATGTTCAACTTTCAGGGTAACATGTAATGGGCTCTATTTCTGCAGGCGCAATTTGCTGATTTGTGTCAGTGTATGTATTTGTATGCTTTTTTGGTCGGACCCTAGCGAATTTGTTAATGTTTGGGCTCTTTTCCTTTTTGGGGGTTATATATTTATGTGCTGTGATGATGTGTTTGAGATGATGCAAAAGACTAAAGCAGTTCAAATCCACTTGAATGGTCGCATTGTTGAACCTATTTTGGTCTACAAATGTGAATGGCATACTTATTAGATGGTATTTTCCTGTACCTCATCGTACTTTCTGATTTTATGGATATTCATTATTTATTTCAGACCACTTGGACATATATAGGCTACATCATCCAAGTACTAACTGTAAATACAACTCAGCAACTAAAGCTACTGATCAAAGTTACTCAGCTATTAAAAACTGATGCACAGTGAAATTTTATATGGGACATTGTTTTTTAGCTGGGCTTTTATTTTATTTTATTATTATTATATTATTTTATTTTTGCTGTGAGGTGACAGTGCTAACCACTGCACCACCTTGCCACCCCTGTATTTTATTATAACAATTATAAAACATTTAATTATATAACAATATATTATATAATTATATAACAATGCTTATAGGAATAATGTAGTACTCTGGGTACTGGGCATAGTACTCTGGGTAAATTCATCTATATTAATCACTGACCCTTAGCACATTTCCTCTTTAATGCCAATTTGAGCTCTGTATTTGAGTGATATCGGTACACTTAACCCCATGTTTTAAATTATTGTGGATTTTGGATTGGCATTCAGAATGAGTAGCCGGGTTTCCATTAACTTGCTTAATGCTCAATTTGAAATAATGGAAACACGTGAACTTGGGAAAAACTCTCAAATCTCACAAAAAAAAGTTTATACGATCAGAAGAGGTGGTTGTTCAGACAATTTGACAAAGTAATATTATGCAAATTTAAAATAGAAATATTTTTTTACATTACATTAAACACTACCATGACTATTGTGGTGAATGTCATCAAAATCTTGTGCAAGATATCAGGTCTCGGAGATATGAATGATTATTGCGTGAGGAGAAAACCCAGCTTTAAACGCATAGCATCACTCAATGGAAACACATAGACCTTCCGCAATTGTGTTTTGTCGCCTTTTTTAAAAAAAATCCCTTCTTTTTTGTGCAACAAAAATCCATGCTGGATGGAAATCCAGCTAGTTTTACTCATATTTATTGCTAAACAATAAATATGCTTGCTGTATGACCTGTTAGCCAACTGATTGTTTTAATTTGCATAATATTTTTAGATTGAATAAATGCTTATATGATTTGTGATTGTTTTGTTTTTAAATTGCACTTTTTTAATCAAAAATCACTTACACTTCAAGAGTTTTGGATTAAAATCTAAGTTAGTTAATCCAAATGATCAGCAAAATAAAACATAATAAATTCTATTTCCGTCTATTTCGCAGCTGGCAATCAGGTAAATGGGACTTACACCAAACCCAGTCCAATGGTGGAGAAAGACGACAACAACAACGATGAATACGACAACTATGACGAGCTGGTGGCTAAGTCTCTGCTAAACCTTGGCAAGATTGCCGAGGACGCCGCCTACCGGGCCATGACTGAGTCCGAGATGAACAGCAACTCCTCTCAAAGTGCTGAGGAGGAAGAGGAGGATGAGGAAGAGGAGGATGAGGAAGAAGAGGAGGAAGAAGAAGAGGAAGAAGAAGAAGAGGAGTGTGTCAATGGCTCTAAGAAGGGTGAGCTGAGCCTTGACGTGGACAGTGATGTAGTAAAGGAGACTGTGGACTCTCTGAAACTGCTGGCCCAGGGTCATGGAGCTGTGCTCTCTGACAACCTTGAAGAAAGGGCATATCAGGAAGATGGAGTGAAAAATGAGGACTGCAGCAGCATGAACGGTTTAGCTGGTTATGGGTGTAATGGTAATAGTATAATTTGTGCACAAAATAGGTCCACTAGCAATGGACAGATGATTGAGGAAAGTGATGAGGAGGTATGCTTAAGCAGTCTGGAGTGTCTACGCAATCAGTGCTTCGACCTGGCACGCAAATTAAGCGAAACAAAGCCAGCCGAGCGCCTCAGCCACAGTCAGGAGGGGCAACATGACATTCTGCATCACCAGGGCATCTATGAAGAATGCCTTCAGCAGCAGAACTCAGAGGAACGCCGTGTTTTGGAGCGCAACTATTCAGACATGGTCAACCTTATGAAGCTGGAGGAGCAGCTCAGCCCGCGCTCGAAAACTCTGTCCAGCTGTGCCAGGGAGTACGATGCTTACAGAGATGAGGACACCACATCAATCACCTCAGATCGTTCTGACGACGGCTTCGACATGACCAAGGGCAACCTGTCGCTGCTGGAGAAGGCCATAGCATTGGAGTCTGAGCGGGCCAAGGCTATGAGGGACAAGATGGCCTCAGAGGCAGCCAGGAGAGACAGACTGCAACTACATGAAGAAAACCACGGTCTGAGGCTCAGCTGTGCAGAGGAGCGTAAAGCCAGACTGCATCACGATGGCCTCAAGAAGCCCTACTACCATAAAGGTGGGTGAGCATTTTCTCAGGAGAGTAGGAGTGAGACAATGTCAAATCAATGATGATGGTTTGTAGGTGTGTTTCTTTCATGTATTTGTAATTGCTGGTAATCCATGTCCAGTTATCTTGTGGCTACATGCTGGATAGAGCAGAGATTCATAAAACACATCCATATATACTATACTATACTATACTATACTATACTATACTATACACATAATGTGCTGCATAATACAAAGCAAATTGCAACAAAAATGCAACTTGAAAAATTATATCACCTGAAAATACAGAAGCACAGTATGTCATGTGATGCTATAGATATAAAATTCCATACTTACAAAGTAATTGTGATTATTGTGAACTGGTGATTAATTTATTAGCTACATATAGGATAACTTGAAGTACTTGCATTTTGTATCATAGTAGTGCTTAACGTTAGACTCAGAACAGATAAAGCAGGGCGAATTAGCACACACTGCTTTATCGATTCATCTTTAAACATTTTGCATTTGTTATCAACTTTTTTTTTTTAGAACAAGCCATGTTGCTATTTTGCTAATTACACCTGAGAGGGTAAATGTAATTTTTTTTAAAAATCTGTGAAAGTCTTTGAAAACTCAAAGCTAGTAGCTAGTCTGTGACCTGAAGTGCTGCCCTCAGCTAAATAATTTACATTGATAAAGTAAGTGTCAACAGAGAATCTGCTACTGGACCATGGCTATTTTATTCATACAATCATGGGCTCTGATACTTTGTGACTTTCTGACAATTACATTGTTTAGTCATCTGAAATATTTAGCCAGTTATTCGGTGCCACTTCTGTTGCTAAAAGTAAGCAGAGGTGCTTAAATGTTCGCAGTCTGGTGGATAGTGCTAACAAAAAAAAAGATTTTAACGTAGCTAAATTATAGCAGCTTAGCCTGACAGCTTGCTAGGTTTTATAAAATATTATGTACAATAATAAAGAACCAAATGTGAGAAACACGTTAAAAATTCAGTTCTTGCAGCTTGCTAGAAACGAATAGCACACTGCTACGTCTCCATTTCCCTAACGAGTCAGTTAGGTGCTGCGCTGTTCATGAACTGTGACAAGCACAAGTTGTTGCCTTTAATAAGTCTTCAGTGCTGCAGAAAATGTGTGTTAGAGCTGCTTTGATGCAAGCCCTTGTTCTAAAATCCACCAGAATAAAATGAGCATCAAATTATAAGGTATAACAACAGAGTGTACTATTACTCAAAATGCAATACACAAAAACATTTCCACACAGATTACTATCTACATAATGATTTTTTTCCACAATCCAAGTAACATAGTTTTTTGATATTTAAAAAAATGTATTTCCAATACATCACCCATTCCTGATGCACATACATAAAGGTGATGATATAGATAATTATATACATCTATATTGGGGTTTTTTCTGTTTTTCTGGTTTTTTTTTTGTGGTCTCTGTAGTCTCAGTTCCTAAGGTAAATGTCAGTCACAGCAAGTAATAAACCCAAGCCTCATCATCGCTCTTACTGAAGAGGCTCGGTTTGTTTAATTCATTCATTTTGATTAATTCAGTGAGTTTTGTTATTTTATCTGAATTTCCCATTTTTTAAATCATCATTCAAACGTTCCAACGTTGTCTGCTGCCATCTCTACAGTGTGTGAGACAATGTGAGTGTATCACAGATATTTTGACAGCTGGTATTTATACCATTTACAAACTGAATCTATTAGGCTTATGTCTGTTTCTCTATGGCATGTAGTGGACCACTTGTTCAAGCATAATGTCCACTGCATGAGGAAAGCACACTTAAGTATGGATTACACTTTCCTTTACCTATGTAATGCTCAGAAGTTAATGCTACGACTCTGCATGGTGCAATACCAATGTAAATAATGGGCCAGTACAGCACCATGTGACTCAGTCGCCATGTTTCCATTAACCTGGTGCTTGCATGAGGTGTTTTTTCAGATGATTCGATAAGGCAATATTTAAAAAAAAAAACAGGTTTAGTCATCACTTCATAAAGTCCATTTGCACTTGTGTTTGTTCAATATGTTTTTTTGGAAACCCAGCTTGCGTCTGCAACTTATTAAACAAATAAAGGTCTCAAAATGCACACTTATGTACTATTCTAGGCCATTATTGAGTATTAATAATAGCCTGTTTTCTTATCATGGTTAGTTTAAACCTGCTGAAACATCAGTTTTTGTGTACCAGTCCTTTGCATTGTCTAGGTTTGTAAATGAATGTAAAGTCATAGTTTTTGATATAAGATGCAGGTCATGACAACAATCATGACAACAGTGGAATGCTCAAAAGAGAAGCAGAGCTTGTCAGGGTGTTTAATATCTCTGTGCATGAAATCGCTAAACAGTTTACAGTTTGAATCGGAAACTCCACAGACGAATGTTTTGCCTACCTAACGAGACAGGCAAATTTAGAACATTATTAAAAACAATTGTTCCTTTTTTTGTGAAATGTATTTATGGTGTCTTAAAGTATAGATACACTGAAAAAATAGCTTTTTGAATTTAATACATTATTAATGCCAAATAGTTGCATGAATTTAATTAATCTGTGTGCAGATATACATTTTTAGTAACATTTACTCATTGCTCTTTATGTTACATTAGCTTTATTGTATTGTGTAGTGTTTACTTAAAGTCACTATTTCCAACTAAGTCCAATCATTTTCCTTGTACTTGAATATATTATGTATAGTAAATGTAAAGTAAAACACATCGTCTTGAGTTAACTTAGTCTAGAGCAATATGACAAGGTGGAGAAAATAGCTGCTTTCATCCAGGGCAAAAATGAATGGCATTAGAGACCTCAATCAACACAAACTTAATTTTAAATTTGTAATTGACTTGATCTATAAAAAAAAAATTTTATATGTTTTTTTTTCATATTTAAATTGAATTGACGAGAGAAATGTAATAATGTACACATTACTAAAGGTCAAAGACATTTTTGGCTGCGGCAGTCAGTGGGTTTTCTCAGGCCACCTCATGTGTATATTCCAAACCTTTGTAAAACCAGGCTTTGTAGTTTGAGTGGTAAATTCTCTCACTTACATGCTTGTAGAAAGAACTCGCTGTGACCCCGGAAACGACATTCGCATCCAATTTGAGTACCGCCATCCCTGCAGTGCAGGCAGCAGCGGCTTATGTTGTTCAAATAGGCCAGCGTGGTTACATCAGCGTCTGGGCCTGTCAGGCATAAGTAATGGCAAGGGCTGAAAGGACAGCAAATCTCTTTCCCAGGATGCATCCTGCATTGAAGCCACCTATTTATAAACCTAGCGCTCTTGTAGAATATGTACTGTAGCTTTAATGCTGAAGAACCAGCCCACAGTCATGCAGTGGAAATAGTGTACACCAAATTAAACCATGTCACCTATTCTGGGCAGATTTACTACCTACTACTCCAAGACTGACTGTGATAGAATGTGTAGAATGTAGAATATTATTATATAGATACAGAAGAGCACAAGCTTTAAGACTGAAAGCATTCTGTAAATCAATAATATCAGTAATACAGGATCTTGGTTCGCAGTGCACTCACACTAAAAGCTCGATTAAGCCATGTCTCATATACAGTACGGCACTATTAGTCTGACATTTCCAAGCAGAAAATTACTTATTTATGTTGGCATCATTATGCCAAATTAATAATTCTTGTTATCACCCATTTCATACGCTGACACAGAGTAGACATTTGATCACGGCTACGCAGCTCTTGATGAGATGGAAAGGAAGACCATTTCAGCCTGCACCAAAGGACGGTGGGTTGGCATACTGGGCAGACTCTATCGGAATAATGTCAGAATAATGAGAGATGCACAGCCATTACGTCACGATAACATCTCTCCCCAGTGCAGATAGCGGCAGAGGCTGCCTGACCAGGGGCCATTATGATTTATAAAAGTGTGCTGGGCTGACAGTTATGGAAGGAGTTCCTCCTTAAAAAAGGCACGAGGCGGAGATGGAAATTGAACAATATCAGTATGACCGATAACGAACGACAGGACCACTGACTGCACATTAATTATCCCCAGATGCTATGGTAATGGGGGCCATTTGCTATGCAAAGCATGGCCTGTCCCAAGCCACAGTCGATATTCAGCGCTGTCTAATGTGTATCACACTCCTCTATGCTTTTGCTCTGAAAAAAAACAAAAACAGGCTGTGTGTCAGTTTTCATGACACGACTCGATATGGATGTGTAATATGTAGGTTTACTAACACTAAAGACGACCTGAAAGCTGACCTCTGGTCATGACTGAATAGGTTCATCTATACTAATCATTTGAAAGACAAAAACATCTATTCTATCAGAAATCTTTAGAAACCACTAAAGAGCAGCGACTTTTTCCCACCTCTAAATGGCGTCTGATTTTTGTCTTGGTCATCATGGGTGTAATAATAGTAAACAAACAGCAAAAACGTGATGCTGGACTTCAAACTGACTTCAAATTCAAGGTCAGAGTTGCGTGTAACTGAGACACACCTTTGTTTTTCGACAAACTCCACCAAGTCTGTAAGTCCATGATTACATCCCATGTATTAAGTACTCACTACACATGCGAAACTCAGCTCTGAATTTCTTACCACTCGTTCCATGTCCAGGCACTCTCTCTTTCTTCAATGTCTTTCTCCTGCTATTCTTTCCCACTGACTGGTCTCATTTGATACAAAACACAGTGTGATACTGGTTATTAGGTTACACCATGCTTAAAATTTTAATCAGTCATCGCCCTGTGTCTCTCTCTCCATTCTATCGCTTGCTCTCACTCGAGCTCTCTCAGTGTCTCTCAATGTTTCTGTACCAGTCCAATTGACCCTCCTGTTAAAAGAAACATCTTCAGTAATTATTGATAGGGCTGTCCTGCATCCAATATCAATTTAGCTACACTAACAAGGGCAAAAGGTTGCCATTGCAAAAGATTGTGATAGCTATAAATAGCTTAATGAAGACATTGAGAAATTTGTTGTGTCCACCACTAATTAAGAAGTTCCATCTAGCTAAAGGCACAAATACATTTAATTATATTCCAGGTGTGTCATTCAGACAGGAAAAACAGAAATGTCTCAAAAATGAACGTTTTTTTTTTATAGATTTGTCTTGATATTTATTTGCAAAGATGTTTTATAGAATATTATATGCTGATGCTTGTTGACTTTTAGGGAGGCAGTATTTTCTTAAATGGATCCATACCGATCACCTGCTCTTACGAGGACATGTCTGCATTACAAAATTGACACTTCCTTGTATGTTTTCATGTGTGTGCATGCACATGTAGACTCCTCGAGGTCGGAGAAGAAAGAGAGTCGATGCCCAACGCCGGGATGCGATGGCACAGGTCATGTGACTGGGTTGTATCCTCACCATCGAAGCCTGTCTGGTTGCCCACATAAAGACAGAGTTCCTCCAGAAAGTAAGACATACATTCACCTCATACACCATTACCTGCTTCTGTGGCTTGCTGGTTTGTTCTCCTGCTTGCTCTGTGTCTCTGGGAATCTGCTTAGCTTAAAATGTCTTTTAAGTGTCAAAACCCTTTTTCTAATAGCATGGGGTTTTTTTTTGCACCTATTCATATTTTCCCTCTTCTGTGTTCTTGCTTACGCATGCTCATTTGGAACCTTATGTTTATAAATCAGTACAATTAGATCAAAAACTTCCTGTACAATTTTGACTTAAATACTTAAAAAAACACACACACATTTTGTTAACTTTGACCATGTTCAAGAAAATCGCTTATCCTTGTATTGACCTGGCTACATTTTGTTTATGTTAGAGCTTTTAATTATATCCAGTTGAATGAATGGTGATAATTACAGTTCTGCTATCTAGCTCACATCTCTGCTATAAGGGTAGTAAACAGGAAGGGTGGCGAGCTTTCTCTCACTCACTGCTCTCATTCACCTTGTGCAAATCTCCCTATAAACTTTTACACGATCCATTAAACCACAGAGAGGATCTCACGTTATGCTAGCAAATGACCCAGAAGGCAATCAAATGAGCTGACAGCTTTAATGACAGCCCAGAAAATTAGTTAACATAAAAAGATTTGCCTATAAAGTGTCCAGATGTCAAGAGGTGTAATTTAAGCGAGTTTTCGAGTCCAGGAGATGCCAAGTGAGGTCTGGAATGACCTTAGACTTCAACCATATGCTTTAACCTCAGATAAGGAAGAAGAAGAGGAAGCCTTTATTTGTCATATATACATTACAGCACAGTGAAATTCTTTTCTTTGCATATCCCAGTTGATGGATTGAAGTGCTTTTATTGATAATGAAAATTACTTTTGGTAACAAGAAGTAAGAAATGAAACATGGCAGGGTGTGCTCTTATAGGGAATAAACAAAGCAGGAGTGATGTGACATGGCCTGACAAAACAGCCCATCCCAAAGTGTTTCATTAGTTAAAAAATTACACGTTGTATTTTTTAACATTTGTAGTTGCATTTAAAGGTCCACTATGTAGGATTCAACCAACTGAATGCCCCTCCCTTAACTCTCCCTTTCCAAGTGTGTATTAGAACGCATGGTAGCCGTCGGGTCCCCGTAGAGTACTTCCAATACTTACATTCACACTCCCTTGGTTTTTCAGTGCTAAATAATAAGTATGATCCTCCATTTTTCAGAACTTGCTAGCCAGCACAAGGAAACACTGATTCCTTTTATTTTTTCTTCTTTGTATTCCTTTCTTCTTCTTCTTCTTCATCATCGTCCTTCCGGTGCTTCTTCCAGATTCATGCTGCTACTTGTCAAAATGCTAAACACGGAAGTTGCTCTCTGGAGGTTTGTTCATTCTGAGCTACTTTAGAGGCGCAACATGGCAGCTCCGTAGAGGTGGACGTGCACCCTACGTACATATAAAGGGCTCATTCTAAGCTCATAAAAACACAACGATTCATAATTACAGGTAATTATAGACTAATGAAAATAAACTTATGAATTCCATAAGTATATTATGGAATATGTATTCCATTTCTGCTAATAGAGACTTCAAAATCCTACATAGAGGACTTTTAACATCTGGGAAGTTAGTTCCTGTTATCACTTGAGCTATAACCGCTATATAAACAGTTCCCTCCGTAGCATTTCTATCTTTTAAAGTTAATAAGACAAGAAATGCAGTGTTTCATGTTACAGAGAAGACCTGAAGAAAACTTTTGCAGGAAACTTAATCCTGATTGTTACAACACTCTGACACTGGAAACTCCTTCCAAAAATGCTAAATAAACATGTCCTTACAGAAAACTTCACCAGTTCAAAGATTATTCTTTTTTTCTTTGTTAAATAACAACCCATTTTTTTTAATTTGTGTGCTTAGATTGTGTGCAGTGTCCACCATTATGTCTGCCATACAAGTCCCTAAAAATGAGCTGTTACTATAGAAACAATAATGCCTTGGTATATTTGCCTTGCAGCTGGCACTATTGTCAGAACTGCTGCTGTGGAAAATTAATCATTACCTTCTAACCAATCAGAATCGAGAATTCATTGGCATTGTGGAGTAAAGCAATAAAATGCAGAGAACAATGGGAAAAACATTCCTAATGCACCATTATTGAGCTTAAATGCGTGTAAAGTGTTGCATATTTAGCACTTAGAGCTTAGAGTAAATTTGCAGGAATGAGATTTTTAATTTAATTGAAAAAGTAGATAATGTATTTTACTGAGGATGAGGGTTTCAAGAACAGACTAGAGACCTAATTTAGCCACTATTTGCACACAAGTCCTCCTGGAATGTCTCTGCACATCATAGAATAAAGACACAGCATTAATAATACATTGTCCACTCTTAGAGATGAATGCGTTATAATATGTCAGTGCTTCGCTGTTTGTGTGAATGCGTGTGTGAGTGTGTCAGACAAACACACCGCAGGCTGCGGCACTGGCGGGACACTGTGCTCTTCGGGCAGGTTATTGAGCGCACGTTGATAGGGGAGAGCATCTCTACAGCTGCTCCATTGCACATAATGCATTTTTTAGCAGCGACCTGTCGATAGCTCGACACGCTCACAACAGGTCACCTTTCAGTCTGCTGGATTCACCACAGGGCTGGCAAAGAGCACACAACTATTTATTAAGAGCCTCGAAAAAGTGTGTGTGTGTATGTGTATGTGTGTGTGTGTGTGTGTGTGTGTGTGTGTGTGTGTGTGAGAAAGATGTGAGGAGATACTAAAACCGACTAATCCTTTATTTACAGGCTGCCTAAAACCTTCATAACACTACGTCACATTTATAAAAACCCTCAATCCTTCATGCCAACTGACATAAATTTACTTAAACAGTTATAAAGGTTAATTCATTTGCTGTCAGCTGTCATAAAGACTGTTTTGCTCTTATTTAATGTACGTTAATATCACATTTAAGTCATAAATAAGTCAATAATACATTTTTGCAGAAATATTGCAGATATAATGTGAAAAAAGGTCATAACAGTTGAATTTGGCAACTCAGTGTACATCTGTTGTCTTTATTAAATTACTTAATGGATTTTGTCTTTAATATTCACTTTTATGTTGGCTAATATATTATACGTGTCATCAATGACTTAATGGTCATACTTTAGAAATCCTTGTTGGTCAACATGCCAACCATAAGCACTCATTCTAATTTAGAGTAAAAAAAAAAGAGAAATATTAAAATAAAACACCCACTACTAAAAGGTCAGAGTAAGTATAAATAACTTTGTTGTAATGGCGTCATGACATTGGCATAGGTGTTAATAATAATCATAGAAATAAACATTCATTTAAGGAGACCTCCGTTAAATATGCAATATTAAAATATTTGCTAGTGCAGTTACAATGACATTTAACAGAAAAAGAGCAAGACTCAAACAACCACGAGTCAAAAGTCAAACATAAGGGATAATGGTCAGGTTTCACTGTTAACTCCTAAAAACAAAAGAGCAAGAGCTTCACCATGTTCCAGTGACATTCATTGTCATACTAATGAGAATGTAGAATTAGGGTAGACAGAAAACCCTGGGCTCAAAGTTACTGAATGTAATGCAGAAATACGATGCAGTTGCGCTGAGATACAGGCAGCGCCTCGGCTCGGCTTGTTAGAGAGCTACGAGATGATGTGCACAATGGTGTTGATGGTGCTATTAACATAAAAGTTGAAGTTTTGGAAGTTCAATCTTACTGGCAGCACTATAAGCAGGCAGTCGAACAGCATTGTGGGTAATGTAGAAACCATTGACTAAAGAGAAAATAAATTAATATAGCATTATATTAAGTTTAAAAGGAAAGTCATCTACAAGTTTCCTTACAAAATAAACCTTGTGCACCGGCGAAGATCAAACTGAAGAGGAAGGTGTTCAGGGTGGATTTTCCCTTCAAAAGCAGGAGCTTAATTCTATAATTCTGTTATTACATTGATATATCACTGCCGTAGGTATTGATAACAATCATATTTGCAAAAATAGGAAATTTACTTTCCTTATGAGCTAGGAAATGATATACAATACTGTACACTTACAGTATAAAGAAATTCTCTAAAGCAAACATGACTATAAAAAAAGCAAACTGGACAATTTCAAAAGTATCAAAATAATTCCTGTGTATAATATAAGTGCCCTGTAACAGCCAGGGGAGGAAGCATACACAACTCTGTAATAAAAGTATAATGTCACTGCCATAGTTATTCTTAAAAAAAATTATTATTAGCTGAAATATTTAAGAGAACTATATATATATATATATATATATAAAACTTTGTTATTGCATTGTAATTATTTTCAC
>JAQMYM010000005.1:122137-133181 GCA_030014255.1 Parauchenoglanis ngamensis | reverse complement strand
TATTTTCACTGTTAAACCATCATTATAAAAGGAGGTTATACAAGAAGTTATTGTTACCATCAGGTTCAAACAACCATGATTTATTTTATATATATATATATATATATATTTTTTTTTAATATTTCCATTGAAATGAATGAAAGTGGTTTTAATGACAGATGACACCAGTTGAAATACAAGTGTTTATGTAAGCTTATATCAGTCCTTATGAAAGGCTTAAGTTAAGTAAATAGTCATGTAGCTATAAGCACAATCATCCAGTCAAATTATGGGGGAAAAAAACAAAATCCTCATAGCATTTGTAAAAATTGTGGTCAAATGATTAGCATCTTGTTGCCTAATAATTAAGTGTGGCATCAGAAGCAGGAGGATAGCTTTAGAAATCAAGATTTTATGGCCTATAATCCCCTGTTTTGCCTCTGTACAGCCAATTTACATTTGTGCAACATTCCTCCGCTCCTCCTGTGCATATATCCTCGGATTCTCATGCACAAAAAAAAGCGTTTGAGAGTCTGTCCATCTCTAGGTAGTAGCCTTGGTCCAATTAAGCCCCTTGCAGAATAATTAATGTGTCAGAGCTGGAGGAGAGGATGAGGGTGAGGGTTTAAAGAGGTGATGATGAAGACTTGAAGAGAAAGAGTGTGTGTGTGTTGGAGCCCCTGCCCCTTCCTTCTGTCCTCTCCCCTACTTCCTAAAGATCATTAATCTAATTGGTGCCTGTGGGGATTTCAGATCATCGTGGACATTTTTTTCTCTTATGGTGAGAGTTACTGAAGATGAAGGCTTGTTAAAAACTGAGGCAAGTAAACCATGAAACGTGACAGAGACAATTTTCAGTTTATTGTCTGTTTTCTGATTTCTGTCCTCGGTGAGTGAAATATGGGTAACTATGAGCTAACTATAAAGCATATATTGATAGATTATCATAAATGATTCTAACAGTGCTTATAAATCTTTGGTAAATTGCTTATGATTCCTTGTAGTATTAATAATGCTTCCTAAAATGCTCATAATGTGTAAATAATTCTTTGATGACTTTAAGAACATTCAAAATTTCATCGCTGAGTGCAGCACAAAAAGGGAAAAACACTATTAACTTTATTTGGTAATCTAATAATGAAACAATTATTTCCAAATTAATTTCCAGATTAAGAGCACACAGACGCACCGTATTGAAGCCC
The DNA here is from genome assembly GCA_030014255.1 of Parauchenoglanis ngamensis. NCBI lineage: Eukaryota > Metazoa > Chordata > Actinopteri > Siluriformes > Auchenoglanididae > Parauchenoglanis > Parauchenoglanis ngamensis. The sequence goes on along the minus strand of JAQMYM010000005.1, from coordinate 132,000 downwards.
AAAAATGTTTAAATGTCAAAAATAATAAAGTCACATTACAAAATGCCATTGCTAAGTGCTTCCAAAAATGAAAAGGACACACGACCTTGCAGAGACAGGAAGTTATCTCAGCTGCTACATATGTGTCATTTTTGGAAGCACTATGTGATGATATTTTAAATGTTAATAATGTTTTAGAATTGTTCATTAATATTACAGTCACTTTATAATCATTCACCAGTCATTATTAGTTATAAAGCTTGATGCGGTACAATACATGACATAATAATGAATAGTTATAATTATCAAGGAATAATTTCAATGGCATTATAAGAGCTGTACGAGGCATTATTATGTATGAGCTACAGACAATGATTACCAACTTACAAAGAATTCTAAGCATAGTTATAATCATTTTTGTGTAGAAAGTGTTACCAAAAGTATTCGAACATCTTACCGTACATACATTTATTCTAAGATCATGTGACAGCTCAGGACAAGGATTGGAGACGTTCCTGTAAGTGTCACTTTTTATTAGTCATTATTGGCTACAGCGACATGTTGAAGCAAGACCACCAATCTAATCATAAATTCTAGAAGGAATGTTTCCCATAAATCCATGGCTCAATCACATACTTTTGCTGTCTGTGTAATGGCATGGCGAACATGTGGATCATCTTGCATGCAGTTTGTTGGTGTTACTTCACATTAATTTAGATGACTAACTCTGCTGCCTCCTAACTTTCCCTGTCTTCCACTCCTTCTCTTTTCTGCCATCAAGTTCTTGCAATGTATGAAAATGTTCTTAAGTGTCCTACACCTGGCTGCACAGGGCGCGGCCATGTCAATAGCAACAGGAACTCACATCGAAGGTAAGAACTCGGCTGATAAAGGAACCGGTTCTGCTCTGCATTACTGTCTGATGAAAGTCTTTTTTTTTATTTTTTATTTTTTTGTGTGCTGAAGATATTCGGTTTTGGTTATTACTGCCATCCTGAACGATTAGTTATCAGTGTTTATCTGTTTGTTTAAATGTATTTTACTTTACTTTTTATGTCTTTTGAATAGCATCTCAATAATGCTATTGATGGAGTAATATCTGTCCTATAATCCTTAATGAGAACAAAGTTATGAAGATTAAGGTTAGAGGTGGAGTTAATGTCATTACCTTTACCTACAACTACATTTAGATGTAGAAAAACAAAATATGAACTTTGTTGTTGAATTTCATACAAAGTTTCCGTGTTTCCAATAAATATTCTGAATATTACATAGATTTCTGAACATTAGATGTAATGTTTGGATTTGTATAGGCACTACTGCATGTGTTTCTTCCTCAGAGTGGTATACAGTATATATTTTTTGTTTAACTGAAAATGTTGTGTTGCTTTTATTATATTGTATGATCGTTATTTTAAGGATTTTACAGTTTAAACTTCTTAGAATCTGTCAAATGCTTTTGGGAAACTAATGATTAATATTATGTATAAAGTATTTACGTACTAATCATTTAGGGATATTGGAAAGGTATATATATATATAAATAAAAAATATGCACTGTAAATTTGCTAGACTAAAATGCACTCAAACTGAAGAAAGTTTTACTCTCTACAGATAATGTTTGGTCCTGTGAAAAGAGTAAAAGTTTCTGTAATTTTGCTTTCACTCTTCTAACACATTTTACTCTGTACACTCAAAATACAGCAAAAACTACGATTTTTAAGGAAAACATTTTAGCTCCAGAAAAACCACTCACCCATTTTTTCCCGTCTTATGTTCTGTTATTATTCACTGTAGAAAATGTACGGTAAATAATTATTAAACACGCATATGTACAAATAGTAAAGTATGGCAATATATTTATAGGTAATTACTACACTTTTTACATCACAATATGTTTCAAGTAACACACTGTTAATGTAAAATAAATCATAATGCACTATTTTTGTATGATTATTTTAATGCAAAGTGACTAACAGTTGAGATTCAGTAAAACTGAGCAGTTGTAGGTTAAGCATCTGACTCATGAACTCAATCAGGTTAGCCTGCCAGCACCAGGATTTGAACTCATAACCATCTAAACTGCAGTTCAAAGCCTCAACCACTGAGCCACAATTTCCCTCGCCAGGCTTGAACTGATTCAATCGCCTCTACTGTTGCATGAACTCGCACTAAAAGATGAATTTTGGGGCTTTATTAAACTATCAGAACATCAAAGGGAGTTTGTTCTTGCATAAAATAGTCGCTAAAGTGAAGGGCACATAATAATCCACTAATTTTCATTTGTTGACAGAACAAGAATCTTTCTCAACCAATTCACCGATTTACAGTACAATCTGATAAAATAATGTAAATAAAGGTACTTTGCTATAAAAACAAATATTACAATTTACAGAATTTTTCATCAGAAGTTTGTCTGCTTAACAAAGGCAAAGAGCTTCTAAAATACTTTTTGGGGGTTATTTTTTCTTACCAAAACGCTCAGCCTTGCATATACACCAATACTTAACCCTTAGAAAAAGATTAAGCATGTGTCTGTAGCAGTGACTGCGATGATAAATGCCGAGCTTGCTGTAGTCTCTCCTTTTAATGCATGTAATTCTATTCTGGGGTGCTGCTGCAGTGGAGGCGTGACGGTCAGCAGCTGGTGTGGGATGGTAGGCCTGGCACCAGCCATTAGCACGTCTGTGACACCCGAACAGGAGCGCCAGCTGCGCATCATACACACACACACACACACACACACACACACACTCTGAGGAATGCACCTGCTGTAGAAGAAAAGACCTAACACACAAATCCACACACTTTTAACTTTACATCTGCACTCACAAGCGTGGAAATGTGTGTACTCAGGCCCCAAAGCAAATTGCCAGTTTGTCTTGTGTCATTTGCACGTAGACAGACCTGCACACGCCTTTGCTGTTACTCTGTTCCTTCTGCCTGCTGTGAGAAAAAAACTCTCCACTGAATTCCTTTAGCGCTCTTAACGGATAACAAAAAAAGAGGAAATAGTGACTCTAAATGCATTCTCTGGGGAAATCACAGGCACAAGTCTGAAAAGGAAGTCTGAAATCCACCTGTGTTTCAACTGAGGAGGGGATTTATTTTAACTCAGAAATGTGGAGTTATATGTAATACCTTCACCAAGATTTCAATACAGACCTCATAAAGCTGTAGCTGATGTTGAATAGACTGTCTTCCTGATGATTGTTTTGTATGATGATGGCTTCTATAATATATATAGAGAGAGAGTGTGATGTCATATGTGTTGCTTCTCATTTTTCATTTTTTTTTCATTTTCTGTTTGTGTTAACGCAGTCTCTCAGGATGCCCGATAGCAGCCGCTGAGAAACTGGCCAAAGCACACGAGAAACACCAAGCCTGCAATGGAACTAAATCCAACCAGGCATCGGATCGAGTTCTGAGGTAGGAGACAATGCCCATCGTGGACGCTTCAGTTTAATATCACATGCTGTTAGACGTAGTGTGTATTATTTAATATCACTGGTGGGTCATTAGTGCCGCATGGTGGCGTAGCGAGTAGCAATGCAATCTCATAGTTACAGGGTCCTTGGTTTGATCCTAAGCTCAGGTCTCTGTTTGTGTGGAGTTTATGGCGGGGGTTTCCTCTGGGTTCACCAGTTTCCTCCCAAAAACATGCTGCCTACATTAAATATGCATGAATAAGTGTGTGTGCATAAAGTGCCCTGTGATAGACTAGCAGTCCCATATGGGATGTGTTCCCATCTCACTCACAGTGTTGTCAGGATAGGTTCCAGATCCACACTGACTGTATGTGTTATCTGTAGTTATTTAGTTCACCAGCACTGTTCCTATCCTTAATTCCTGATTTTCATGCCTTGTAACTTGACTTGAGAGTCTGTGTATGTTGTGTTCATTATTTTTTTGCTTCAAGACTTTTGCTGTATTTACTGTGTTAAAGCAAAAAAAATGCTTTGAAGATTTTTGCATATTTTTTTGTAAAAATAAATTAACCCAACATGCAGTACATGGACACCAGAGATTAAACATGGACTTGTGTTTGTAATATCAGAATTTGACTCAAATTTACTGAATTTGGCATGCTCTAGTGTGTAAACAGTCTGTGTCCATAATTGTTTCTTCAACATTAAAGATACGCTACTACAGCTTATGACAATTCATTAAAAGACTCAGAGTCCCAATTCCCTTTTAATCCTTTTCTTCAAGACTTGAGTTGCGCTTGAACAGCAGATTAAAGTCTTTGGACTTGATTTGGATGAGAGGGTGAGATTTCGACTTGGACTTGGAAGTAAAACACTGGCAGCATTCCAGAATATTCTTCGAGTGTATTCCAAAACTTTTAGTGCTGTAAATAATAAAAAAAAAAGCACAAAAATATTAGTGTGTAAATGCACATTTCAGAACATACCCTCAAACTGAATTTGCAAATAAAATCTCTTGTTATGGGTAAAAACAGCAAACAACAGGAACTAGCCTAATATCTGAAAAGCCTTTTTGTCCTTACCACATTATATACAGCATGTATCCAAATTTCAAACATAAAAAAAATCAAATATGTTTGTCCTACACAATTTTCCTATAAATATTATATGTGGAGGATGTAAAAAGATTATATAATCAAAAAGCACCAGCCAAAAACAAACAGCAAATAAGAGAGTGCAACAAATACCGATTGTCATAATTTTATTTTTGCAATTTGTCTTATCTATTCTTCATCAGTACAGCAAATGTTTTCAGCTTGGCCAAGACAAGTAACAATTACTTAGATTAGCATAGTTTAATACTCACTTTTTATTACTACATCTAGTTAATTACTTATGTGATGTGTTCCATGAGGTTCTGTTGACTGTCCTCTGTCGGTTGCCCTTTAGGCCCATGTGCTTTGTAAAGCAGCTGGAGATCCCGCAGTATGGCCATAAGAACAATGTCCCCACCTCCACCCCACGCTCCAACCTGGCCAAAGAGCTGGAGAAATACTCCAAGACCAGCTTCGAATACAATGGCTACGACAACCAGAATGTGTACGGCAAACGTGCCATTGCTCCTAAAGTTCAGGGCCGTGACACATCCCCTAAAGGATACGATGGTAGGACCTGCAAAAACACATTTCATCTTTCCATTCTTCACATCTTCTGACGTGACTAGTGAACATCATGTTTTTCAAAGTACAGGGCATGTTTTTTTGGCTTCACATAATTTTAGCGTGAGATGTCCTTTTATATGACAAATGAATATGAATATGAATGCAGTGAATGCCAAATGCACTAACGCTACAATGGCACCATTTTATGAGCGTTCCCAGCATCTTTTTCAGTCTTTGACCAGGGGGAATGGAAATGTATGGAAATTATATAGTAGCGGATGCATAATGAATGACTGGGTAGAGGCGAGTCAAGGTCTAGTCTCCAGGCCACAGCTAATTGCAATTCTGTGTGAATAGCAGCCAGTTCCCTGGCTGCACTTTAATGACTGAGAAAGGAGTGGGCATATAGAGAGAGATGCAGTGAGACAGAGCGAGAGAGTGAGAGAGAGATAGCGAGAGAGAGAGAGAGAGAGAGACGGCAGCAGGGAACTCAGTTGGAGATGCCACTTTGATGCCCGGCTGGTGGCTGTGGCTCATTGTAACTTTAGTCAGATGGCAAATAGCTCAGCTTTCTCACCTGAAGCTCATGGATGCAGCTCAGCACATGTGCTCCACCCCCACTGCTTTTATTCTACCTCGCCTTACAACTCATGTTAATCAGGCAATCAGAGAAAATAAGTAGGAAATAAGTAGACTGTCTACAGATAACAAATACTCTAACTAGTTATCATTTATTATTAGATTCTCTACAGACAGTGACCTGAGACCTACATAAACCCTTTATGACATAAATCTACATAAACATTTGTCATAAATTGCAAAAAATCTAATAAAAAATAATTCTTTACAGTGTTCCCTGACCTTGACATTTGGCAGTAACTTTGGCATAGATTAGCAATCTGTATAGCAACCATTGCACTATAAAACAGAATTATAGGTGTTATGTATAATAATTGGGTTAAAAGTCTTGTACATAGTAACAAAGTCAAATGTCATGCATAATAACAGTTATACGTGTTATATATCGCAACAGAGTTATACATGTTATATATAATAACAGTTATATGTCTTATATATAATAACAGAGCTATATGTGTATATAATATAACAGAGTTATATGTCTTATATACGTACAATATCCTTTAAACCGGTGGCAGAAATCATGAAAAAAATCAGCAGTAGATACAGCATTTTTTCACTCCTGTTTAATTTTCACACACTTTCTGTCACTATACTTCTAATTCATCGTATTAAATATGACTACATATTTGAAGTGATTAAGACAATAATGCAGTAATATCTTGGCAATATACTAGACTGCTATTGTATGTTTATTCAAATGCTTACCATTTGCAATGCTTGTCATTAGTCTTTTTAATTAATGTCTTTATTTATGATATTAATATTAATATTTATAAAATTGTCTCTTGAATATATTGCATTCTTTCATTGTTCATTATAAAATTCATAATTTTTTTCATCTTAATGGTAAGTGCTAGTCTTTAAAAGTGTTTTGCATAGAAGGGCAACTCAAGGAGTTGTGTAGCCCAGCTCTGAATACAAAGACATTTCCCTGTGTAAACTTAAATCGCTGCCTTTAATTTGCTGACAATATATGGTATATATATCAATAAGGTCCATAGTGCATATATCATAATGAAAAGAGAGAGTGCATAGCAAAATTAAGGAGGCTAAACAACAGGAGTAGAGGGATAGAACTGAGAGCTGACTTTTTTCGAACTGGGATTTGAAGGACATGATAGTGGAGATGTTATAAAGGCACTGTGGGTGGGTTCAATAAAATTGAATGACCTGCCCCCTTCAGAGGAGAATCGATACTTCAGAACAAGTAAACCTTTACTATATGATCTAGGAATACACTGTGGGCAATAAAGACTGAGTAGCTCAGCTAGTATTGTGAGACAAGATCATGTAGGGTTTTAAAGGTTAGAAGGAGTATTTTCTACTGAATTAAAGTTGTAATATATGTTGTAATTACATGGTGGGCAGGAGCACTCTAGCTTGTGAATATATTGCAGTCTGGAAGTGTTAAATTTGATAGCTAATTTGGATTGAATCATGGTCTTTGTATAAGAATACATAATAGCTTTAATGATATATTAGCCATTAGGTTATTGCTAGTTATAGTCTAGATGCAGGTGATTGAAAAGCTACCTGATTAAAAAGTTATTCAAAAAACATTCAAATATTTTTACATTGTATTTATTTATCTAGCTATTTATTTATTTATTTTTAATATTCAAAAGATGTTCAAAACCTAAATCTAGATTATAACTAACAATAAATAAATGCCAAGATTGTATTGTCAAGATACTAAGAGTATTAGTATGCCCCAGAATGCAAAAACAAACTTCTGAAAGACAGCAGAATGTTGTTTTTCCATCTTCCTCGAGATCTACAAAGAAGGACTCAGTGGATTCACCTGCGGCTCATTGAGTTCATTCATTCATTCATTCATTGCATCTCGGTGACGGTGGGCCGGACTAAAAAAATAAATCATATTGGCCTGCCTTATCAGTTCTACACAAGCTGGAGTCATCTGGGTTTTGAATTGAAGAGGTTGATAATGTCATCGTAATCCAAAATGTCTGTTAGTTCTCTTTCTAGTTAGTCTTCCAGATGTGTTTTTTAATAAAACAATGATAGGTCAGTGATAGCTGGTTAGCCATAGTTGCAAGAAGTTGCCAAGCAGCTGCTAAGCAAAACTCAGAGTGATTTCCTGTTGAATATATTTGTGACGTCAATCACGCAACAGCTCTTTCCCATTTTAGATTTGTTTTTGCAGTATTTGAGCTGAAAGCTAACAGTGCCAAGTCTTTCTGCCACTCAGTGGGTGTAACTAGTGATTTCCTCCTATGGTGACATCGGAGACCTGATGGAGACATGATCGGATGATGGAGACATGAGGCAGGCAAATTTCCTTTTCGCAAGGTGGCAGGGGAAACCAATGAATATTCACAAGGAAAGTGTTACCTGGTTGGCGGGCGAATTAAGAAAATGCTTCACCAGATTGACCAGTGAATGCCTTTTGGTTCACAACGTTGTACTAACAGAAAAAAATTATTCATCCATTATCCAAACTGGATAGCTATTATTGGCCCTAACTCCAAGGCAAACCCAAACCCTAACTCTAACCTTATTGCCATATTGCCGTATGATGTGTTCTCAGAGATTGGGTTCCCAAGTCAATGCAGCAAGATGAAACATTAAGGCATTCACTGGCCAATCAGGTAACACTTTCCTCATGGATACTCATGAGTTTTTCTCCACCACCAGAAGGAAAGAAAGGAAAGGAAGCACATTGCATGATGGTCATTTGGCACTTAATCTACTCAGAACCAGAAATTCTCTGACATAACATTCTCATTGTTGGAAGATTTTATGATTTGCATAAATCAAGAAAATATGACTGTTTTATGTTTCTTTTGGGGAAGGCAGTTGGAGGGGAGGGATCTGCTGATATGCCCCCACCCATTTCCTATGCCCCTTTTGTGTGTGTGTGTGTGTGTGTGTGTGTGTGTGCGCGCATGCGCGTTTGTGTGTTCTTTTTAAGTTTTCAAAATGCAAATGACTAATTCTGATGTTTAATTCTTTCTTAAACTGAGCACCTAACTTTGTTACATGTTGGGAATGTATTCCCAATGTAATGTAATTCCACTTACAGACTTAGTAAAGCATAAAGCATTTCTTTTTCTCCAGTGAGTGTTAGTGAAATGAAAGTTCTTAAGCCTCTTGAAACTATCACATAGTTATGATCGAGTTTGTAACACACAAATTCTGGCTAGCTAGCATTTCATTCACTTGATAAGCTATTCACTATAAAAAGCAGTTTTCCCTAACGGATCATTTTTTTAATGTCAAGGTAATGTCTGTAATCAGTAAGGTTGCTGTTAACATATATGCAAGGAATATTGTGTCATCTCCGCCCATACATATATTATTGCAATTTGTTCTATATTTTGAGTAGAATTGTTAAGTATTATTTGTTTTTCATCATGGAAATTGAAATTACTCTCTTAGCTTTTGCCAGCAAAATGACTACTACATTCTGGCAGCATAACAGTAGTCAAGATGAGATGTTATGAATCCATGAATTATGTCTGGACCTAGTTCCTTCATCTTTTAAGTCAAATAATGGATGAAGGTCAGAAAATGAAGTCTAGAAAAGAGAGCTAATATGGGCTTCAACATGAGTAATGGGTCAAAGAAACACCAGGGTTTAACCGGATTAACCAGCACTCTATCTATATCTATACATCTGAACACATTTACTAGAGATCTGGACCCAACCAGCAGAATTTCTCTTTTTGTCAGAGCCTAGAAAATCTGACATGTGGGTAAAACAAATCACATCAGTGTTGGCGTTATACTGAACCTCCTAGGGTTCTTAATAATGGGAACAATAACATCCTTTATTTTGCTCCATCTAAATTTGGTTGATCTTTACTAAAGTAATGCATATGGTTCAAAGGAATACTCCAGTGTTTTTCAACCAAATATCTATTTACTACATTTGTTGCAATTAGCAACGTAGCATGGACAAAAACTTTGAGATGTACTTTGAGATGAGGCGCAGAAATTTTTGTACTTCAATACATATATAGGCTTAGAGAAATACTTACTTTTGTATGATGCTTTCAAAGGAATTAGTAACACAATGTCTAAATCTGGGCGGCACGGTGGTTAGCACTGTCGCATCACAGCAAGAAGGTCCTGGGTTCAATCCCCGGGTCACCCAGGGTGCCTTTCTGTGCGGAGTTTGCATGTTCTCCCC
>JAQMYM010000005.1:94279-112976 GCA_030014255.1 Parauchenoglanis ngamensis | reverse complement strand
GGGTGACCCGGGGATCGAACCCAGGACCTTCTTGCTGTGAGGCGACAGTGCTAACCACCGCACCACCGTGCCGCCCTCCGTGTATATCCATATATGTATATGGATAGAGAGAGAGAGAGAGAGAGAGTAAGTACTGTGCAAAAGGCAAAAGTCTTGAGACACCCTATTTTTTTTTTTGTAAACTAAAGAAGATGCCAAAAGAAAAATACTTGCAGTAGACAGTAATAAAGTAAACAAGGACAATATTTGGTGTGATGATCCTTTGCTTATTTTTTTTCTTAAATAGTAGCCCCAGGTACAATGTGTACAGAAAAGAAATGCAAGACTTACTGAGCATCCTGAAGAATCTGCCACAGTTCTTATGGACACTTTGACTGACGCACTTGCTTCTTCTTTTTTTTTTTTTTTTTTGGCACCAAAACCCAAGAGCTTTCATTGTGCTTTTTTTTCTTGCCTGAAAAGTGGTCTCTTACGTAATATGTCACTTTTTTTAGTGACATACAAATGTTTTTTAAATGCAAATTACTTTATGGAAAAGTAATGTTTGGAAATATATCTGTATCTATATAATAGGGGTCCAAGAATGAAGTACTGAATCCTATAGTTTTTGCCTGGGTTTTTCTATATCCTTTTTCTGACCTGTTAATAAGTTGAATACAAACATTTAATTTTCTGTGTTATGTTTCAGTCCATATCTCTTTGTTTCCCTCTAATTCCTTTACTCCAAACCAAATTGATGTTTGGACCATTAAGCTCCACCCACTTGGCTAATTCGCTTTTAATTTTTGTGAACTAGTCCTAGGATTATTTGGAACATCTTGGCAAAATTAGTGTCAAACTACTCAGCCAAGGCTGAAACTTAATTATCAAAAACATGTTGAGATTTATAGGGACTATGGCCAGCCCATGCTAATCAATCCAAGTGGGGCAGGGCTTGGTTTAGCACAATACTTGAATGTCAGTTTTAGTTCTGAAGAACAAAGTTCTGAAGAAGTTCTGAAGGATATGAAGAGGTATGCAAAGTTTGCCACATGGTCATCAATAGGGGGAAGAGCTGAGTCTGAATTCTTGTTTCTCAGGAGTGGAAAATTGGTGTGCTGCATCGTTTGACTGGGATACGTCAGAAACACGGCTGCCATCAGCCAATCAGCATTCAGTCAGCAATTTACACAATGAACTAGTATTGCAAAACTTGATAAGCAGTTCATCTATGATCTCTTTATTGTTCTGTGTAATTTGGCAGGAACTGGTGACTAGTGGGCACTGTTTGCAAAGTCCCCACAGATCACCATTTACAGTTCTTCAATTATTTTTACCAATCTGTCATGATTACTTCAATAAACCTTGTCTTATTATTCCTCTTAAAACTTGTATTCAGAACCTATTATGAATTATTAAGTTACCTGAATGAACAAGAAAAAAGGAACATAAAATAATGAGAAAAAGATATTTAGATATGGGTGTTGAGTGGATGTTGAGGGGTCATGTGAGTTTACATCACTTTCTAATTTCTACCATAGTAAAATAGGAATTGAAATCTTACTGCTTCTTTTTTAATATGTTTTATTAAGGAACCTACTTGATCCTACTTGTGGCCTCTAGCTGAGATTTATTGGCTGCATTTTGTAAAACACTTTGTGTATTATATGAATATATTATATAAATTCTGGTACTTGACGTTGTATTTTATGTAACATTGTGCCCTAGTCAGACCTCAGCAACAGCAACAGCTCTGTCTAAACACTGCATGTGACTGATGCGATGTTTTCGTGCAAATGTGTGTGTGTGTGTGTGTGTGTATGTGAGAGAGAGAGAGTGAGATTTGAGAAGTTCCTTTGTCCCTTCTAAAGACACTTGGCAGATGGTATAGCATGCCAGGGCCACCATGCCAGCAGCACACACTGATAACTGCTGGGAGATGAACAGAAGTTTGAACATGCACACACACACACACACACACACACACACACACACACACACACAGAATCTCTGTCTCATTTCTATTTCAAGATCTGCCTATTTAAAAAATCTGCCTCATTTCAAAATATTTCACTTCCACATATGCGTACTGAAATAAATCTAATATGTGAAAGACATGTAATAACAGTTTCTACAAACTCTTTCACTTTCACGCTTTTCCTCTTTCTTGTCTTTTCACAGTCAGATGATCTAGATCCCTTCCAGGACATTTTAGAGGACACCGCGTATGCCACAGATGTCGCCATCCCGAGTCCCAAGCCGAAATTCGCCCCTTGCAAAGAGAGCAAAAAGGACCTGATAACGTAAGGCCAAAGAGGAAGTGATGTCGCTGGTCACTCTTGCGCTTCACCCTCTCCTCCTCTCGACTGATTTTTCTGTCTCTCCTTTTCTTTTCTGTTGTGTTGCGCCGCATAGAGCGATCAGCCTTCAGCACAGCCGCATGCCACATAATGCGACAGCGCCCTTCCAGCTGGAGTTCTTTCCTTTAGCATAGCTCTGGCTTTTGTGCTTTTCTTTTCCGATGCTTTATTGTAATTAAACATCATTCTCATTCTACCTGTTCATGTTGCAGCTCTTCCTTAGGATGTCTTGAGAGACAGTGAAGCTAAACTGGAAACAATGAACTATGATCAATGGCAAAACAAACCCAGACTCAAAGCAACACTTCATTTTGTCTCTTTGATAGCATTACCACTATGTAACACGCTCATAAGCCTTACAGCATTAATCAGGAACGATGTCAAAAATGACACTGGCATCACGGTGAATATTAAATGTCATCTTAATAGCTACGGATGTAATGCTTATGATGGTGTTGTGTGGGATATTTAACCAAAATGAAGTGTTTTGGCTGCACACAAATCTTGTTTCACTTTTTTTTGTTTTGTTTGTTTGTTCTGGACTTTTGGGATTTGATTCTATCTACTTTTTTCTGGAGACAGATGCCCAACTCCAGCGTGTGATGGAAGTGGTCACGTAACCGGTAATTACGCCTCGCATAGAAGGTGTGATTTCATTTTCTCATGGTGGATTCGTCCTATGAATTTATTGTTTTCAGCTTACCTCGACTATGCTGTCTAACAGTACCTAGCACAGTACATACCCACATTAATGTTAACCCTTTGAGTATATGCTTTGATTAATTGAGATCTTAAATGTTAACATGAGAACAAAGATATTACAAATTAGCATCGTAAGTATCAGAATGTAATCTATTCAGAGGGTTAACATTGTGTAGGTCTGATTTCCCCTGCACTTGCACCATGGCTTTTCTGCATTTACAGTTTGTGGTGTGATTTTTGTTTGTTTGTTTGTTTGTTGTGTGTGTGTTTGTATCAGCTGGTTTTTGTAAGCGCCATTTTTTGTTAAACTTACATCCGCTTCTACAATCTTTCAGTCTTTCAGGTTGTCCTTTAGCAGACAAAAGCATTCGGAGTATGATGGCTACCAATTCACAAGAACTCAAGTAAGTTTAGTTTCAGGAGAAACCTAAACTACAGAAGAGCGATGTCATCATTTTGATTTAATATTTTATTATTTCAACTTGAGAACCCATTATTTCGAGATATTATGCTGTTATATTGACTTAAGATCTCGTTATGTCAAGGTAGTATGCTGTTATTATAACTCAGGCTCGCATTACTTCAGCATAATATCACAGTTTCTCATTATGTTGTTATTTAGCGCTATTATGTTGTTGTTTCAACTTTTAATATTAAATTTAAATGTTTAATGGGGACAGCTCAGCCTTCCCAGAATCCTCTGCGTTATGTAGCGAGTCGCCATTTTCAATTCCATCAGTATTCCAAAAGCAATCCTTGGATCTTCACGGTTATTCCTCTGTAATAGCCTCGGCTTTCTCTTGGGCAGCAGCAAAGGAAAGAAACGATAAGGCATATTTAGTTCATAGCTTCCACATGAACAAGGAGAAGTCTGAAATGGGTTTTGAATGGATCACTAATAGTGAATTTACAGATGTTTTGTGAACTAGCAGGTAGCGGTTACAAGCTTTCAAAATGAAAAACAACGCACTGGATTCTGAGAAGTATAAGACTAATTTATTGAATATTAGCCTATAGGAATACACTCTCTGTGATGGCCATATATAATGACCTAGGAATATTCATAATATGCTATAATGCATTCCTGAGGCATTATTTTACCTTTATGTCATTTGGCAGACCCTTATCCTGAGCAACTTACATATAGCATTTACACAACTGAGTAGTTGAGGGTTACGGGCCCAGCAGTATTAGCTTGCCAGTGCTGGGGTTTGAACTCACAACTATCTGAATAGTCCAATATCTTAACCATTGACCTACCATTGTCCCTCATTAGAAAGATTCGAATTTTTTTTTTAATAAAGCCCTATTATATATAATATACAACAAAAGAAATAGTGTACATATTTCTAGAAACGCATAATAGTTTATAACTATTTATTAATTATTATAAAATTTATAAATTATTAACAGAATGCATTATAAGTAATGTCTATATCACTAATACCAAGGAAATTCAGCCCAGTTTACTTCATGCATTATGTATAGCTGAAGATATATTAACGCCTGCCCAGATTGTTTTAAGAAAATGGAATTCTGAAATTATTTCAAAACTTTTACAGTTTTTAAGTATGTTTTTCTGATCTTGTCTCTGGTGTAAAACAACAAAAAAGTGTTGGTTTCATTGGTATTGGTATTATAAGGTGTTATGAACACTATTTATCGTTAGCTGTTCATAATGCATAAAAAGCTAGCTATAAAGTCATGCATTTCCATAAATAATTATAACAATGTGTATAATGCCTTATAAAGCATAATAGCATGAAATGCTATGCTATGTGTTCATATTTAATTTTACATAGAACTGTAGAAATTGTTACTTTTATCGTTTTTTATTCTCTATGCTGTTTATCATATTATAAGTAAGCATTGTATATTTAAATAATGAAATAATAACACTAAACATTGGCATAATATCTTGACAAAATTTTTTTAAGTCAACATAAGAACATACTATCATTAATTAACCAGATATTGAGTTAAAAGCTCAATATATCTTGAAATATTGGGTTATTAAGATGAAATGATGAGATAATAATCTGAAACATTAATATATCTATATATAGCATTATTTAGTTGAAATAATGAGTCAATGAGTTAACTTGAACAAGTTAGTAAGTCATAATAATGAATTCTTAGTAGAATATTTTAACAATGAGTTATAATGTTTCGATAATATTATATTAAGTTGAAATAATGACACTACAACAATTTTTTTTTTTTTTTTTACAAATTGAGCTAAAACAAACCAAAAAGTTTTCTTAAAGATGAATATTGAAACTGTCAGGGTCTGATCTAATCAAATAAGAAATGAGGTTTGAAAGATTTAGCCATTTTCCTTGTCTTGGACACATTGGGCTCGATGTTAATGACAGTTTGTATAACAGATTTAGCGATTTAGCTTCCAACAAGAATGTATTGATTAGAGTTAGTGCACTGGCATGGATCAGGTTATAAGACCGAGCTTTTTGTTTCAAATAAGAGTGTAGGTAGTGCATAATACTTCTGCATGTACTGAATAAACAATAATCACCATCCCACAACATCAGTGAGGTAGTTATGTTCCAGTCCCAATGTTTTTAGATCATTTTGCTCTCATTATTCACCTGAACAGATAATCAGATACAGAGATAAGCTGCATTAATTCTACATCTAATCACGTATTTGTAATGAAGGGCAAGTGTTATCAAGCATGTGATAATTGAAAACAACACCAATTACTCAGGGTTCTGTCTTCTTCCAACGTTGGGCAGTAACAGCGTGTATTTCTGTCCCAGGTGCCCGACTCCGGGCTGCGATGGCTCGGGACATATCACTGGAAATTACGCCTCCCACAGAAGGTAGAGTTGAATTTTTCCCTACGAATTTTTCCACATAGCATATATTTAGTTCATCTATCTCGTAAAATCCAAGTCTTTATTAATACCATGTTGGATTTTTTTCCATTGCGCATTACTCACCAATGTGTCTTTTTTCCAGTTTGTCAGGATGTCCACGGGCCCGCAAGAGTGGCATAAAGATTACCCACAGCAAAGAGGACAAAGAGGACCAGGAACCAATCAGGTATGGCTTTCCAAAACGTCAAGTGGAATTCGAAGTTTACATAAGAGGATTTGTAGTCAGTGAATTCACCAGCTTCAGTTCTCAAACACTGAAGCTCTTCCTGGTTCAGAAAGAAAAGAAGTTTTATGACATCAACATTTATGTAGAACATGAATGTACTGTAAACATCAGCGAGTGTAATATTTTGTGAAGAGTTTGCACTTCAGCAGAAGTTATTTTCTCAAAGCCTGTCTTATTTAGGAGGTAAGTGCAGATGGAAAGGGGCTGAGATTGAAAAGCTGAGGAGTGCTGAGGCTCCTAGATGACTGTGCTGAGGGTTTCTGGGGACTAGGGACAATTTTGGAAAGACCTGAGTGAATCAGATGGTTTGGCTTAATAAGCTCCCTTATGTCATGCTAATTAAGAGACATCTCATTTTTCTATCGCTAACAAAATCAACACGGGATAAAAATAGGGAAAGAATTGCTGACTTTTGTGAAACACAATATTGCAAAAAAATATTCAGGATGCACCATATGGGGTTGCGAGTTGATCCCTAAACGAGTAACTTCTTAAAATTCCAGACACCTACACTGTTAAATTTACCCGCATTTGAGAATGTAGGAGGTTCCATTATTGATGAACAAACCAAAGATCCCTTTAGGGTGCTAGATGATTTTTTTTCTCCTAAATATGTGACTTTCCAAAGCTGAAGGATCCTAAGGGTCTCAGCCAAAGGAATTGACTTTGAAAAGTCACATACAGGCTAGCTTCAGCCCCCCAAATTCATTCTCATTCAGTGATCACTTTGTCTTGATCAGGGTCATGGTGGATCTGGAGCTTATCTTGGGAACACTGGGCTCACCAGGCAGGAATACATCCTGGGTGGGACACCAGTCCAGTGCAGGGCACTCATACACTCATTCACATGTTAGGGCAATTTATAGTCATTAATCCACTTATCAGGATGTTTTTGCATGGTGGGAAAACCTGAGAACGAGGAAGAAACCCACAGAGACACTGGGGAACTCCATACAGGACAGTTCCAAATCACAATAGTAACTAAATTGCCAATTGTTTACTATGGAAACAAGTAGCCTGAGTTAATTTGGAGACCAGCCATTAAACATTTGTTCACCCAACCATGGACCTAATGTTTATGAAGTTTATCATCAAGGGCATTCAGCTTCAAAAATATTGTATAAATTCTTTGAAAAAATTCACTCAGAATCAGTCAGTTCTGGAGAACAAAAAACCGGAGAAAGTCTTCAGGACCTGTTCTGGTATTTCCAGGTGTCCTGTACCTGGTTGTGATGGACAGGGTCACGTGACAGGGAAGTATGTGTCTCACCGCAGTGCATCAGGTTGCCCCCTGGCTGCGAAGCGGCAGAAAGACTGCTACATGAATGGCGCACAGTTCACGTGGAAGGCTGGGAAGACAGACGGCATGTCCTGTCCCACTCCAGGCTGTGATGGCTCAGGTCATGTCAGTGGCAACTTTTTAACCCATCGAAGGTGGGACTTTCTTATATTTATGCCAAAAAGTATATCACATGACTTCCTTCCAAAACAATAGTATTTTAATGAAAGGACTACTTAAAAAGTCCATCTGCAACCATCAAAACTTATTAATAAACCTAACTCATTGAACCCAGACTTTTGAGCTGAATTAAACTCATTTAAGGATCCAGTGCAAGTAGTTTTATGTGACTGTTTTTGTGGGGGTTTTTTAATGTCTTTTAGTCTGTCGGGTTGTCCACGTGCATCATCTGCTATGAAGAAGGCCAGACTGTCAGGAGTGGAGATGCTTACAATAAAACGGCCAAGCAATGGTAAAATCTGCTACTTCATACTATCATACTTCTTAATAATCATTTATGAGTATGCTTTCACATGCATGCACTGTGCACAGTGGAGTCAGTCACAATTGTCCAAATAAAGTAAATGTGATTATAAAAGTAATGAACTATAAACACTAGGTGACCATGCAGAAATTACAGAATAAAATACACCTATTTAACAAGGAAAACTGATTTGTTCTATTTAGCGAGTTATACATGTCTTACAAAATCAGTGCTTCAGGGCAGCATGGACCTGAACTGCACTGTGAATTTTTAATAATTTTAGTGTACTTGTCAAATTACCAAAATATAAAATCTGTCTAAAATCCCTGCTGAAGAAAAAGGAGTGAGTGATACTGAAATACAGAAACAACCCATAGAACACATTTACTACATTTTAAAATAAATAGTCAAGAGGCGCTGGACCAGCAACCATAATCTACCAAGGAAATCTGTAGTATCCTGTTTAAAGGTCAATATTAATAACTCCATACCAATTCCAAATGCAGCTCCATCTTAGGCAGCTCCTTATTTTCTAATATAACTAGCAAATATGTAACCCGTCAGTTTACAGGTTACCTGATTAGAGATCACGGGTTAATTAATAAATGAGGGAAATAAATATATGTATATGTAATATGAAATAAATGTGTGCTAATTTATGTGTGAATGTTATGGCTACACTGATACATTTCTTTTTATTATTATTATTATATATTTTTTTTATTTAATGTTATTTTAAAAGGGTGTATATATTTTACAGACAATTGTACCATATTTCTTTGTTTGTGTGTTTTAACTGTTCATTTACATTTTTGTAGGTTTACACAATGATGAGGACATTAAACAGCTGGATGAAGAAATCAAAGATTTAAATGAATCCAATTCACAGGTGGAGGCAGATATGATCAAACTTAGAACACAGGTAAAAAGAAATCACAAAGTACAAGTCTACACACAAAGTACACACAGTCTACAAACTACAGAATTTATATTTGTATGTTTGAGTACTTTTAAGTTTTAGGTTTTAAAGTTTCGCAGTGGAAATGTGTAAATTCATGGTTGTGTGTGTGGCACTGCTGCTGCAATTCCTGACTGGAAACTTTATTGAAAATTAAATGAATTAATTAAATTAATTAATTTAATTTAATTAAGAGTTTTGTTTTGAAATGAGTTAAATCCTTTGCTTCAATTTGTCAAACTGTGTGAACATTTAACTGAAATTCAAAGAAGCCTTAAAGGGGACATATTATGAAAAACTCACTTTTTCAGTGCTGGTGCACATATATTTGAGAATCCAGAGTGCTAACTAACCCACAAACTCTGAAATAAGACAAACCAGTCAGTTTCTTTTGGGCTTCCTATTTTAGAAAACATGTGCTTCAACAAGCCGTGCAGATTTGGCTCCCCTTCTTACGTCAAGAATTGAGCACATTATAATAAACCCACCCCCCATATCTGAGTATCTCCACCCATGTCTTAAGAACTGCCTTTGTGAAGGTTCACCATTTTTTTCTACAATGACAATAAAGGTATTCGTATTCGTATTTTCATATGTCCCATGATGTTTCTTTTTTTAGACAGGCTAAATTCAGGCTGATTTGGGGGATGTGACTTTAAATTTAAATATTTAAATACTTTCACTCTGACCGGCTAATGTTCAACTCTGTGATCCACACTCACAGATTTTGTTAGCCAATCAGATCGAAGCTATTTGCATATTTAAATTTGCAGGCACACCCCCATAATTTAAAGGAACACCCCCAAATCTGCCTGTTTTTATCTTAAGGGGTTTTATATCATGCTAAAAAGGCAAAAACCAAAGTTTTTTAAATTAAAAAAATTGCAAACTTGCAAATGTATCTCAGGGAATAATATATATAAAATAATGGGAAAAGGACAAAATATGTCTTCTTTAAAATCTATTTCTAGGAGTGGGGGAAGAATAAACTTTAGGATTAGCTCTACATTCTCAGGAATAAAGATATCAGATTTTTTTGGATCTATAGTATGAATCTTTTACCTGGAAATGTGAATAATAATAATAATAATAATAATAATAATAATAATAATAATAATAATACCTCTGTGGTGGACTGGTGACCTGCCCAGGGTGTACCCCGCCTCTCACCCGAAGATGCTGGGATTGGCTCTAGCTTCCCCCGCGACCCAGACGGATAAAGCGGTATAGATAATGGATGGATGGATGGATAATACCTTTAATAAATAATTTTGGTAGATAATTGGAGTCCCACTGATTTACTCTAATGTTTATTAATGTCTAATGTTAATAAAACACCACATGCAACTTCTCAGGTAAAAGATGCACACAAATGTTTATGTCTGAGAGTGTACAGCTGACCTATAAATCCATAACTAACTCCTCCAATCATTATTTTTCCCCCAGATTACAACCATGGAGTCTAATCTGAAGTCGATAGAGGAAGAAAACAAGGTGATTGAACAGCAAAATGAATCTCTCCTGCATGAGCTGGCCAACCTCAGCCAGTCACTGATTAACAGTTTAGCTAATATCCAGCTCCCTCATATGGTAAGGGCCACCATCGAGAACGGATAGCGGGCAAGTTATGGAAAGCAAAGAGCATTGCGCTGCCGCTTGTTGATTTTCAGATCATAGCTCTCTGTGGCTTCAGGCAACACTTGACTCTGCATGCAATGTTCCGATGCAACTGCTTTATAATGTACTGTACTTTGCCAGTGTAATAGCGCTCGGGATATATGAATGAGTGTTTCAGCGATATGAAAAGGGGCAGGGGCCAATTGGCATGAGCCATATGATTTAATGAATAGGGCCACTGGCAGAAATTGTGTAAAATGGTGTAACAGAATAACCAGCATTATTATCTTTATTTCAATATCATATACAGTACATGTACACTGACAAGACCCGTTTGAAGGCCAGCAATACAGATGGGATATTTTGTCTAAATAATGTTTTACATTATTACAAAAAAATTACATTTGCAAATATATATTTAAAGTAAAAATCAAAGACATTTTACGCACAGGTGAAGTGTCATTAACAACAAGTGCATGTTTCAGGTTGAAACACTAATAAAGCCTCTCTACAGCACTTAGAAAACAGCATTTTGTCTAATCCAGCCCACCATAAGTACACTTTACCTTGAAATATAATCATTATAATACTTGTGAAATGTGTGAAATATCTTTCCCATGAGTCATACTTTAGGTTATGGAAATATACATTTCCCACAACACAGCATTGTTATATAACACAGTCACCCCAATGAAATATCTGAAATATTCCACACCCAACCAATAAAATGGCACCTCAGTCACTCTTGCTAATCTTTTACCATTTAACAAAATTTCTGTCAGTGATGCATCAAACAAAAAGTGCAGATAGTGCACATGAGATGAGAGATTAATTATCCTGGCTACTTCCCATGTCACATGCAATGTTAAACTATTATCTTCAATGCACTTACTGAGCATATTAGTTTACTGATTTAGAAGACATCATGAAAACCAGCTTTCTTCCATAGCATTCATTTTGCTTTTTATTTTCAGACCTTTACATAATGAGAAATGACTTGACAATTAAGACTTACTTTTAATCCATTTCACAAACAGATATCATGGCAGTACAATAAACATACCAGACAATAGAAGGATGTTTAAGTTTACACATGCTATAAAAATCATTGTAAATTTCCTAATAATTAAGGTATTTGTGTGTTTGGAATATTATCAAATGTGTTTTGCTGCTTCCTCTCTGTTGTGTAGATGATTATATGAACTTTAAATGATGAGACAGGTTTTCTTAAGACTTTGTCATGTTTAATGCCTGAAATCTGTCAAGACTATTCTGTTCAGAAACACCGGCAATAAAAAAATGGTTTGTGGCCCTTAAAACCAGTTAATGACTGGTAGGAATTGTGATGAGGTCTGGGTTTGTCAGACTAATTCCTGGATCAGCTATGAAATGCAGAATTGGGAAAAGCCCACTGAGATGGAAGATGTGCATGCTGGATACAGTAGGCTAATAGATCTCTGCCTTCCTCTCTAGAAACCGCCGCTACACAAAGAGCCTCCGATTAGAAATAACAGCTGTTTACAGTTGCATCAGCGAGTAAGGAAATCATTTTCACAGTCTACTCCTCTCCTGCTCTTTTGTTTCCTTCATCCTTTTCATACTCTATAATCTTTCCAAAACTATTGCATGGAATTTTTAACAGAAATATTGTTTATAGTGGTTTAGCTAATTTAATTTACTTACATTGTTGTGGTAAATGGAGCATGATTTGGTACAGTGGTTGGCATAAGCCAGTGAAAAGAAGTAAAAAAGCATAGTTCCCAGCTGTACAATTGCTACTTCAAATACACAGATTTTCTAATTTGTTATTTGCTAAATGGGTATCTCATTGTACATATGCACATGTGATCAATGTATTGATGAATCATTTGATGAATCATGAATCATTTAATGACTCCTGAGTCATTTAATGATTTTTAAATTATCTGATGAATAGTGAATCATTTAATGACTCATGAGTCATTTAATGATTCGTAAATTATCTGATGAATCATGAGTCATTTGATGAATCAAGAGTTGGCATGTAACGATATATGATGCAACGATAAATCATGGTACAAATACCGCGTTTATTACCAGTCTGCATAATCTCTTAGAGTTTCCCAACTGTAATTTCATTATTTAGACAGCAGAGGGCACAATAGAAGGAACGTATGTGAGGTCACCTTAGCCGGACGTTACCAAAAAAAAAAACACACACAAAAAAGATTGTAAAATGGGAAAGAGCTTTTGTGTGATTGATACAAACAGATTCAATAAGAAACTTGAGGTATCTTTTTTACAAACAGCCAAAAGGAAAAGAAAAGAGCAGCAAATGGAGATGTTTGTTTTATGTCTATACCTGACTACAGCCTTCATGAATGTTTATTAAGAAAAGATCAAAGATAATTCGTTCTTTACTTTTTAATTTTTAATACAAGTAATATTTTAGTTAATAGGCTGCTAAATCTTACTCCAAACTTTGCAAATGTTTGTAAATAATTACTGTAATTACTACTATTATACTGTTATATGGTTATTGACAAAATGAAAACAAAATATAACATAATATAATATAATATATATTTTTTATTTAACAAAATGAAAATTTATGTTGATACAGAAAATGAAAATAAATGTTGCATGTTTTGGTAAGTATTTTTTTTTTTTCAAAAATATTGTGGGAAAATCGAATCGTTACATGAACAGAATGGTGAATTGGGTGAATCGTTACATGCCTAATCAAGAGTCATTTAATGACTGAGGAATCATTTGATGATCCATGAGTCACTTGATGAATCATGAATCACTTGATGAATTGTGAGTTATTCGATGATTCATGAATCATTTCATGCCACAGTGCTTAGTGAAGATATTTCGCTGCATAATCATGATAAATCATCAGTGTTTTATAGTATCACTTATGCACTTTTTTTGTCCATGGTTCCTTTCATTGACTGATTCATTTCAATTTTAGCACGTAACCTGACGAGCAGACATTTACAACCCTGCATAGTGATGTCCCTCTCTATATTGTTTTAGTCTCTTTGAGTGAAAAATGGACAAATACAATACTCCAATTAAATATAACAGTGGTTCTCAAAGTGGGATCCCCCAGGGATTCTTCTTCTTCTTCTTCTTCTTCTTATTATTATTATTGTTGTTGTTGTTGTTGTATTTTCTTGTTACAGTAGCAGAAATGCTAACTCACAATTATCAAAGTTTTATTTATTATTCATATCTTATATTTATTAGCCAGTTTGCTTGATCACTTGAATTCAATTTGGGTTTAATCCAAATCTCAATAACTCAAAAAACAAATATTAATAATGTCCACTTATTGCCTATGTATTGCATAGAAAGTTCCAGAATAAAAAGCTCTATGGCTCCAGTAAATAGCCAATGATCAAGTGTTAAACGGGTCCCTGGCTGCAAAACGTTTGAGAACCACTGAAATACAATAAAACCAAGTGAGAAGAAGCAAAATTCAGGACGTGATACTGCGCAAAATATGCTTAATATAATGAGATGGTTTATGCCATTTAAGTGATATAAATATAATCCTCAAAAATATTTTTTTTTTCTAATCTTTTTTTTTTATCCTGTCACAGTTTAGCCTTAAGAAAGATCCAGTTTCTTGGTTTTTGTATAATTATGTTAGTAGTGAAAGGACAAACTAGATGTAGTGTTGCCATGATACTGTGGTGCAGCCATATTGCTTATAGTTTTGATCCGTGTGCATGTTCTCCATATTTACATCATTTCTTTCTGACATCTGATTTGCTGTAGATAAATACTATAGACCAATGGGGATCCAGAACACCATTTTTATCTCTCCTGTCAGTCTTACCCTCCACATTTCCCCCTTTCCCTTCAAGTGACACTATTCATGTGCTCACATAAAAGGCAATGACAGTTTGTGTGATGTTCTGAGATGTGTTTGCAGTACATTATCTCTGTGCCTCTTCTTTACTGTTATAATCTTTGCTCTGTGTGTTCACAGGATCCAATAAACGAGCAGAACTTCGACGCGTACGTGACGACTCTGACAGACATGTATACAAATCAAGAGCAGTACCAGAGTCCAGAGAACAAAGCATTACTGGAGAATATAAAACAAGCAGTACAAGGAATCCAAGTCTAGCCACTCAGCAAACCTCAGAGCAAGGGGAAAGAAGGGGACGATTATGAAACAGGAGAAATGGGATTGAAATTGCCTCATGGTTTGCTGCTGTAATTTAGCAGACAGTGTTAAATATTCACATATGTTCTTTAAAAAAAAAAAAAAAGTGTTATGCTTACAATTCATGATTTTTAATTTCTCTTTATTTTTGGTCTTGCGTTGAAAAATATTTAATGGCAAAATAGTTTTTGAAAACATTTCACATTTTGTACGTTTTCATATGAGCTCACATAGTGTGATGTAACATTTCTAGCTGCTCATGTATGCACATTTTAGTGTATATTTCTGAACAGTAAGGCAAACGATATTGGATATACATTCTTTTTTAATGCTTGCTGACTTAAAAAGCAAAACGGTTTCAGTCTGAGAAAGCTAAACAACTGCATCAAAATAATTGACTATGAATAATTGACGCACTGAGTGTATCTCTTTTTACACCAGTTTATTATACAGTAGAACAATATACGTGTTTATTTATTTAAAAAAAAAAAAGGTTTATTAGGTATATTGATCTAGTAATTAATAAACTGGGAACTCGGCGTATGCTGACTTTTTAAACCATTTTCTCCTCAGTGAATGATTTGGTGTGCAGACTGTAAAAAAGGACAGGCTGCGCTTTATTTTTAAGCTGTGCTTGAGGAGTTTTATTATTGGCACCTGTACATGGTGGGTAGATGAATACTTGATGAAAACAAAAAGCGAATAGAAATCAACGTGATGCGTGAATGTCGCAGTTCTATTGTAAACATCATGACACGGAAACCTAATGGTGGAAGTCCCAGAACTTAGCAATGAACATTATCTGATTTTGTGTTGGTAAAGAGCTTTTGTCATTAAATCTGCATTAGTGTAACGGCGGTAGAGGTTCGCCCCAGCATCAGCGTTCATTTAGTCTGATCCGTATATCAGTAGCACGAGTCTCACATCATATCAGCAATATACGACTCGAAAACATTGACGGCGATGAGCAGCAATCTGTGGGGGGGGGAAACAGTTGGGCTATATGCAATTTCCTGTTTGTAGACATTAGTGGGGAAACAAACGAAACTTTTTACTGTATGTAAATGATTGATTTTTTTTATATATATATAAATCTTGTAATACGAAATTTTTCAACAGGGGTATAATATACTTGGACATTAAATTTAGAGGCAAGCAGTGATTTGTGAGCTCCATTTCCTTTATTTTTGACTTTGCACGGGGACACCTTTGTTTCCATGTTCTGATGGTTTTACATAAACTAAAGCAGTACTTGGGAAATGGAAAAAAGAAGGGTTTTGTAGAATAAATATATATAAATATAGCTAATTTATGAAAGCGGGACTAACAGGGTCATTGTCCCCACTTATGTGCCAGTAGACTATTTGCACTTGTCCTAAAGATATATAATTACTAAATACTGGTGGTGTGCAATCTCCAGGTGTCTCTTCGGCACACAATTGGAACGTGTTGTGTCAAGGATTTTCAATTGTATCAGAAGGAGACTGCAGGGAATCTGAATTAAAAAAAAATAATAATAAAATAAGGACAATATCTTTACCAGTAATAGTATGACTTTTTGGCATTTAATTTTCTTCTTCTTCTTTTTTGTACCATCTATAATCATTACAAATCCCCAGCTGCACTTTATGTCAATCATTGTACAAAATCATTTAACAAGAAAAATGTAAAAGAAAAGAAAAACAATACTAATAAGAAAACGAGGAGGAAAATCCCAGTATAAAGGGGCAGGAAGATGGAGTGTGAGTTAGAATTGCAGGATGTTGCAGTCCTACTGTATGTCTAGTTTCTCTGACGTCTCATTTTGTTAAGTAGCAACCATGTTAATCCTTTGCCCTGTTTTGGGGGGGAGCGAATGCGAAGGTGCTCATCTTTCACCTGATCTCCACTGTTGTACAGTTCTGTCCTCTTTCAGGACGCCATCCTCCATAACCGCATACGCCTTTCATCACAGCATTGTGTCTGCAGCTTTTTGCCAATATAGTAATGCTTTCAATAGAATAATAGCTAGTATCAGTTTTTTGAATAAATTATTGTTATCAGTACAATGGAAAAAGGATTTAAAGCACAAACACGCTGCTCATCTACTGTTGCTACATTGATATCAAATACTTTAAAAAAAAATATATCTGTGACTATTTACCTTTGGAAAAACAAAAAAAGGTGTCACATATTAGAATGCTGAACTTTCATATGAATTATTGTGAATTCATCAGAGTTTATTTATTTTAAATTCCTTTGATTTTCAAGGTTGATTTGAGTACTCATCGATGAAGACAGGATTTTGTATAAACTATTGTGCTCTCTGTGGAACTGAAGTTTGATTTATTTTTGTACAACACAGCATGAATTTGTTGATGTTTTAATTTTGCTATAAATGTGTAAGATCACAAGTTGCTGTGATTTTTTTGTTTTGTTTTGTTTTGTTTCGTTTCTTTGATTTCATTTTTAAATTGTGGAATTTGTACAACTTTTGTCATGCTGGATGTTGACACATCTTACTCTGAATAAAGAAAAATTGTGTTGCCACAGTACTGTATAACCAATATCATTCAAACATCTGAGATAATACAACAATAAATGGATTGTATACATATGCGAAACATTTTAACCACTCTTGTAGACACCTTTTTCTTTTTAAAACACAGCTCTAGTGAGTTCTGGCTGTGTGTAAACTGACGGGGGGAAAAAAACCTCAAATCTGTCATTTTAATTGCATTTATTGTGGATTTATGGTTCTTGTCCACCAGAGGGCAGCAAAACCTCAAATATGATCACTGCTCCATAAGGCAAAAGGTTCTGATTACTGTAAAGATGTCAAACTGAAAGCTTAATTTATAAACACAGACTGCAAAAACAAATTAACTGACACTCTCACAGACCAGCAAAAATTCTTTTTTCTACTACAGAGAGACTGAGAGATCAGCCTCACCTCTCACATCATTTCAATTGATCAATGCCATGAGTTACATGATTAGCCTACTGCCATTCCATGACCACTCACTTGGTCAGGTTACTCCCTCCTCACACTGCGGTACAAAAAGCGGTAAGCATTAATCTGGCATCACTAAATATTGCTCCAAAAATATTCAAGGAATAATACAGTGTACCAACTCACAATTCATATACTCATTCACACTTTAGCATAGCCAATCCACTCACCAGCATGTGTTCGGGAAGTGGGAGGAAACCGGAGAACCCTGAGTGACCTGAACTCAAGATAGTACTGGGGGTCCTGGAGCTATCTGCTAATGCCGGCCTTACACCAAACCTCACTATCACAGACAAATTCCAGTGTCATTGTGTTTTGAGTGAGTTGGCTATCGTTTGGTGTAAGGTGGTAGCTGTCTTAAGTCAGTCTTTCTATCATCTTGACATTCCGATAAAATCAGCCATGTTTAATATTATCTTTAGTCTTGGCTCATTCAAATAGCAATCCCTGCAAGATCCACTGGCTTTGCAAAATCATAGATAATTGCTTGAAAATCGTTTGGTGTAAGGCTGGCATAAGTCAGAGTCTTTTCTAGGTCTTCTAGCATTAAAAGGCCATTTAAGATATAAACGTTTCATCATAGGAACATTCAAGAGGCGTTATAGAAAGTGTTCGTTTGTAGTGAGACAAGTGTGGAGACAAGTGGCAACTATGGAGACAAATGAACATGGTCCAAACAGCTGTAACAACAACAGCAATAATGATAATAATAATAATAATAATAATAATAATAATAATAATAATAAAATCACATACAGAAGAAGTTTCTCTGAAAACTTTGTGTACTTAACTTTTACAAGAGCTACAATAATTACTTAAATACACTGCAGATAAATTAAATTATTAAAAATACAATCATAAAATTAATAATAATAATAATAATAATATTATACCCAGGCGGCACGGTGGTGCGGTGGTTAGCACTGTCGCCTCACAGCAAGAAGGTCGTGGGTTCGATCCCCGTGTCACCCAGGGTGCCTTTCTGTGTGGAGTTTGCATGTTCTCCCCGTGCATGCGTGGGTTTCCTCCGGGTGCTCCGGT
>JAQMYM010000005.1:71269-85169 GCA_030014255.1 Parauchenoglanis ngamensis | reverse complement strand
TGCCATCTCAGGGAGTTTTTCCTGCCGCCGTCGCCACAGGCTGCTCATTAGGGATATATATAGATAAATGTATAAGTATATATTCAGAATTTATATACTTTTGTGAAGCTGCTTTGAGACAATGTCTGTTGTTAAAAGCGCTATAGAAATAAAATTGAATTGAATTGAATTTCTCTGTTACGCCAACTACCTGCGTGTCCTCTCTCATCACATCCATAAATCTCCTCTTAGGCCTTCCTCGTTTCCTCTTGCCTTGCAGCTCCATCCCTAGCATCCTTCTCCCCATATATTCAGCATCTCTCCTCTGCACCTGTCCAAACCAACGTAACCTCGCCGCTCTGACTGTCTCCAAACCGTCCAACTTGCGCCGACCCTCTAATATATTCATTATTAATCCTGTCCATCCTCATCACACCTAGTGCAAATCTTAGCATCTTTAATTCTTAATTAAGTCTTTAATTCACTGACATAAATATTAAATTAAATACAATTGGGGTTTCTCAGCTCTGAAGTCAAAAAAGTTGTGAAGCCCTGTCAGTGTATCCATATTCATATGTTAATATTTACTTCAGCTATCACACACCACACAGCACGGACGTGAAAAAATCCGCAGCATTTTTTCCAATTTTTGTAACCGGTGTGTGATTTTAGAGTGTAGCTTCTATTTATAAGTCTACAGGTGCGTTTATGGTTGCAGTACATGAGATCTCGGTCTCAGCTCGGAATCGAATGCATTTTTAACTCGGTCTTGTCTCAGCCACAGAGGCCTCGGGGTTTTATTTCAAAACCAGTCAAGACCACAACGGTGAGGATATCACTGAATTGCCTGATTTATTTGTTAACATCGTTACTGTGATTGGACGTGAAACTTCCTGCTTCGAATACAACCAATAACGAAGCTTGAGCAAAGATGGTTACGTTTATTTCAGATCTTAGTGTTTATTTGTTTGTACGTGGGTGTTTTTATGGGAATGTGGGTCTTTTAAATCAGTTTAAGAAATGCCTATGGTTTGCACGTTCCACATTTTATCGTAAGTGTGTCATGGACTCGCAATGGTCTGGTCTTGACTCGATCTCACCCTGCCTTTGTCTTGTCTCTGTCTCGATACACTCTGGTCCTGGTCATGCCTTGGTCATGTCTCTGTCTCGGTACACTCTGGTCCTGGTCATGCCTTTGTCTTGTCTCTGTCTCGGTACACTCTGGTCCTGGTCATGACTTGGTCTTGGTTTAGATGTTCTTGACTAAAATGTTGGTTGTATAATTATTGTTGTATTGTTGCAATTCAAAAACCATCCTGAAGCTTCTACTGTGTGTTTCTATTGCTTCTAAGTGTGTTCTGAGTCAAGGGGTTTTCCTTATCTGTATGGTGAACACTAATATTATAAAGAAGCAGTGATTAGAGATTAGGTTGAACTCACTAGACTGTTCCTGTAACGTTGTATCCTGCTTTTTCACTTCTCTGCCCTTTTCTTTATATTTCCCTTGTGGATTAAAGATAACAATAGTTTTAGATACAACTCCGAACATTGAACGTTTCTCTCGCAGGCCTATTGTTCTGTTTTGTAATCCTCAACATAATGTTTCATTTTTAGCCATTTCCATAGTTGGTATACAATGATATACATGTTTATTTTGTTTTGACTATCTGCATAGATACTGCGTGCTGATTTGCATTCGAGGCTACATAAACAAGGCTGAAAGATTGAAAACAAGATTGAAAGAGACCAGATTCCGTGTTATCTGATTTGCCAAGACTGTTGTGTGGAGGGGATTCCCACCCATTAATTTTATTTTTGCTGCCTGAGATTTATGATTTGTAAAGTCATGTGCTGCAATGTAGGTTGATTTTGTGAACTTCTGAATAGAAGAGTTGGGTTAAGTGAGGAAAATGTATACGATAAACAAAAATAATTAGTCACACCAACCTGTTAGCAATATGAATCAATTATTTCGAATGAACAGATAATGCATACAAGTACAGAGCCACATAGGATGTACACTATTCAAGTTTTTTTTTCGTCCAGGCCGTCTGATTGAGACTAGAAGTGTACATCAGGACTGGGATCTCGCGGGACGCAAGAAAAATGTCTTGTGAATGAAAGAATTCAATTTTCATGTGGGTGTGAGTGAGCAGTTAGGTATGAAGAAACAAAGCCCATGTGCAGTGCATTTACAGCTTCCTTAGTAACTGAATGGTCATGGTGATGTAAATTAAGCTATGTGTTTATAGTTTGGGAATTAGAGCCCATTAAATTACTAAATTATTACAGGCAGATTCAAACAAAAATAATATCTGTGTGACTCGGAGACCCACACAAACACACATTGTAACGACCTCTTCTCTTACAAGGCTCCAGGATGATAGCATGCTTAGCCTGCGATGTATTCGCACTAGCATGAGGATATGTTTTTGATAGCGTTACAAAGCAGCTCTGTAAGTCACTTCGGATAAGGGCATCTGTTAAATTGTGCAAAAATAAACGCGGTCTACGTAGTTTATAGTTTTGCCCGATCTAACCATTTAAAAAAAAGCAACTCTAATCAGAGCAGAAAAGACAGCCAGCAGTGCAGCGCAGGGCTGCTTCAAGCTGGCGTTTGTAAACTTTCCTCTAAATCATAATCAAGGTTATGACCAGTTTCCGTCCAAATATTACAAGTGCAACAAACAGAATTTCGTTTCAAACCATGACCCTCGTACTAGCCAGGATGTTAGACACGATGACAGGGCTTCATTTACAGAAGAGACAGTTGAATAAGCTTGATGTGCTTTATTCTGTACATTTTTAATTTTAGCACGTTCTAAGCAGCTAAAGATTCTGGAGGGGTTTAAAGGCTAAGACAGAGCAAGGAGTCGAATCCCAGAGCTCATCCGTCATTTACATACAAAGGAGGGAGGCGATTACCGCAACAATGGCCCCGTAAAGTCTCAATGACAGACATGTGGCAGGAGCCCGGTATGAGTCTTAAACCGGCTCTTAAGTGAAATTACAGGCTTATGGGACAACCCAGGAAAGCACATGGCTTTGTAAATGCCACATGACAAGATGTTTTCTATGTAGTAACGGTTGTTAACACAAACATCAAAGTACGGCTGCGTAATGCCCGCCTTCATAAACTTGTGAGTCTGGGTTCGGGTTTCCGTCCCCTCGGGGTTTCCACTGTGCAGGTTGGAAGCCGTAGGAAAAGCGGTGAAGGAAGAAAGAAGCCCACAAGCTTTTGTGTTCTGTTTCTCTTGTATTGCAGTAGCCAAGGAAAGGAAGCCTTTCACAGAGTGACAAACTGAGGATGCGTCATTCTCATCATCTTATTCAAGCTGAACTCTTTGTTTTAGTTTAAAAGTTTTATTTGTTCTGTACCAGTAAGATGAAAACGCATAACGCTAAGGTTGCAAAATTCTTCGTAGCCACAGTCATGTGCGATATAATGAGCTGTTTCATATTGTGTGCCTTTTGAAATCTGTGTTTGTTGCATATGATTCACTGTGAACGCCTTACGGAGTGTAATCGTTAACACATGTTTTTAAATCATCAGTAACGCCTGTTTTCACAAATACTCCAAGGGACATGACTGTGGAGTCTGGTAATGATGTTCAGATTCCATGCAGCACTAATGGGGAGGTCATCACCTGGAACAAGGTGAGCCGGGATCCCTTCTGCTGTGGCACGAAACCTCTTTCCTTTCATCTTGCGCTGTTTCTCATTGTTCTCTCTGTCTGTGATGCAGGACGGCATTCAGGTGACAGAGAGCGGGAAGTTTCACATCAACCCCGATGGTTATCTGGAGGTGAATGATGTAGGTCTTGCTGATGGGGGGCGTTACGAGTGTGTGGCTCGTAACTCCATTGGATCCTCCTTAGCTAGCATGGTGCTAACTGTGCAAGGTACGAAAAGAGCCAGCTGTGGGGTTTTTTTTGTTTGTTTGTTTTTTTTATATCCATGGACTGGACATTCTTTCAGTTTTCATGTGAGTGATATTTTATTAGCTTGGTGGAACCATCTTTATCTATTTATCTCCTGTATTTATCTAAGTTCTTCTAAGTAGTCACGTCAGGGTGGTGTGATTTTTGAAAGGACAATACGTCATCATTTTTATTTGTTAATAGTTACGCTTCGTGTCATGGAACAGCCATGAAACTATTACTTCCTGGTGTGATTTAAATAATAGCAGCCATAAAAATTAGGCCGGCATCTTTTTTTTCTCTCGTTTAAAATACATAAGTCAAAAATGTTGCTTGTTATGTTGCCAAGAAACTGTTAAACTGAATGTCGAATACTTTAGTTACAGCTTTAACCTTTTGCAAAGCTCTAATACTGGAGACTCAATCCATAAATTCCAAGTAAGCATATCCTCACAGAATAGTACACAATGTACATTTTTAAATCCGTGTATATAGAGAAGCCATAATACAAATCCCTGTACGTGAGCTGTTACTACAGAAACACTAACATTTTAACGTGTTCATATTAACTTGCTGCTCTTACAGAGCCCCAGTCAGATTCAAGAATTCAACAGCGATAATTTGAAATGATATCAGAAATGTTATTCTCCGACTAAACCAGTTTTGTGATTTAATACATTATATTGCTGTTATCTAAACTACTCTTGGATGAACTTCTGCCTTTAGGCATGAATCTGTATAAATCTGTTTTGTGTTTTTCAGGCCATAGCTCATGTGGCGTTCATCATTCATACAGAATACAATTATTTAGTATATCATACACTTTTAAGAACGTCTTTGTCTGATAAGAGTGCTCTGAAAAGGAGCAGGGAGTCTAGACACCAGTTTTCTTTCTGGCTCAGTCAGCAGGGAGTAGTTGTCTGCATGGATTCTTGTCTCCCCCGGTCTCACAGGACATTTTGTGCAACTCATCATTTTTCTCTTTCTCTTCTTCAGTACCACAGGTAAGCAGAGAGGGAGACCCGTTTGTCTCGACGTCTCTCGAGGAGGCCATCCGCACCATCGACATCGCCATAGACTCCACCAGGAGGCACCTGTTTGACGGGTGAGCGCAGCGTCATTACTGATATCTCATCATATGAAAACACTTCTTACTCTCCCGAGTCATGCTAGTGTAATGCTCGAGGAATTTATCTTGGCTTGCGCTCGGTCTCACTCTGTCGGGCTGCACATGCTGTGCGGCGAAGCCGATGCCAGCCTGTACGGGAACATGTGCAGTGTTTGTGTGTCTAAGGAAATGACCGCTGAAGGTTTGTTTAAGTCATTGAGTGCGCTGTTTTGGAGAAATCGCTGCCAAAGTAACAGCCAAAGACATAAACAGCATGAACACAAGTTCTACAGAATAAATCAGGAAGTAGCAAGCAGATGTATGAAGGGAGAGACCCTGGACAGAAAGACAGATTAGATTTGGTTTAGTCGCCATTGTGACTAGGGCTGTTAACCTCAGGCCCACACGATACGATATGATTTTGATTCTTGAGAATCAAATCATTTTTTATGACAACACTGAATCTTCTACCATAAGATAATGAGTGAGTGAATGAATACTTTTGAAGCCTCCGTTCAAAGCCTTTGAATTAGCAAGGGTTAAGTCTCAGAGTTTTCAGGCAAATCATCTTGCTCGCCTGTTTACACAAATAGGAATTAGGCCCTGTTCTTTTTGTTTTGATCTGTTTATAATAATCTATTTATAAGCATTCATACTCACTAATAACTTCGCCTTGATTCATTTCAGTGGTTGTAGAGTTGCAGCTGTAGCTTACGAAGTCACTCAGTTACTGCGAGGATGTGAGAGTTGGATTCGTATCAGCCGATACTCAGGGCTCTGATATCAGCATCAGCAACACATTAAAAATGGCATGTGCATCAATACACTGCAATACGAAAGAGTATAGTGAGGATTCATATAACATGACCGTAAAGGAGGTTCTCACAGCATTCAACGTTGGCAGGTTTGTCAGGAAACATTCATAGTTTTTATAAATTTATGCCATCAGTGAGGTTGAGATTTGGTGCATCACAAGGTCAAGACATACGGTTTCCATGGGGATGAAAGAAGCTGCCTGGATCGTTGCTAAAGCACCCAATGCGAATAAGGTTAATAAAACTGAATTCATTTGGAGTACATTTGGGCATCGTCTAATGCTAGGCTTTTACAGAAATACACTGTTGGAATATTTGAAAATAATTTTATGACACAATTTTAAACATTATAAAACTGAAAATTGAACCATGCTATTATACATTCCCTCTGCCAGACTATCTCTCTCTCTCTCTCTCTCTCTCTCTCTCTCTCTATCTATCTCTTTCTCTCCTTTCCAAAAGAAAGTCACTGCATCAGTTATTAAGTTCCTACAGTGACAGATTCTTTTTTAATGTGTTGATTAACAGAGAAAAACGTGTAACTGTTGATGTGGACAGTTTTCCTGTTAGGATATTTTCATTTAACATGTATGGAAGAACTTTTGGGTGTCAGTGCTGTAGACATTCAGTACATTTCCAGATATGAGAGAGTCTCCAGGACAGTGCAGTTTGTGATTTCTGGTTTCTCGGTCACACAACAAGCCGCATGTTTTTTATTTTATTTTATTTTATTTTATGACATTTTTTTCCTTTTTTGGGGAGTATTTTTCTCTCATTAAATTCAAGACAGGATGCAGGAGAGTTTGGTGGGGGAAAACTGTTTATAGCTGCTGTAACATAAGGAATAACAGGAAATGCCTCATCTCACAGATGTTCCGTAACATCACCTGTAACTATAAACAGTAAATTGTAATTATTGGCTGTTATATAAAAATATTCCTCTCGTGCATCCCGGATCACACTACCTCACCGCGGGTTATTTTTTTATAGCAGCACGGTCTGTCGTGTTATTTCTTACGCAGTATAGTGGCTTCGCTTCATAAGACGCTGTGAGGCGTGTGTGTGCTCTCTGCTGAACACACACTCATTCCCTTCAGCTCTAATCTAATAATGCACAGGTCTAGTGATGATTGTCCAGAGGTTTGGTATTCTCTACTTTCCTGGCTGAGCCCTCTGTCAGGTTTCCAGCTCTAGGGAGTTGACTCATGCAGTGTGACGGACAGATTAACTGCTTGGGTTGCTCACTGTGGACTATAAGGATTAGTGATTTTTATCATCACTGTTACACAGTCTTATCTGTCCCATACAGTGGCTCCACTTATCTTTACGAGGCTAATTTAGTAATAATCCATCGCTTGTGTGCGTATGTAAATCTGTTTTGCAAAAAATGCTAGACTGTGCTGAATATGAACGCGTTCTCCGACATCTACACAGAGCCAGTTTTCCAAACAGAAAAAATTGGCTGGGTGTTTTTTTTTTTGCTTTGTTTTCTTTTGTTTGAATGACAGGAGTGATTGCCAGGGTGCCTCCAAATCCATAAATTGTAAGGTTCCCTGAAATCTGGACTACTTTTGTACTTAGACATTATTTGGCACTCGTTTTTTTTTTTCTTATCCAACACAACCTTCAATTGAGGTAAGATACTATTCAAGCAAACAGGAAAGCATGTGATGGTTTTGCTTTAGTGCCTAACATCGGCTGGCTGGCAGTCCTGATATTTGAACTAATAATCTTCCAATCATTTGATTAGAATCTTAGCCAGTGATCCATCACTGTCCGTGTCCATCATACTGCTGCCGTGAGTCAAAACATTTGCATTCATATTTAACATGTTCACGTCTGGATTTGTATTTCATCCAGCTCACCCCGCACTCCCGGTGAGCTGCTGGCGTTGTTCCGCTATCCCCGCGACCCTTACACGGTGGAACAGGCCAGAGCTGGGGAGATCTTTGAGCAAACTCTTCTCCTCATTCAACAGCATGTCAACCATGGCCTGATGGTGGACACCAATGGGACAGGTATCTCATACTGCTGAAAATGTTGACACTTTTGTGACGATGTTAAAAGAATGTTTGGATATCAACATTTCAAGACCTCGGAATTAAGGTTTGAATGTCTAGTAGTTCTGTGATTTTATGATTTCAAGCCATAAGATTCTGATGCTTAAATATATTCCGTGGCATCTAGATAACCACTTCCTAATCTACACTTAGTTTCTCCATTAAAAAGTCAGCTAGAACTTTGTGTTTCCAAGGTCTAGATGTCTTCTAGTTTTTCCATGACTACACGCCAAATCAAATGCCTAGTTGCGTTTAAAGGAAAGGCGGCTCAGGGAGCCTTTCTGATATGAGGCTCATTGGGCGCTATGGCTCTTTGAATTGCCAACATTAGACTATGATGTTTTTGCAGCTTACAACAATATCCAAGCTCTCATGGTCACACAATGTGCTCTAACTGAGATTAGGCATTTTTTGCTTATCAACACTGAGTAGCTGAAGCTGTTTGGGCGTTTGTTTCCCATATATATTAAATGCACTGTTATATGGTTGATAAGCAGAACAACACAACAAACACAAGGGGAAAATAAAAAAATATATATATTGATAGTTGGGCTGATGAAAGGATTTACAGACTTGATTGACTGATTTACATCATTGTTGTTATATAGATAATATTACACAGATTAGAAGAGAGGTTGAACACTCAGTGTTCATGTGTGCAGTGTTTGTTTTTTTCTACTATTCACACCTTCAAGGAACTGTGCTCTGTCTAACTGCTCACTCTAACCCTCTCTTAGCTTTCCGTTACAATGACCTGGTGTCACCACGCTTCTTGGACATGATCGCTAACCTGTCCGGCTGTACGGCTCACCGCCGCTTCAACAACTGCTCCGACATCTGCTTCCATCAGAAGTACCGCAGCCATGATGGCACATGCAACAACCTGCAGCACCCCATGTGGGGCGCCTCGCTCACTGCCTTTGAACGCCTGTTAAAGTCTGTCTATGATAACGGCTTCAACTTGCCACGCGGTGCCACAGAGAGACGCCACAATGGCTTTGCTCTGCCTCTGCCCCGCCTCGTCTCCACCACTATGATAGGCACAGAAACGATTACTCCTGACGAGCAGTACACACACATGCTCATGCAGTGGGGTCAGTTCCTGGATCATGACCTGGACGCCACTGTTGCAGCACTCAGTCAGTCACGTTTCTCTGATGGCCAGCTGTGCACATCAGTCTGCACCAATGACCCGCCCTGCTTCCCTGTCATGTTCCCGCCCAATGATCCACGGCAACGGCGGAGCGGTGCTCGTTGCATGTTCTTTGTGCGCTCGACCCCAGTGTGTGGCAGTGGCATGACTTCACTTCTCATGAACTCAGTGTACCCTCGCGAGCAGATCAACCAACTGACGTCCTACATCGATGCTTCCAACGTGTACGGCAACTCGCGCCATGAAGCGGAGGAGATACGAGACCTGGCCGGGCATCGGGGCATGCTGCGGCAGGGCATTGTACAGCGCACGGGAAAGCCGCTGCTGCCCTTCGCCAGTGGGCCACCCACAGAGTGTATGCGTGACGAGAACGAGAGCCCCATTCCTTGCTTCCTGGCTGGGGATCACCGTGCCAACGAGCAGTTGGGCCTCACAGCCATGCACACGGTGTGGTTCCGTGAGCATAACCGCATCGCCAGAGAACTACTGCGCCTCAACCCGCACTGGGATGGGGACACTATTTACCACGAGTCACGCAAGATTGTGGGTGCCCAGATGCAGCACATCACCTACAACCACTGGCTTCCCAAAATACTAGGCGAAGCAGGTATGAAGATGATGGGCAGCTACCGTGGCTACAACCCCAACATCAACGCAGGAATCTTTAACGCCTTTGCCACAGCTGCATTCCGCTTTGGCCACACTCTGATCAATCCCATTTTGTACCGGTTAGATGAAAACTTCCAGCCCATCCAGCAGGGCCACATAGCTCTGCACAAGGCTTTCTTCTCTCCTTTCCGTATTGTAAACGAAGGAGGCATCGACCCCCTGCTGCGTGGGCTGTTTGGCGTGGCAGGAAAGATGCGCGTTACCACGCAGCTGCTCAACACAGAGCTGACAGAGCGCCTCTTCTCCATGGCCCATGCTGTGGCCTTGGACCTCGCTGCCATGAACATCCAAAGAGGACGTGACCATGGTATCCCTCCCTATAACGACTACAGAGTGTTCTGCAATCTCACCTCAGCTCAGACTTTTGATGACCTGAGAAATGAAATCCGCAGCCCCAGCGTTCGGGAGAAGCTTCAGAGGTAAATGCGTGATCAATTCAGTCATATAGTCTGTTAAATATCAATTTGTCTTGGTTTACTAATCATTAGCACTGATTTGTTGGGTTGTATGTGATCCCAGGCTCTACGGCACACCGCTGAACATCGATCTGTTCCCCGCTTTGATGGCTGAGGATCTTGTTCCTGGGAGCAGACTGGGGCCGACTCTCATGTGCCTACTGACCACACAGTTTAAGCGGCTCAGAGATGGTGACAGGTAAACTGAATGTATTGATTACCGGTCTCTTATATGCGTAACTGCATTTATAACTTAAATGTGATGTGTGTGTATGTATGCTTAACTCCTACATTTCCTCAAAATGTACAGTGTTAGAAATATAAATTTAAAAAAAAAATATATATATATATATTCAGATTCAGAGGTAAAGCTGTTCCGACATGGGAAGGCCTTCCATTATTAACCAGTTTCCTGAAAAAAGCTGACATCTTTTGTCTTATTAACTGCATGAAAGAGAAAAAAATGTGAGGATGGTGAGGAAAAAACTATTTATAGCTGTTATTTATGGCTGTATACCTAGCCTGTTTTGCAGATGTTCTATAACATAAAGCACAATAATTAAAAGGTGGGCTTCTTTAATTAATAAGAAAAATTGTAATTGCAGGTACATTGCTTAGATATAAGAGGAATAAAGCACTTAAGTTGTGTTATTATTGGAAAATAATCAGTAACTACGGGAAACTAAGTAACACTACTTTGTGTCAGGTTGCATCACATCACTCCAACATTGCTTATTGTCCTTTAACAGTATGCCCATTGTGTTGTATTCCTTACATATTACACAGTTTTGCTGTTTCTGATTTCTGTACCATACTATACTGTTAAAACTACACCATTACATATTTACATTTACATTGATATCATTTGGCAGACGCCCTTATCCAGAGCGACTTACATACATCTTATTTTATACAAGTGAGCAGTGAATCCCAGCAGTGGCAGCTTGGCGGTGCTGGGATTTGAACTCACGACCTTCCGATCACTAGTGCAACGTCTTAACCACTGAGCTACCACAGACCCCATATATAAATGCTATAAGTCACAAAACTTTAATCTGTTTTCAGGTTCTGGTACGAGAACCCTGGCGTGTTTAGCCCAGCTCAGCTGACTCAGCTGAAGCAGGCGTCTCTCACCCGGGTGCTGTGTGACAACGGCGACAACATTACCCGCATTCAGTCTGACGTCTTCACCGTGGCAGAGTTCCCTCGCGGATACAGAAGCTGTGAGGATGTGCCCAAGATCGACCTGCGGATGTGGCAGGACTGCTGTGAAGGTATGTCCAAGGACGAGATTATAATCTTTATAAACTCTGTCTACACCAACACCGTTCACCTACATCTTTTCTCACATGAAAAGCTTTCATTATGCATAATGTGTCTAATCATGTCTGCTTACAGTGTCACATTCTGATTAGAATGACTCACGTTCTGTCGTTTAGTTAAAATCCCTTTGTTTTGAATATCCCTCAGAATATATTCATATGAGAACAGGGAGACTAATCTGTCAACAATGCAGAAATGGTAATGTCGTAAAGGGTTCTGTGTAATCAAGTGCTTTCTTTTAAATCACACTTTTCAAATGAACTTTGCTGTAGAATCTGCTTGCATTATACAGGTAGGCTTTTTTTTTTATTTAAGTATAGACTAGGTTTAACATGCCCACTTTTTAAATGTGAACAGTCACAGATAGCTGTGCTGGAGCCTGGCTTAGACCTAACAAAGAAATATCATAGTGTAAATAGTGAGCCAAGAAAGAAACCATTTATAAAATCATTCATGTGTTATGATCCAGTGAGGTATTAAATTGATGCTGGAATCAGTTGAGTCATTATCTCAGGCTTAGGCAGTAATCATCTGCTTTCCTTTGAATGAATGGACACAGACGTATGCGCTTGTGGGTGTTATGAAAGTCAACCAGATTGAGAAACATCTTTTATGTTTAATTAAAGTTTAATTATGCATGATTTGTGAAGTAAACGTCAAATATATTAATTGGTATCTCTTTTGTGGTACAATGGCTAATTCATGTCTAAGGATTTCTTCAAGAATTTAAGATGATGGTTGGGATTGATCTTTTTTCTAAGTTTGGCAGACCATCAGAACAAAGATTGCAGTTTTAGAAGAGTATTTCCTGTTGTTTAAGTGAAAAATGTTCGTTATTGTGTTAAATGTTTATTTTATTACAGTCGTTTTGCTAATTTTCATGAGTGGTGCTAATAATTCTGGGGGGCTTTATTTTAAACTCCTTGGAGGTTTCACACTGTGTGTCTACCGTCAGTGTTCATTCTACTGTCAGTGAAGTGTAACTTTGAATAAATTCACAGACTGCCGCACCAAAGGTCAGTTCAACGCCCTGTCCTATCACTTCAGAGGCCGCAGGTCAGTGGAGCACAGCTACGCAGAGGACAATCCTTCTAGAAAGTTGCAGGATGATTACAGGTCAGGCTCATACTTGAATTTCAACTTTGACCCTGATTACATTGTAACGCTTTAGAAATGTTATTAATCATACGTGCCATGTGGCCTGGGCCTGCTGATATCTAGCCTCTACTAACTATACTAAACATCGTTCAAAATTAATTTGTTTTAACACATTCAATTCATTTTTCAGGCATATTGATGATAGAGAAATCATAAACGCAACGCTTTCCTCAAAGTCAAACAGTGAACCACCAGTAAATGACTTCCAGGACTTTGTTTTGGACATGCAGAAGACTATCACTAGTTTGCGAAAGCAGGTGAGACTAGACACTAGGACACTTTAAAGGTGAAAAATTTGTTGTACTGTTATATGTTGTAAACATGTTGGACAGTTGTACTTTAATTGTAACTTGTAAACCTTTGAACACCTCAATGATGCAACAGTGGAGTAAAGGAATTGGTATACGTTCAGTTTTGCTTTCAGCAAACCAACTACCTTGACAATAGGGATGTTTTTCTCTGCCATACAAAAAAAGTAGAACCGTATTATTCTTTTGCATCATAATAATCTTCTGTACGATTGTAATAATCTTAATACATCTCAATGTGGTTAAACCTCAAATACAAAAGCGTTAACAGGCTGTGAATGTTTTGAACTAATCCTGATGGGCATCAGATTAATAGATCTATTGTGCAAGGGTATGCACAGATTTGGAACAATTTCCACAATTAACATATCTCATTTGTAAAGAGATCCAGCTCCAAGCAGATGTCCTGGCATAATACAAGCTTTGTACTGAAGACTACACAAATTCTGCATTATTTCAAAACTGCTCTGAAGCAGGGTGCCAACTTCTTTCCTGGAAAATCAGTCAATTACCAAGTTTATTAGAGCAGGAAATTTACCAAACTTCACTGGACTCCAGCTCTCCAGGACTGCACCCCTGCTCTAGAGAGTTGACGAGCTGGGCTGGCACTGTTTGAATTGAAACAGGATCAGGATCAGATAGGCCTGCACATTTGAACATTTGAAGTCGAGTTTCAGTGCTGTAGGCGAAGTCACATTTCAAACACATGGCTTTAATTAAGGCATCAGCGGAGAGAGACTGAATGGATTGTATAACTCACATCATAGCCTTGAACTTCAGAAATGTGATTCTTATTTTAAGCTTTATTATCAAGGACGTATATATTCCTGGGCAAAAAAAATGAGGCAAACCCAATATTGCAAAACATTAAGCTTTTAATAGTCTCAACAAAAATCACTGGGCAGAAAATGAACAAGAAATGTAAAAAAAAAAAAAAAAAAAAAAAAACGGG
>JAQMYM010000005.1:43710-54892 GCA_030014255.1 Parauchenoglanis ngamensis | reverse complement strand
AGATGCTGGGATTGGCTCCAGCTTCCCCGCGACCCAGAAGGATAAAGCGGTATAGATAATGGATGGATGGATGGATGTATGGACGGAGGTGCTGAGCCTAGTTTAATCACGCTGCTGTTCGACACCTGATACTTCGCATGTCTATCGACTTTTTCTTTGATTTATCTTCTTGCCTTTTTCTATAAACCATACACTTGTGTTTAAGTCCTGTCTGTGCTTCACATATTTAAGGTTCATTGCAAGACTGGTGCTATTTAGCCCCTGTAATTCTTTAATCCGTTCAAAATCCAGAACTTTGACTCCATTCAGAAATGTGTTAACTGATTTCAGGAAGCAGTACCTCATTTTTGCCAGGTTTCATTACAGACCGTGGATGCTTTTTGTCCTTAAAAGATTAAAAGAGGTAAAAGAAACAAGGTTGAGGCTTTTTAGTATAAAATTTGCAAATACACAAAATAGTGACCTCATCAATAAATATCAAACTAGAATTGAAAGCAAATACAAAAGAATGAGAGAGTCTAATATTCTGTGATCTGCAGCAAGTTCTGCAGTAACTTCCTGTTGAGCGTGTGGCATGAAAAATGTCATAGGAGTGAATATGTCC
The DNA here is from genome assembly GCA_030014255.1 of Parauchenoglanis ngamensis. NCBI lineage: Eukaryota > Metazoa > Chordata > Actinopteri > Siluriformes > Auchenoglanididae > Parauchenoglanis > Parauchenoglanis ngamensis. The sequence goes on along the minus strand of JAQMYM010000005.1, from coordinate 54,288 downwards.
AGGTAACAGGGTTGAGAGAATGTTGTGGAACTCTAAAATGCGTCATAATGGATGATTCATGGATAAGGAGATTTCAAGCCTTTACCTGTTAAATAGAATTGCACATTAAAGTGAAAGAATATGATTTTTGAAGTAGATAAAAATGCTGTTTTGTTTAAGTTACTTCCCCTGAACATGTTCATAGGAGGTTGTAAAGGAAGCGATGATTATAATGCTTTTTAGCAAAAAGAACCTTTTCATACATATTAATAAATGCATTAAAGGAAGTACAGGCTTCACGATGTGCTTGCAACGTCCAGGTCATTTGCAGGAAATTCATCTTCACGGACTGGGTTTGTGCGCTTGCTGTCAACATGTGTGATCCCAACTGTGTGTTAATCCATGCATTTACTTCTAAGGATCTGCTGTAGTTAGTTTCTATAGTATACCGGTTCTTTTTGTTTTCGTGGACTGATGCATGAGTTCACGTGCGTGTTAGTGACTTCTCTGTCTCTGTGATTATACTCATGATGTTTACAAAGACTGCTTGTTCACACTGCTCTCTGACAAGGAAGTGTTTTCATGTTTCCCTCCATATGCAAATCTTCTGTAGACAGAACTGTACTGTACTCTGATTATTCAGTTACAGGTTTTTGCTCTTTCATGTACTTATCATGCCCCGGTGCAAATAAATAAACAAACAAATTGCTTTTTTTTTTTAAAGCAACAGCTCTTCCCTGAATATCACATGATATCTTCAGATGTTATTGTTGAATAGGCCAAAGTTCACCCTGTAATACAGTATAATAATTCTCTTATTAGTATAGTGCCGGGATCAATTCTATTGTACTATATTCTGTAGTGTGATAAAGTTTTCAAATAAGCAAGTTAATCATGATTCATAGAGTATTTAGCATTTACCAAAGATATGATTCAAGATAAAAAAAAACATGGAGCTTTAGGATAAAGATAAACAGACCTAAAAACCATGGAACCTAATTATGTGTAAACACATCCACATTTCATATCCATTGCCATAACAGTGTGTACAAGTTTGTATTCAGTGATGTGTACAGAAATGTTGAGTGTAAACGAAAATGTAAAACCTGAGGTCAATGCAAATGTTGTTTGGGGTGCTGACTCTGTCTCCTGGCTTGTTTAAAGAATGAACCATTTACAGAGTATGTTAACGCAATGCAAATAAAATTCTGAATAATTCACTTACATCAACTGACACTGCAGTTCAGCTTTATTGGGAAAAACGGTTGTACAAAATATGTGCACACAGGCTGTAACAGTGATAGTGCTACGGCAAGAACTGAAATTGTTTTAATTCATATGTGCAGTGGTCTAGGAAAACCCGTCAGCTGTCACTGTCTAAAGATGTCTAAAACCTAAACCTTGCTAGCTCTAAAACCTTTGATCAAGTTGTTGTAAAGATACGTAGCAAAATGAACACAAGCTTTTTGTGATCAGATACCGACTTAAATTGTGTGTTTAATGACGTAAATGATGTGTGATGAGATACTGACAAACTGTGATGCTCCTGTAGTGCAGTCAAAATTAAATCTTTGCATGCAGTCGTCTCTCTTTTTTAAATTTGCGACTTCAGTTCCCTAGAACTTTACTTCTAATTGAGATACACTCATTTCAATTACAAAAAGTATGTTCAGAGCTACATATAGCTGAAAATGTCAAAATTGTACCATGTGAAGGGTTTTCCCAGACTACCACGCATACAGTATGTCTAAAAGCAGTCTGGTTTCGGTATAAGATATCATCTCCTTGATCTGAGACATGAAGAGTAAAATTGAAGTACCTGGGGGGAAAAAAGAAGAGTTTTAACAGGAAAAAAGCAAGTAAGCTGAAGCAAGTCTTCTATTACTGTAAGAAATAATCACACTTAAAAATGAAAGAAAAACTCGTTCAAAACAGGTCAAATATCCAGACCAGCAATCCCATGAGCGCAAAGTCCTTCGTTGTTCAGACTATATACATGTATTAAAATCACTACTGCTAAATTCTACATGACCTCAAAGATTCAATATGACTTTAAACCCTGAATAAAAGCAATAATGTAGGTTTACTTGCACAAACAAGAAAAAGCTCAATGTTCTGTTGCACCCTGCTGCACGTCATATTGTAAATGAGGAGGGAGTGTCATGATTTGCTGCAGCGATGGACTTGTGTGCAGAAATGTAAAGTTCTGAAGTTTGCTGAGAGGATGGTCTGGAGGAGAAGTATCTCTTCCCTAAGCACCACAAATCCTCAATGATCTGGCAGAAATGGTTCCTGAACTTGACTCCGATGAAGGCGTAAAGGATTGGATTGAGGCAGCAGTGGAGATACGCCACACTTCTTGTCACAGACAAGGCCAAGTGGATGTTCTTTTCTGCCTCGCAGTCTCTCAGTTTGAACAGCCGATCAGTGTGTATCAGGAGCGTGATGTTATAGGGCAAGTGGCAGAGGATGAACACCAGAACTACAGCCAGAACCACACGCAGTGCCTTGTGTCTTTGGTAATTTTGTGCTGTGAGTAGAGTGAAAATGACGCTGCTGTAGCAGAAGCCCATCACCAGCAGTGGTATGAAGAAGCCCACAGACACCTGTATGCTAGGCAGGAGGATTTTCATCAGTTGTGCCTTGCCGTTTGTCGTAAATGTCAAGCTGCACTCGATTTCCAACGTTCCATTAACGTACTCCTCTCCTAGATCGGAGTATATGAACGTTGGCATGGATAAAATGATAGCAAATAGCCATATTGTTATGCAGATGAGACGGCTGTATATCTGCGCTCGGGAGCGAATTCCAAATGAACTCCTTGCTTTGACGATGGCTACATAGCGGTCTCCGCTGATGCAGGCCAACAGGAGCAAACTGCTGTACAGGTTCATGCTGTAGCTTCCTCGTAGTATCTTACAAGCCCAGGTTCCCATGCTCCAGTTATACTGCTCGTTATATATGATCAGCGGCAAAGCAAGGATAAACAGGAGATCTGCAATGGCCACATTTACCAGATAGATGTCTGTCATGGTCTTGGCTTTTTTATAGAATGCATATGTGACAAGGACTAGAACATTGCCCAGCAGTCCGAGTGCGCAAATGAAGGAGTATATTTGGTATGTCTCTTCTTGTTTATAGTTGCTTTTAAATTCACATAATCCATTAGAATCTAGAATCTCTTCATCATAGTCATATTCCGTCATTGTTGACAGCCTGCAAAGAAAGGAAATGGAGTGAAACATTTACAAGTGCAATTTAATATAATTTAGTATTGGACACTTCTTTAGTGTGGAATAAAGTAGCATTTAAACTGATTTATTGCTTCACATTTCTGTATCTGTGTCTGTATTCGGGCATGTGGGTGGGTCTAAACCCAATATTTACTTGGTTCTGCTTCCCAAAATTTAAAATACATGAATTCATGAATGCTGTAAATGCACTCACTTGCAGATAATATAATGCTCACGGTCCTTCCTTGTTCCACAAGCTACATATCTGACTGTTTATTCACAGCCACTAGCTTTCATATCTGACCACTCGCCCGCATGAAAGTGAAAACTTCCTGTCTGTGTGACTTTTTTCCTATGATGTACAACCCTAGTCTATACTAGATACCCAGTGTGGGAAAGCTTTCTAAAAAAAATCTGTACATGTATGTGTTCAGAAAAGATTATCTGCTCATTATGAATAATGTATACGTATTTGGTCACACCCCTAATATGTTCACCAAAAGAACTGCAGAGTTAATAACCTATTTAAAATACCCTTAAAATATATCTTAAATTGATTTTAGCAAACTCACCTTGTACTGTAATTTGGCATAATTGTGGAAATATGTAGTTGCATGCATTAGATTTGATATTTAACCTGAGTGCTGCAGTTTGATCATGAGAAGTGGAGCATTTTTCATTTAAGCAATATCTCACAAACAGGAGTGCTGTTGTACTGTACCACAAATTTACGTAGTGAACTCAGACAAGCGGAGTGATACAAACAGTGAAATGTTCCAGGGCTGTTATACTACGGTAAACATTAGCACTCTTGGAACACCACATGTCCAACTGAATAATAGAATATTCAAATAAAAGAATAAAAAATAACTCATAAAGCTTAATGCTTGGTAACAGGGTTACATTGTATGCAGTAACTCCAGCTGATATTTGAATAGTTGTGTATTTCTTTTCCTTATTCCAAAAAATACAAGCAGGTTTACATGTTTAAATCACCAGTCAGTGACTTTTATATACTGTATTCAGTAGGTGTTGGTACATTCACATAAAAACACAGTGAATTTTATTGTTCATATGCAGTAAGATGCTGTATTATTATAACAACATTATAGAACTGTATTTTTTACAGCAGCTTACTGGCAGAATTTGCATTGGTAAAAGGAAACTTTTTTTGCCATAACAGTTTATGAATTTGTTATTGTTTCATGACCTGCTGATGTCATTGGGATCAGAAAACCACAAAGCCACCTGTAAGCATGAAAAGACGCCTGTGAATAGACACCCATGTCTAAACCTGTGTCCTATTTCTTCATCAGTTGTGTACTTGGTGACATCAGGCCTACACTGTAATGCAGGTTTATGTCTGTATATACCAAACACCATGGAGCTTGGAAGTGAAAGGAGTGGTTTGATAAGCTATTGAGGTTTTTAGAAAGCACATACAGACTGGGTAAATTACAACTGCCTGATTTATGTGAACATAAAAACTCTACACTAGGTCTTAGCAGGAAACTGGCACTGTCCCCACTGCTGTTCTGTATAGGCCTGAACACCCTCAGTTACATCATAACAATGAGTGGCTCCTGATACAAATTCAGAAGTAGAGTAACCATCAGCCACCTCCTGTACATGGATAACATCAAACTATATGCTAAGAGCGAGTGAGACATCGACACGAGGACATCAGAATGTCATTCGGACTGGATAAATGGGGACGCATGGTGGCCAAGAGAAGGAAGATGATCAGGACTGAGGGAGTGGAGTTACCATAGGGCAAAATAGCAGATATACATGCCAGCTACAAGCACCTTGAATCCTACAGGCCCGTGGGAATCAAGATAAGGTTACAAGGAGATCAGCAACAGCCAAACATCTCCATAGGTTGAGACAGGTGCTCAGAAGCCAGCTAAATGGTAGGAATAATATCCAAACCATCAACATGTACATGCTACCAAACATCAGATACCCAGCTGGAATAGTGAACTGGCCAAAGGAGGAAATAGATGCCACTGATATCAAGACATGGAAACTCCTCCCAATGCATGGAGGGTTCCATCCAAAGTCCAGCTCCCTGAGACTCTACGAACAACAGACAATGGGGGCAAGGATTAGTGAGTGTCCGAGCCACTGTCCAGAATGAAACAAGGAACATCCATGAATACATCAAGAAGATGGCACCCCAGGATGAACTGATGAAAGAGTGTCTCAGGTAGCAGAAGACAGAGAAAACATTGTGGAAGACCAAGCCTCTCCATGGAATATATCACCAGCAGATAGAGGAAGTGGATGACATCAGGAAATCCTACTACTGGCTAGAAAAAGCAGGGCTGAAGGACAGCACAGAGGTTCTGATCATTGCAGCACAAGAGCAGACCCTAAACACCAGATCTGTAGAGGCAGGGATCTACCACAGTAGGCAGAACCCAAGGTGCAGACTGTGCAAAGACACCCCTGAGACTGTCTAGCACATAGTATGCAAGCTGAGACAGCATATACTAAAAGGCATAACCAAGTAGCAGTGATAGAGTACAGAAACATCTGTGCCAAGTATGGGCTAGAAGTTCCCAAGTCCCAATGGGAGACACCACCAAATGTGGTTGAGCACAACAGAGCTAAGATCATGTGGGAGTTCATGTTCCAGACAGATAAGCAGCTGCTGGCCAACCAACCAGACATAGTGATTGTTGATAAGGAGCAGATGATAGATGTGGCAATCCCAGCTGACAGTAACATCAGAAAGAAGGAGCATGAGAAGATCGAGAAGTACCAAGGTCTAAAGGAACAACAGGAACAGTTGTGGAAGGCGAAGTCCAAAGTGATTCAAGTGGTAATAGGAGCATTAGGGGCTCTGACTCCCAAACTTGGAGGGTGGCTCCAACAGATTCCAGTTACAACAACTGAGATCTCTATCCAGACAAGCATACAACAACTTAAGTACACAATATGGCCAAAAGTATGCCATTCCCCTCATCTTTCCAAAATTGTTAACACAAAGTTGTAATTATCTAGAACATCTTTGAATGCTGTTGCATTAAGATTTCTTTCACTGGAGCTAACAAGCACAAACCTGTTCCAGCATGATAATGTTGACAAAGTGAGCTCCATGGAGCATGGTTTGTCAAAGAACTTGAGTGTCCTGCACAGAGCCCTGACCTCAACCCCACTGAACACCTTTGGGATGAACTGGAACACTGACTGCACTCCAGGCCTCCTCAGCTAACATCGTGTCTGACCTCACTAATGCTCTTGTGGCTGAATGACCAAAATCCCCTCAGCCACGCTCCAAAATGTAGTGGAGAGCCTTCTCAGACGGGTGATGGGTATAATAACAGCAAATGGGGAATCACTCAATATTAATTCCCATGGGTTTGGAAAGGGATGTTCAGTACTCAGGGACTCAGGTATACTCCACATACTTTTGGCTATATATTGGCCTATTTTTCTTTGTATGTTGTTAGCGTTCTCTAAAGCAGGATAGCAAAGTAAATCAATCACTGCAGTGAAATGCTTCAGCTGTGCAATATGATAGCACTGGGATACACTTGTGCAAGGGAAAATAAAAGATTTATTGCAGTAATCACCTTTACTCATATGTGTATGTAAACAGAGTAAATGAGATAATGACTTTCAATCATTTCACAGACTTTCACAGTATTTTCAGATTGGGACTTTAAATAAGTTCACAGTCTAAGCTCCAAACCAGTCAGAGTCAGTGCGTGACCAAGTTATTTGTGTGATCTTCTTTGCTGATTTCTTTCTTTCTTTTTTTTTCTTTTTTTTTACAAAAAACTTGTCTTCATAATCTTTGAACATTTTATTATTAATTTATGTGGTGAATATGATGTCATGCATGCACCTGAAAAACAGAATGCTGTAAAAATTCAATTTGTGGTTCTTTTTAATTGATGGTGATGATAAATTGTGCACAGCAGAAAACAGGCTACAGTCAGTATTTGTGTATAGAAAGCTATGGTATGTGAAACTGATAATACTGTATATTCAGTGCATGTAGGTATGACTACTGTTTTGTATAAAGTGTGTATTTTCAATATTTTGCTGTAGCATATTTATCATCCTCCCTGAAAATGTAAACATATGAAACAGCATAATTGTTTCCAAGAATATAGTTTGTGGGATGTCTAAGAGGTAAAATGTTGAAATAGTTGTGAAAAATGGTATTAAATTGGTTGCCTACTGAAATCAGTTCAGTGTGAGATATACTTTCATAATTAGCTTTTTTTTGTATATATATATATACTTTCACAGCTATTTCATGAACTGATAAATCATCTTCCAGGATCTCTACATTTAAGCTTAAGTATATTAAATGAATTTAAATGAACTTCTGCCCCTTTTTTGTAACTATAATATAGTAATTCAGCTGCATCAGTTTATCTAAGAGAATAGGGTCAAAAATGTTAAATTGTTAAACTTAAAATTGTAGTGTTAAAAAAAAAAGAGCTTTCTGAACTTGACCAATAACAAAAACAGCAAATTGCACATGAAACCAATAAAATATGATATTATTATTATTGTTGTTATTAATATTATTATTATAAGGTACTGTACCTCTCTGTTGATGTCTGTTTGTCCATTTCCTCTTCCAATGCAGCGTTGTTTTGGATCCAACTGTAAGCCACCCTGGCTGTGTGACTGATACCGCTGAAGTGTGTTATGTCAGAGATTGTTGTATGATGTATGAAGTACAACAGCCTTCTCCTCGATGGTGTTTTTCTGACACAAGGCTTGGCTTTTTAAAAACGTCCTGCCTGTGTTGAGTCCCTGCAGCCGCCCACAGTGTGCCGCCCTTCATGCAAGGTAGGTTTTCTAAGGTACCCATGATAACTGATCCGCTTTAGATAGTCAAGTGGGTTCTTCCCAGCATGACTGTTTCTATAACTAGGACAGACTGTAGAGTAGCATTGCTGTCTGTGTTTCTGTGCAGGATATGCACAAATGAGATAGAAAGAGACTCGGGTCAGTATTTCAAGACAGAGTTCAGCATGAAAGCCAACAGTCAACTAACCAAAAATCCCCACTAATAGAAGAAGCTTTTAAAAAAATAATAAAATTGCCTCTATGCTTTACACTGTTTGAGTTCCTGTCAGTCTCTTAAGTTCCTCTTAAGGAAAACAATGAAATGCAATCTCGTGTATTTATTTATTTATTTGTTTGTTTGTTTATTTGCTCATTTCCTTACTTGTCTACTTACCTACTTACTTAACCCCTTAAAGTCCATGCTCATCTCTGCAGGTCCAAATGAATGTTCCTCAGTCTCATAACTAAACATGATTCCAGATAAACTGAATGTAATTACTGAATAATTCATAGGGGTTCATGAATTCTCTGTTTAAGGAAGAATATCTGAATAATACAGCAGGAGTACAAGGGCTTAATTCTGTCCACAGTGTGCTGTGTTGAATTGGTCAGTTCCCAAAAATAAGAATTTGTTTTTAAAACATCCTATATTTCATTAATAAATGGACAGATTGAGCGACAGCACAGTTAAACCGCAGTCTTCTGTTCTTTTTCAAATGAACAAAAACAAAAAAAACATGCTACATTTCCATCATGAAATGCCTGCTGCAAATATCTATAAAGAGCTTTCTCGTGATCTGTGAGGCTTGGCTTTTAATCTAAATCCTATGAATATAATCAATACAAATGAATAGAGGAGTTGTGCCTACGCATGTTATTATACTGTATACAAACATGATTTCTAGATTCACTGACTATTGTTGTAGTGAGTTTGAGGTTTTAATGAAGTGCTGCCCTCTAGTGTGCGCATACATTATCACAGGATACCTTTGTGGAATTATTTTGCCTTTTTCTTTGTCACGTGAGGCATTTTTTATAGTACACATTACTGTAGTAACTAAATACAAAAAAAAAATTTGCATGTAACTTCAGACTTTACCTTGAATGCATAATACAGGTAGACCTTTATTGACATCTTATTTTGTGCTAAACATTACTATTTCGTGAAATGTGTTTATTTTAACATATCACACTATGATCAAGATTCTTCTCTCAGGTGAAATGTTGCCACATGCTGCTGTCTGTGTGTCAATGATTTATTCCAACAATTCGGCTAAAGAATATCATTTACAAGTGTAATCATAATGAAATGGCAGCAAGCAATTCTGAAAAACACAAATTCTGAAAAATGCACCATACACCAGGCTACAGCGAGCTGTGTGGAGCTATTATATGAATGTGCCTAAAGTCATAAGAGCATTATAGAGGAGTAAAATATTTAGGGTATGAAGCATGTAATTTAAGGTAACACCGATCCAAGCTAACATCAGATACGCTTGTTTTGACATCCAAATTTGGCTTTGAAATGTTTCGGCCATTCTTGATACTGTCCCCTTCATAAGCTTTTTATTTATTTATTTATTTTAAATTAATGATGTGTGGAAAATGTTAGTTAGCATAATCTAGCCCATTATGTGTAATATGAAAGAAACCCAACCTTTAACATGGCCAGAGTAGCCTACCCTAGGCCTATATTTAATGTTTCATACAATTATCTTTAAACCATCTGCTATAACAGGTTGTTGTTTTGGAACATTTTATACAGATAATGATCACTGTTTTGTCTTATCGAATGATATACTGCCTTCAAGCTCACAAACAAGGCACCTCAGTGCTGTTTCCCATAGTGTGTAATTTTGAATTGCTTTCTGCTGAAGTGCTCCTGGCTGGTTCGCACACCTTCCCTCTCAATACTGAGTGATCACACGCACACACAACGGAAATTCACAGTGTTTTCAATCAAGTTCGGTTCATGAGTCATGCACCCTATATCATGCTGATATCTCTCTCTCTCTCTCTCTCTCTCTCTCACACACACACACACACACACACACAGCAGACACTATTAATAAGGCATTTGAACTGAATAAAAATGCACTTGGCATGGAGACATTTTCTACTTCTGATTTTTTTATTCAGCTGAATACTTAGCTTCAAATTTAATTTTTAACTCTTAAAAATTACCGAGGTCCAGATCTCAGTGACCTCATTAGCCCTGTAAGTATTACGTATAAGAACAGTAAAATGTAGCTAAATCATGTGTAATAATGAAGCCACAAATTTCTAAAACCTACAACATTTCATTCTTAATTAATTTTTGTAAAATTATTTAACAACCTTGTAGCTCTAATATAGCCCATTTATTAATGCATAGCAAAACATAAATAGTCAGACTAACGTCTTTCTAATAATATATTTTGTCCTACATGACATTTATTAAAATTTGTTTAATTCCAAAGCAGACTTTGTGTTTACTCTAAATTGCCCATAGGTGTGAATGCGAGCGTGTGTGGCTGTTTGTCTGTGTTGGCCCTGTGGTGGACTGGCG
>JAQMYM010000005.1:5545-18672 GCA_030014255.1 Parauchenoglanis ngamensis | reverse complement strand
ACCACATAATTCAGTATATGCCATATGTGTTGCTTCATAGTTTTGATGTATTCAGTAATGTTTTACAAAGTAGAAAGCAAAAAAAAAAGAAAAACCTATGAAAAAGAGTATATATATATATATATGCATGTATGTATATATGTATAAATATAATAAACATATATATATATATATATATATATAATAACATCTAACATAGATGAGGCTCTAACATATATAAAATCCCTGCCAAAGTCCTTATTCATTCAGGTGTTCAGTACTCCAGTTGTTACACTGCCCCTTTTCACAAAGAGTCAACACACTCCTACTTCACTTACTAAGCCGAACACGGCTTTACTCCACCTTATCTCTCTGAGACCAGGCTGACATCAGTGGAGTGCAGATCTTTTAGTGCCATATCCTCAAACTTTGTAATGCCAGGCCACAAGGCCTTCAGGACTGCACCTCCTCCCATCTTCTCCCATTTTAATCAATGTAAACTTTTCTCCTAACACTTTTTTCTTTCTTATTTATACTAGCCCTCTTCTCTTTTGTTATACCTTGTTAACAAGGCTCTTCTTCTTCTTCTTCTTCTGAAGGTCCAGTCACGTAAAATCCCTTATTTATACATTTTCTGATCAGCGACTAACATGCAGTTACTTTTATTGCTTAAATGTTAATAATTCGCTTATGGCTATACATAAGCTGATTTGAAGTCATTATGCATTTTGCTTTGTAATGGCGCTTCGTGTTCTCATGTTTGACGAGCACCACAGACAGAACTGTTTGCGTCTGTTTTGAATTCGACGTGGAGAGGATAAACACATGGCCTATTTTACTGTCCATTCGTGATTAATATCATTTTTTAATATTGTCACGTTGCTAATCTGACCAGAGAGGGTTAGAAAAATTTAAATCCATGAAAGCCTGTGGAAAAGAAATGACAAGAGTCTCTCGTTTCTGACCTAATGTCTTTGGCCTTGTAGCTTGTTCTGTGGTCTGATAAGCATGTTTAGGCCAGATTTGTCTTCATATTTTGACCTGCTTTGCTGCAGTATTTTTTTCCCCCCCAAGTACTTGATAGTCTGCTGGAATACTAATACTGGGTTGGCATCTAGACTATAGTCTGCCAGATGTCAACCCGTTTTACAGAAATGGAGTTTCATTATTGGAAAATATTAAACAGCCAGCCTTTCAAATCGCACTCAACTAAATGAAAACCTTGCTTTGTCTCAGAACGTGTAATTGTAATGCAAATTGTGATGCAAATATGTCCCACTGGGCTAGATTTCTGTTGGTCGGGGATGCCATCCAACACCTCGTGCCATACACAGGAATCAAATCTCAACTCCATTGTGACAGGAAGAATTCATATGGGATAATGGGGTTTGGATTCTGCATTCAGTCTGTGCTTTCTTGTTTCTCCAGCATTTATAGCATAATGATCTTAATATTGGGGAAACAATCAGCATTGGTCAAAAGGCTTTTGTTTACTATTAATGATTAGGAACAAATCAGTGACGGGTCATCGTGATCTTTTGCCCCGTTTCCTGTCACTTCCCACAATAAATGATACAGCGGCATTGAGAAACAGTCATAAGGCACTATTGATTCCTAAATGTGCTTCTGCTGTGTGTTAAAACCATGCAGCGTTATAGAGTATTCTATCATGCTTGTTAACTGACGTGAGAAGTGTTTCTATATTGTTAAAATATCATATACAACATATAATTATATGGTTCCAAAGATTGCAGTGCAATGAACCTGGCTAGTTTCTTTTTTCTGACTTAATTTACATTTTAAATTGGCTCTACCCCCAGCCAAAGCAACTGCACAGCTCTGCCTATTCAAATTTAAATGGTGACTCACAAGGTCTGTGTCATTTCAGCATTAGGGGAGGGAACATTTATTGATGACTTCAACTTAATTTTATTTGTATAGCGCTTTTAACAACAGACATTGTCACAAAGCAGCTTCACAGACGTATAACAGAAAACAGGAAGGTTTGTTAGTGTGTTTATTCTAATTCTAGTTTACCTTGGGGCTCAAAAATTACATTCCACTTCCTTAATGCTATTCAAGTCACGTAGCGATTATACTGTGGTCTGCTTGGCTTTGCGTTATACTGTCCGGCCTAATTCCTTGGCTGTTTTTTGTTTCTTCAGGTCTGACACACCTGATTGGCTCACCTCTGCTGAGGGCCTACATGCACGGCTTCTTCATGGACATCAGGCTCTACCACAAGGTGTGCATGTGAAAGTTCAGAATCTCAGTCATTTTGATTTAATTAGTATGATGCTCTTAACTGGTGGTACTTTGGATACTAATCTGTGATCATTTGTCATCACAACTTTGTAGCATTATGAATATTTTGTAATCAAATATTTAAGGTAATACTTAATCACATTTGGAGACTTGATGTTCTAAAGCGATTGATGTTTAAAATCTTTTTTTTTTTAAGATGAAAAAGATGATATTTTAAGATGATTTTTTAAAATGAGACCATGGCTCTGATTTACTGTAATCTCCCAGGTTAAAAATATGGCAAATCCGTTTGCCTATGAGGAATATCGCAAGGACAAAGTACGGCAGAAAATTGAGGAGTCTAGAGTCCAGAGAGTACAGCTGAAGGTGATGAGTCTCTCTCTCTCTCTCTGTCTCTCTCTCTCTCTGTCTCTCTCTCTCTCTCTCCCAAATCATCTTTTCTGAGATGATGGTTTTTTTAATTTACATTACATTTCCGGCCTTATTTAAGACAGTATTATAATACCTTTATTATACGCAGTCGTAAATTGTAAGATATAAATAATGAATAATCCTAAACGATACTCCAGCGATTTTTAAACCCAATCTCTATCTACCTAAGTGTAAAAATATTGTATGGCTGATTAGCATGGACAACAATTTAATTCTATACAGTGTAAACTCAGGAAAGCTAGCTCATCCAATGAAACTGGATTTTTTACATCAGTGCCGAGTGGCAAGTTTTAATTTTAACCACAGCAGGCGGCTTACCTTGCCTAATCGCTTCCTAAACTGCACAGTATGGCATGAGTATCTGATTTTTCTTATGCTATGAAGTATACTCTGTGCGAACACACATTGAACAACACATGAGCCTAAATGAGTTTAAAATAGGCATAATAGTTTGTCCTAACGGTAAGAATTCAGATATACTATTGGCTTGTAAAACCAAAACATAGATGTACTTGGTATTACCTCAAAATGTCATTGGCTGAAATTGGTGAGTATCAGAATACACTCGTGTGTGTGTGTGTGTGTGTGTGTAATATATAGTTATAATGATATCAGTTCAGTAAGTTCTTGTCTCGGGCATTACTACAGCTATGGTACAGGGCAGTTTTGTATCTGCAAATCAGCTAGCTAGCAGTAGTCCAGTTAGCAATCATTGACACAGAAATGTTATTCACTTAACCTGACACTCCAAACCCATGGACAACGTTTTCACTGTAAAGGATGTGCTTGTTACATGTCCATTCTTCCTCACCTGCCCTCTCCTTTTCTGCACGTCGACAGAATCTGCCGAAGGTGAACAAAGCGCTTGCAATGAAGCTAATGGAAGAGGGAGAGGACAAAGAGTCACGAAAAGCCAAGAAGAAAGCCAAGGTGAGAGATCAGTTAGTGATAGCAGCATAACCGTCATCAGTGGTTCCTACTAGCACATTCATTAAATGCATCGGTCTGACCTCCTGCATTTCTCTCGCTCTCTCAGGGCACCAGCAGCATCCTGACTGATGACCGTTTTAAGATGATGTTTGAGAATCCAGACTACCAGGTGGACGAGCAGAGCGAGGAGTTCCGCTTGCTTAATCCCATCGTGTCCAAAGTGGGCCAGAGGAGGAGGCAGAGGTTACAGCAGTTAGCTGAGCAAGAGGCCATTGAAAAGGTACAGTATGTCACAGATCATCATGAATATTTTAAAAACACTCTTTATACACTGTGTGGACACCTGACCACCACACCATGTGTGCTTTTTGAGCATCCCATTACAGATCTATTCCCACTTTGCTGTTATAATAACCTCCATTCTTCTGGGAAGGCTTCCTACTAGATTTTGGACTGTGGCTATGGGGATTTGTTCTCGTTCAGCTACAAGAGTATTAGTGATGTCAGGCACTGTTGTTGGACGAGGAGGTCTGGGGTACTGTTCGTGTTCTAGTGCATCCCAAAGGTGTTCAGAGGAGTTGAGGTCAGGGCTCTATGCAGGACACAGGGGTTTTGTTATGCTGGAGCAGGTTTGGGCCTCTTGGTTCCAGTGAAGGGGAATTTGTAATCCTCTAGCAAACAAACTGATAGCGAACAAACACAACTGTGTGCTTCCAACTTTGTGGCAACAGTTTAGGGGAAGTACCACATATGGGTGTGATGGTCAGGTGTCCACAAACTTTTGGCCATATAGTGTGTATTTATGTCCGTTTGCATATCAGCAATGATAGGAACAGGATGTGATGGTTCCTCAAGAAATTCAATTTTTATTCAAATTTGAAAGACCCTCAATATTATATTGTAATACTAAATTATCATTTACATAGTGACATTAATTTTATTACTAATATATGACTGAATTTGGTTTTGAAACATTTAACATTACTTCTTACACAAACAAATAATAGTTGTCAGTGCATACGTCGCAGCACTTACTGTAACCGTGTTTAATAAATCATTTCTTATGCGTCCGTTATTTTTGCATTTATTTGGTAATTTACTTCATTTGAAGTCGTATTGTGAAATACAATGACATGTGTTCCCTTGTGATAGTCGGATGATGAGGAAGAGGAGCTGGAGGGACGGCCCAGCTCCGAGGAAGAGGAGAGCTCAGACGACGATAAGAGCTGGGTGGAGGAGGTGAGGGAGCAGCGGCGTCTCATACAAGCAGAGCAGAGGGCCCGCCAGTTTAAAGAGAGAAAAGAGCAGGACCGCAACACCAGCCTGCAGAGTTCAGATCCAGTCAGAAAGTCTCAACAGAGCCAGGCTCAGGGCCAGAGCCAGCCGCGCTTCTACCAGATCAAAGCCGGAGAGGAGTTCCGCAGCTTCGGGGACGTGGCACGCAAACAGAAGATACAAAAGTACATGCTAACGTTATCCTAAACTACCATTATGTTAAGGTCAATGACAATGTGCAATGTGAAATTAGTTCCATAAATAATCACGATTGCTCAGATTTAGATTTAACTAAATGGTGTTGGTTGTCGTTTATGGTGATTTAGTCCCACAACTTGTCCATGGTCAGTTTTATGAGCAGAGCTAATCTTAGTCATGTATGCCACCTCACTCATACTTACATGTCGTTGCCAATTGTTTGATTACAGGAATTTGTATTGTGCCTTTCTTAAAAATTTCTTAAAAAAGCACTATTTTAGTGCTTTGCATGGTGTTACATGACAAGCCAGTACTTCAGTTTTAGGAACTGAGCAATTAATGCTAATGGTTATTTGACTTGGATAATTCTACGTAGATTCTTTGTACATTCAGCCCATTAAACACTGACCAGTGGATTTTATTCATCTACTACCAAAGTTACACCTGTTACCTTATAATCACAGTGTTTTACGTTTTGCATTTTAGGCTATGTACTAGCCTCTTTGGCTGATAAGCAAAGCAAGCTACATACACTGAACTCACCAGTGGCACCAATGATTTCTGCTACTTCCTGCCAGTCTTTTTCTTCATCATCGCTCTGTACACATTTAATGTGGGGTCATTGTCTGTCAAATGAGCATTTTGAATCTGTAGATATTTGGTACAATGTATATTATTGTATTACTGTATGAAATGAATCTAAAAGCCTACATCTGTACCAGAACCTCTCTTGAGGAGCGTCTGAAGCTGGAGCAGAGCTCAGGGATGCTGAACCTCACGGACACTGCAGTCGGAAGCAAGCAGCTGACCTTCACTCTTAAAAAGGTGAGCGACACCACTCATCAGTTCAGCACAGTGGCTGAGCAGATGCACCGTTGTACCATTTAAAGTATGAGTTCATTACAAACACAATTATGGCCAATAATGTACTTTGCTAAACTAAAACCAAATGCAGAAATATAGGTTCAGTGTGATAATTATATTATATGAATATCTGACTATTATTGTAGTGTAACTGAATTCTAGCTCTAAGTTATAAGGGTAATCCAGCTGATCGCAATTAAAATGTATTTATTTAAAATGTTCTTCGTATTATATTCTCTTAAAACATTCTCCCTCTTATCCTTCAGTACATATCCGGCTTTATGTAAATCTCTCAGTACAAAGCTTTTCACTAAAATGTGATGTAACTTTATTCATCTTTAAGCACACATTGTGCAAACCAGTCTAAGAAGCTTTGATTTATTTTTACACACGTGCAATGGTTGGGTATCAGGGCGGGGATCCCCAGAGACCCACAAAAAACTGTAAATGTGGGCAGATTTTACATTCATGTGGGCTGATATGAACATTGTGGCATGCTGATTAACATGGAAGTATATTGGGTGTATTGGGGATAAACTACTTACAACATTTACCCCAATTTCCACATGAAAATATTGTCACTTAGAAAATTAATTGCAGAAAGTGACAACTGGTCAAAAGAACAGAAAGATGCAGCGTTTTCATTCCTTGAATAATGCACAGAAATCAAGATCCTATTCAATGTTAAACAACACAGTATGAATGATTGAGCTTAGGAAGAGTTCAGAAATCAGTATTTGGTGGAATAACCCTGACATTCTCACCACCAGTCTTTTAGGTTGTTCTTGGGTGACTTTTTGCCAATCCTGGCTCAACAAAAAAAAAAAAAATCAGCTCAGCTTTGTTTGGTGGCTTGTGACCATCCATCTTCCTCTTGATCACATTCCACTTTTCAGTGGGGTTCAGGTCTGGAGATTGGGCTGGCCATGACAGGGTCTTGATCATGTGGTCCTCCTGTGTGTTGACCTGGCTGTGTGGCGTGGAGCATTGTCCTGCTGGAAAACCCAATCCTCAGAGTTAGGGGACATTGGCAGAGCAGAAGGAAGCAAGTTTTCAGGGTAACTTTGTACATGGCCTGATTCATGCATCCTTCACAAACAAAAATCTGCCCCATTCCAGCCTTGCTGAAGCACCCCCAGGTCACCACCGATCCTCCAACAAATTTCACAGTAGGTGCAAGACACTGTGTGCTTGTAGGCCTCTCCAGGTCTCCGTCTAACCATCAGGAGACCAGAAAATTGGCCTCCTCAGAGATGATGTCCTTACTCCAGTCCTCTACGGGCCAGTGCTTATGGTCTTTATCAAACCTAAGCATGGTTATTCTTTGTTTCTCATTAATGAAGGGCTTTTTTCTATCTTTGCATGACTTCAGCCCAGGCCAGAGGAGCCCGTTTCGAACCGTCCTTGCCATGTTACCCCAGCTTCCATTTGCCTTACTTTTTGTAGTTCACTTGATGTCATCCTACAGTTGTTGAGTGACATTCGGAGGAGATGACCATCATCCTGGTCAGTGGAGAGATGTTTTTGCCCTCTGTCAGTCTGTAACTTTGTTGTTCCCAATGCCGTCTGCTTGACCTTGTACTTATGAACTGCCATCTTTGAATTTTGAGGATGGAAGCAAAACTGACGCTCATGTTATCCCTCTTCTAGTAAAGCCAGAATTGATCCCTTCTTTTTCTCACTCAAAACTTTTCTTTTTAACTCTTTTGGCATGATGAATAGATATTTTTGGTTTCCATTAAACGTTAAGGTACTACTAGAACTGTTTTTGCCATCCAAGCTGGTCATATTGCAAGAGGATAGAGATGACCACAGCAGTTTTTACATTGTAAATGTTTTACATTGTAAATTTACAAGCAGCTTGTAAATATTTTAATGATAAACAGTACATCATTTTCTTATTGTATTCAGTGTGTTTTTGGGGTAGATGTAGAAAATTAACACTAAATGTAGAAGTTTAAAACTAAGGGATAAATATAGAAAATAAAATGAGGTGTTTCTCAGCCACTTTTCCATTTTAAGTCAATGCAGCAGTGCCATTTGTTGTTAGAATCAGTGTTTAGGGATTTTTGTATATTAATTTATTATTAACTTATTAATATATTCTATATGTTAACATGTATGGGTAAAAAATGGCCACACTTTAACTGCTAGAAGTTTAAAGTCAAGTTTTGGCACTGAACCTCAGTTCAGACCATTGAGCCTTAAGTTTTAAAGGATTGAATGCCTTTCATAAATGCTAAACAAACATCTCAAAGGAGCGTCTCCGACATGTTTTAATCTCTTTATGTACGCTACCAGTCCAAAATTTGGACGCACCTTTTAATTCAATGTTTTTTTTCCTTATTTTTATTACTTAAAAGACACTTCATGTATGAAAGTACTGATGGACTGTTGTGTCTCTCTACTTAGTTGAGCGGTTGTTGACATAATATGGATATAAAAAATACTGTATTTTTATCATTTCCCATTTACTAGTTACTGTATGTCTCAAATGCATTAAGAAGGCAAGAAATGCCACTAATAAGCGTTTAACGAGGCGCACCTGTTCACTGAAAAGCATTCCAGGTGACGACTTCATGAAGCTGGGTAAGATAATGCCCACAATATCATCAAGCTAAATGGTGGCTACTTTAAAGAACTATTTTGTTTGTTTTTTTACACTTTTTTGTTTACTACATAATTCAGTTTATGTGTTGCTTCATAGTTTGAGGTACTCAGTATTGTTTTACAATGTAGAAAACAAAAAAAAAAGAAACACCTATGAAAGAGAAGGTGTGTCCAAATAGCTATTTATAGATAGTATTAGAACGAGTGCATTAATATAAAACTGTGATTTGCCTTGCAGCCAGCACTATTGTCAGAGTTGCCATTGTAGAAAATTAATCAGCACCTCAGCAATCAGATTTGAGAAATAAACATTTCTGTGGTTTTAAAATGTTTATTTTTTTTGGGCTGTCACTTAAATGCGTTCATATTTCCACGTTGGACAACCACTTTCTCCTGTAATTCCAGCATGGATGAAAGGCATGGCAAACTTATTTACTTGTGCAATATTTTTTTTTTATTTTACAATGCACTTTTACAATATTTGCTTGTATTTCTGGTGTTGGAGTACAGAAATGCATGACTTGCCCCAGCTGCACTCTACTCTGTCTCAGTGCTAGCATTTGTTAACATCAGCAAAATATGCTTTGCGTGAAGATGGTACTTCAGACTTGTTGTGCTTCGGCAGACAGTTCATCACTGGAGTGTGTCCACATCATTGGTTTTATCTAAACTTCCATCTTGAAGATGAAATGAAAAAATGTAAAATGAAATTTGCCATTCAGCACACCGGGGGATGTCTCCTCAGTCATCATTTTATTTGCATTTGCATTTTCATTTACATATTCATTTACATTTATGGCATTTGGCAGACGGCCTTATCCAGAGCAATTTACGTAAGTGATTTGAAGTCGGTCAGTAAATACATCCTGTTACACTAGGACCTGGACTAAGAATACCATCAGTCTAAAACTCTGTTGGGAGGTAATGCAGTCAGAAAGCATACAGGCTAGCCTTTTTTTCTTTCTTTCTTTCTTTCTTTTTTTTTTTTTTTAAATATTACAGAAAGTGCTAATCCAAGTACTTCTGCAAGAGGTAGGTCTTTGGTTGTCATTTGAAGACAGCCAGTGACTCAGCTGTTTAGATATCTTGGGGAAGGTCATTCCCGTGGATATCCAAGCAACTGAGTCACTGTCTGTTTTAGTATATATCTAGTATATGTTTTAGTATTTTAAACTTGTGATTAATCTCTCATGATTAATCTAATCAGTCTATTACTACGATGATCATGATTAAATTGTCATTAAATTCATACATTTTTCCTCCACTGCTCATTATGAAGATCCTACCCCTCGACAGTTTAAACATTTACACACAAGTTGATTATTATTATTTTTATTTTTTTATTTCAGCTATTTCATGACCATAAAGGCTTTACCTGCATAGTACTAGAAAGAGGTAATGTAAAAGAAAGAAGTGAAGGAATAAAGACTGCTACCAGAGAGAGGCATCCTGCACTTTTCGCTGGTGCCGTCACAGATTAACGGTGATTTCAGGACAGTGTCTGACTACAGATTTCAAAGTTTCACACAATCCTGTAATCATCCTACTGGAGTACATTTAAGGTGAAAGTGGAATTTAGCTGTGATTAACATTAGAGGACTGTAAGCCATGGTGATCATGGTGGCTCAGTCACTCATTGTGTTCAGACTGAATAAACACAGGGCAAAAGAAACATCTAACAACAGCGGCTTAGTGGGTACGACAGGCCAGGTTTAGCAGCAAAGCTGTCCTTAAGCAGTTTCATGTGTCTGTTGATGACCAGAAAGTATTGCTTACCCTTTTGAAATGATCACTTTAACTTTGTGTAGCAGATTATATTGTGGTGTGAACTGTTGAGACCACACAGAGAGAGTACAGTGCTTTTTAATTCTCTTTACCAACTCCACAGAGCCATTTTTTTCCCCCCTTGTCATATGCTGCATCAAAGGCGAAAAAAAGTCATACAGCCAATATATACAGTTGTCATTCAACAACGTGCAACATTCACATCCTTACATGAACTGTGTATTGACTGGCTGTTATAAAAGTAACCATAAAAACATATCCAGTTAGTACAGATAAAATAGTGGCCTTTGTAAGTGTATTATATAAAACCAGTATTATATATTACAGGTATTATACAGTTACTACCCAGATTATTAAGAACAACAACTGGGCTACAAAATTAAAGGACCACTTTGGGTTCCACTCCTGTCAGTCTGAAGCAGGAGTCTGAGGCTACAGTGGGCATAGGCTCACCACACTGGACAGTTAACAGGAAAAAGACCAGGCAGAAATTCCACTTATTACATGGTTTTTGTTTTTCATACCGGTCTGTGTAAAAAAAATAAATAAATAAATTTAAAAAAAAACGGTCATAAACTGTAAAGACTATTGGGCATGAAAATCCCAGATCACATTTTCTCCATTTTGATGTTTGTTGTGAACATTGACTGAAGCTCTTGAGCCCAATACAGTGAATCGAATCATGATTGGGTGAATCTTTACATACCAAGCTGATTGGATAATTGCATGAATGATCAGGGGTTCAGGTTTTCCTATTTAAATGGCTGATAAATGTAAATATGGATATGTTGCCATATTGATAGTTGAATTAGTCTTCATGATTGTTCATCCTGTTCTCGCGGTTGTTTTTTGGCACAGACTGAGAAACAGCGGAGTCAGCAGCGGGCCGAATGGGAGCACCACGAGGAGAGGAGGAAGATCAGGAGGGCTGCTGGTCACCTTCACACTCGAGGAAGAGGCAGGGGACGCGGCAGGGGACGAGGCAGGGGACGATTCTGAACACCACTTCCATGCTCCAGCTGTAGTCACTTGTATGCATTCAGGCTTTAAACACTGCCTCAAAATAACTTTGTCCTACTGGTATGAGGACAGGCAAGTGCCCTGTAAACCCTGCTTTTAATGTGGGTTTCGCAGAATGACGAAATGCAAAAAAAACAACCATGTGGCCAGTTCAGGCAATGAGAGAAGCCGAGGATAACGCTTTAATGTTTGGGTGTGGAAGGGTCTCTGCACGTGTGTGTGTGTGTGTGTGTGTGTGTGTGTGTGTGTGTGTGTGCGCGCACATGTGTGTGGGCCTTTCCCTGTGCTTCACTTCTCCATTTTGTCTAACAGTGTAGCCTAAACCAACTGGGCATTGTTAAAGAATTCCTTTTAGCTACAGCTGTGTGTGTTTGCTGTTTTCTTTCTTTCTTTTTTTAAACTCCATATTCTGCTCTTAACACACTCGGGACTAAAACTTTGATTCCGAAATTCATTTTAGAAATATCTTTCACAGTAAGCTGTCTTTGCTCTCCTAAAAGTAGAGCCAGAGTGAAAATAAGAAGAGGCAGTGATGGAAAAGTGACACATGAACATGACGTCAGCGTTCCAGCTGCTGTAGACAGCTGCTGCAGCCCTTCCACATGTCCTGATTTTGTGCCAAGAGTCCTTTATACGCATTTTTCTAATTATTTCTTTAGAATTTCCCTTTGAGAACTCTGTAACTATCTAACCATACTATGAAGTAAACAGGAACCTGTCTGGATGGTTAGCTATGGCACATTGAAGTGTGTTACAAGTTTTCATTTTCAAAATGACAGAGATATTTGTTCCTAATCAATATGAAACACTCAATCAGCAGAACATGCATTAAAACAAGCATATTTCTACAATTTCATGTTAAGTAAATGCCAAAGTAAAAGTATATAAAAGTAAATACAATTACAAAATTCACAAAAATCTGGAAGCTCTAAATCCAGTTAACGTCTGATCCTCATGTGTACCTGAAGTGAAGAAATAAAATATATATAATCACATACACCAGACTCTAGTAAATATAAAGATTCTGAAGAGAAATATAGGCCTTCTAATGTCAAAACACATAATTAGTGATGCAGCATTTACTCCGTGTGTGTGTATGCGAGTGTACACAGAGAGAGAGAAACTGCGATGTTAAAGGAAACGTCCTCCCTGAAAAACATTAAATGTGTTTATATTGAAACAATTACAATGTGCTTAGTGTTTCAGGTGCTAACTGGTTGGTTTGGTTTATATTTCTGTTATTTTCATTAAAAGTTAGCAGTTGTGTGAAACACTGATGTAATAAGGAACCATTACTAGAGCAGTTGCAATGGCATTTAAAAGGAGAAAAATAATTCATCAATATCAAGCATATGGCATAATGGGCAGTCTTTGCTGCTAGCTCCTATCAACAAAAGTGTAAGTGTTTATTTTCTTACTCACCGTTTTCTACTGAAGTCTATGCCATATTACTGATAAATCCAATGTAGATATATTGCAGTCACAGTTCCAGAATGCAGAGCAGTTATATTATGCATTTACGCCGAATTATTGTGGCGATTCTGCTTGGCTAGTTCTCCGAGGTGATGAGCATGATGGTATTGACGATGGTATTGACATGAATGTTGAAGCTTGAGAAGCTGATCTGTTTGAGATTGTACAGATGAAGTGAGGGAGCTGGACAGACTTAAGGACTAAAGTGCAGCTGCATTGATCCATCCATTATCTATACCGCTTTATCCGTCTGGGTCGCGGGGAAGCTGGAGCCAATCTCAGCATCTTCGGGCGAG
>JAQMYM010000004.1:17859534-17872947 GCA_030014255.1 Parauchenoglanis ngamensis | reverse complement strand
GTGTGTGTGTGTGTGTGTGTCTTCCTCAACCTCAGGTCCTAGCATTTGACCATAAAATACACTCAAAGAATATTTATTAGTACTATAACAGTTACAGTAAATGTAACAGTACAATACTATAAAAGTTCACTTTACAGTTAAAACCTGACTTTCAATTTATTTGAGTGTCATTACTTTTCATTGTACATTACTGTAAATAAACAAGTCTTTTACTGTAAAACACTTTACAAGAAGTCAGAAGATCCTGAAGCAATCTGCCACAAGCACACAACCTGTAATGAGAAACTGCAAAATACCTTCACCCTCCCAGCATTATTATTATTAATGGTAGTGGTGTTGATGATGGTGTTTTAATAATCATTATAATTGCATATGATTTATAAGTAAAATATACAACAATAATAAGAAATATACAGTCACGACAACAACGATAATGATGGAAATAACATTCCTTTAATATTTATCTAACATTTATGATAAAATATAATTGACTCATCTTTATAATAGCAATATTAATGTGTGTATACAGTCTGAATCTGAGAGCACCAGTGAAAATATTTTTACTCTATTTTGCATTCTTTTCTAATTTAATAAAACAATTTTCATTACAAATTATATTACTAACTTGAGCTTTAGTGAAAAGTAGAATCTGAAGTGTTTCCATGAACTTTAGAGTTTCTAAGCATTTGGTTCATTGTTTAAATGACAGTGTTCGCTCGAGCTCGAATGGACTCCACAAGTTTGTGTAAAACTTTATGATCCATTTTTATATCAAATCCATCGGACACACTTCAGTATTTTGTTTATTGTTTATTGATTTAGGCTCCAGCACAACAAGACACTGCACGCGGAGAGCTGAGAGGTGTGCAGAAAAACAGCTGGTGCCAAAAGCACGCGCACACAAAACAGCTGGAGCCAAAAACGCACTCACAGAAACTGTTAGTCTTAAAAATCAAGTGTTTCTCTCCAGTCACTTGTTATGTGTTTATTCTTACGCCTTAAATAACATAGAGTGTAAGAATGAAAGAAATCTAGCAGTAGTTAGGCACATGGAGAAATAAAAACAAACGCTCTCAGCGACTTGTCTTTGGAGTTAAGCTGAAGAAGTCATATAATATTGTAGGAAAGCTATTGTTAAATATTAGTTTATTGCAATGTTTCTATTTGAAACTGTGACATGGTGGTTCATAATTAGCCAAAATGTAGGCAATTACATTCCAAATAATGTAATCTCCATCAGGTCCTCCTGCTTTTTATCAAGTTTGATTCGTTTAAGAGAAATCATCTGCTAGTTTTAATAATTAGCTTTAAGAATAAAATATGTTTGCACTTTATGTTGATGCGTACATGTTAGTAAATCTGTTTCTTTTTTTTTTATTAATTCCTGTTGAACACGCAGCGGCACTATTCAAGTCCTTACAAAGGGGGCTCATAAATCTGCATTTTGGCCCCAAATACAGTACACTCCTTCACCATTTTAGTAATGTAGTTTCAGTAGGGTTTTTTTTGTTTGTTTGTTTGTTTGTTGGTTGGTTTGTTAGGGGGGGAATATTATATATATGTATTATTTATATAATTTATTTAAAGTAATTAACATTCATTCTAAAGTTTTGTTTCCATTTGAAAATAGTTCAGTTTACATTTATAAAACATTAGCCCTCATGGTGAAGACCTATGATGTTATAATCTACGTGTTTTTATTGGCTTGACAATACGTTTTGCCTGGGAACAATATTTGTGTGGTATGCAAACCGTCCTGTATAGAGACAGACATTATAGGAAAGGAGAACAGATCAATTAAATGAAACATACAGCACATTATAGAGCCATCTTAGAAACTGCTTCGCTGTGGGGTTTATGTACATTCAAACTCATTAATGGTCTGAAATAACACTCTGAATAGCTCGTATTTCAAATGCATGACTGAGTACATGCAACATTAAACACTATAAGAAAAGATTTATCTCAGATATTTATATAGTTAAATATTCCAGCTTTATGCATAAAGTACGGTTGACATTCTGGTGATTTATTAAAATGCAATTCAACGTTTAGATCTGGAATATTTCGTTCTTGGGAAAACATCCGTGAACGTGGAAAATGCTCGTGCGCATTTGGGTAGCTTTCTGTGCCCATTTACGCGAGGGAAATGCAATGGTTTAATGGCAGGTACTGAGCCTGTGGCGTTGAGAACCAATTCATTAAACACAATATACCATTTCTAACATTGTTTATTCCAAGACTGCATGCTTTTCAGTGATCCAAGCAGAATTGCGCACTCAGAAACTCTTTTAGCTCACTGCATGGTTTATAAACTTGCTTGTTTAAATGCTCAATACAACAATTCTCCCTGTGGAAGCTGTTGAACGTAAGATATCTAACTACATTGTGCTTTCTTCTGGTCGTCAAGGCGTTCAAACTAGTTTCCCTTCTCCGTATAAGCCAAAGTGTATAGATTTACACATATTACGCTGCTAGAAGCTGGAGTTAATGTGTAATTTGGGCCATATGGCATTTTAAATTCCACCCTTTATTTCTAACGTCTTCGCTCTGCGTGGACTGACCTAATGATGCCCAATTAGTCATTAAACTTGACCAAATACGAGGCTCGCGTGGCTTCTACCTCGCTAATATTTACTCTCTAAATATTTCCTTTGAAACGTTTACAGCACATTGTATCTGCTGGTTGGATAACGGACATCTGTGAGGTTTCAACGCCTCCGTGCTTTTATGAATAAAGCCACAATTGGTCCGCGTTTGCACCATCCGGCTCTATTTGCTCATCCTTGAAAGAAAATGTAATAAAAGAGGGTAAAGGATGGACGTGTGATTTATCAAAAGCACTTTACCATATGGTCCACATCGGAGCAGATTTTCAAATGTTTGTTTAAAATGAAGCGTCGCTATAACCTTCATGAGAATGCGCCGCACACACGAGCCGAGCCACGTTCACTTCTGCTCAATACAACGCAAAAAAAACAAACAAAAAAAAAAAACATCAAATCCAAATTTGAGACTAATCTTTGCGGATTGCAGCTTTTTCTGAATTGTGAAGAGTCCTTTAACTTCCAAGTGCACTAGTGTCCAGCGCGTGCTGGTGAGGAAATTAGCCTGTTATAAGAATTGTATGAATTAACACACAGATCACTGATCTATGCTACTTCGTGGGGAAAATATCATCAGAATATTGGCATTCATTTACCTATTGTGCATAAAACCGAGTAGTATACCGATTCCTTGAATTCACACAATACATCATTTTGCACACTGTGCATGCATGTTGACCTATTCAGAACACTGCACCAATCTTCTTCTCAGCTCATGACCTGAGAAAGCGTGTAAGATGTTGCTAAGAGGTCGTACACGCACTTGTTTGCGTTTCTGGTCTAAGGGGCGCTGCTACACCACTTGAATAAGAAGCGCTGTAGCGAAGAGGGCGCGCGCAGACAGCGGCAGGGGAAGGAAGAGTTCATTACGTGTTCACGAGCGCGCAACGGACGCGCGCACAATAGAGACGCTCTCTCTCTCTCTCTCTCTCTCTCTCTCTCTCTCTCTCTCTCTCGTTCTCGCTCTCTCTTCAGGGAACAAGAAATATTACCGAGGTAAGAAATTATGCTAACATTTTATGTCATAAATTCTGCTTTAGGTTTAATTTGAATATAATAAGCGCAAAGAAATAAGGCTTGGACTGTGTGTGTTAGCTCAGGCAGATTGATCCACGCGCTGGGATGTGCGGCATAAATATGACTCAGGCAAACGAAGGTCAGTGAACCGACTTTTATTATATACATAATACTACATAGGTGCAATCAAAGGATTCTATATCTAGTGCTGTTTATTTTAAAGTAAGTGACAAATACAACATTTCTGTTCAATTCAAACAGAATGAGGTGTTGCAAATTAACCTATAATGAACATTGTGTTTGAGTCCACCTGGCCATATATGAACACCAGAGTTGCTAACTGAGGTTTGGGATTTTTTTTTTCTTCCCCCAGAGGAAGGCAGCGTGAATCAGCTTGGAGGAAGGTTTTTGAATGGCCGTCCTCTACCTGCACATAAAAGGAAGCTGATGATAGAGCTGGCTTCAGAGGGTGTGCGTCCATGTGACATCTCTAGGATTCTCAAGGTACTAGGACCACTCGGAGATTAAATGTGTTACTTATTCCCAAAGCAAAACGCTCCATTTGTGCTCCATGGTCGCTGGTAGATATGTGAGATAACCACTAATTATTAACCACTTCATATAGTTCCTGGATGTGAGTTAAAGCAGGAGAAATGTCAAAAAAATAAATAAAAAATACATAGTACATGGGTCCTCAGGTGTTTCTTCAACAGGTCTGCTTTGTGAATACAACCGTAGCAAAAATGGCAATGTGATGTGCAGGTGTCAAGTGGATGTGTCAGTAAGATCTTACGCTGGTATCGATGCACCGGCCTCTGGGTCCCCAAAGCCACTGGAGGCAGCAGACCGAGGCTCCTCACACCTGATGTGATCGCCTCTATAGCACGGTACAAGCGGGCCAGCCCGACACTTTCTGCATGGGAGATCCGCAAGAAGCTTTCGTTAGAGCAAGTGTGCAGAGCTGACAAAGTTCCTAGTGTGAGCCCTTATAAGTTCTTATGATACATTTCTATAAACTGTATGGATGTACTGATGAGAATAGTAAACTCACCATGTTGGAAAAAATACAGAAACTAATTTTAAAAAAAGCAATTTTTGGAATCAAACAAAAACCATATCTTCTGAAAATTTTGTGGAAATTTAAGGATCAAGAACAGTTTGTATTTTGTATACTATGGAGCTAAATTCGGACAAATAGTTTTGTTAATTTGATACAAAAATTGTGATTAAAAAACTTAAAATTTGCAACTGAAATTTCAAGTTTTGATCTTGACCTTTGAAAAATACAACGGTGTTCAAACTAAAAGTAGGCGGATGAAACCTTTTCTTTTCCATTTTAAATATAATTTAGATTTAATTCTGGAATTCTTTTGAATAAATTATTTACTTTGTTTTTTAAACTTTCATATATATTGTAATATTTGACATCTTATTATTGCAGTTGCTGATTTTATGTTTTCAGATTCATGTCTTATTTTTTTCAGTTTCAGATCCATTTTTCCTTTTCTGTTCCAAACTCGACGTTTAAATGGTGTTGCCATGCTAACACTAATGGAGTATATGTGTAAATGGAAGTGGCATTGCTACAAACTTAGTATTGCCATGTATAGCTTGTATCCATGGAGCCTCTCGTGCCCCGTGCCTCTCCCCTTTGGCACCATCACAAATAGATATAATGCTGTATTCACAGAGCTCTCGCAGTACGTATGTTTCCTGAAGGCAACATGATTGAGCTTCATTATTCCATGCCCAGGAGATACCATGCCACCCAAGCCGGATCAATGCCAAAAGTCTGAAACTGAAAAAATAAGATTTGAAACTATAAAAAAAAAAAAAAAGTGGAGGCCCGAATCTGAAAAATCTACAATTGCCAAAATAAGCCATCAAATGGGAAAAATGGAGGTAAATAGTTTATTCCAAAGAATTACAGAATTGGATCAAAATTATATTAAACTGAAAAAACATTTTTATTTTTAGTTAGAATGCATTCTTGTATTTTTATAGAGTTCGAGATCAAAACTTGAAATTTCAGTTTGAAATTTAAAATTCAAAATTACAAATTATTTTTTTCCAATTAGCAAAACTAACAAATCAGGCTTTAGCTCCATGCTATACATTAAAAAGGGTTAGAACTACTCATGCTAAGTCCTCATCTAATGTGAACCATTTGTTTTACATGACATTTAATCATTACAAAAATACAGTGTAAGCTTAAATGTTTAAAGAATTGTGATGTAACTAAAAAAAATCTGAATTTCAAAATTGCTCACACTTACAGGTATCTTCTATCAACCGTATTCTAAAGAAGATTCAGCATGACTGGCACATGGAAAAACACATATACGAAGGTAACAAATTAAGAAAAATCAGAAGACTGCAATTAAAGACATTTCTACTTCTTATTTTATCAGCATGTTTTCAACTCTAAATAACAATGATTGAAATGTACTGCATTTTCACATTGCTATGGGGTGCAGTCGGTGTTCAGTAGGGTTGAGGTCAGGGCTCTGGGCAGGACATGTCTTCATGGAGCTGCTTTGTGTACAGGGGCATTGGACCTCTTTTATACAGGGAAGGGAAACTAACACTGCAGCATACAGAGACATTCTGTACATTTTCGTGCTTCAGACTTTGTAGCAACAGTTCACATATGGATTTGATGGGGTGCACATACTTTTGGCTAAATAGTGTACATATAAAGTGGAAACAGTCTACATCAGCAGTATTTTTTGTTTCTTTGTTTGCTTGCTTGTTTTTGTTTTTATCTTTCACTACACCATGGAAACACTCAGAAGCAGTGAAAAAACATGGCTACTGAAAATATAAGAAATTTGTCATAACCATTAGATTTAGTTGATTAGTTAGTTAATTTTGTTTTATTTACTTTATGAACTCCTGAACCGGATACCCTGTGGAACCTTCAATCTTCTGTCTTGTGCAACTGAGTAACTAAATTTCAAAACAATAATGTCTTTCTCGAATCAAGAAAATGTCATGTATAGTTGACAGCAATAGCCATCTAATAATATTTTATTCAGATTTATTTTCTTTTTTCAGTTTGTTACCATGAAGAAAGATCAGAAAAATTCACTGGACATTCTAGCAGAATTTTCTGTAAAGCTTGACACACTGAGGGTTCTTTAAGCAGCATTTTATTATAAAGATCAAATGATTTTCCACAATGATTTTCTTTTAATAATGATGGAGAATGGTCATTTACACCCCTAATACAAAGAGAAACAGATTCTCATGGCAATCCTCATCATGGAATACAAATGAGACGTGCACTGTTCAATTTTGGCCCAACCTGAATATTTCCCCACATAGTTCTAAAATACAAAAGTAGATATTTATGTACAAAGAAAAGAATAATCCTTTCATTGCTCAATGAAACTGTGACATTATGCACCAAGCTAAATATCTTTGCTGGCTTTCCAACAAAAAAATTGTATAATTTTTTTTAAAAATACATCTATTATATTGTTCTCCAACATTTAAAAAAAAATTCTCAGAAAATCATAAGGGCATTATAATGAAATGCTAAAAAGCAAACTAAATCTGGTAAAATATTCTACGTAATAATTGTGAATGAAAATGTCTTTTTTCAGCAGCCCTGTTTTTTTGTTTTGGGTTTTTTTTGGCATTTTTCGTGTCTCTAGGAAATTGTCGTAAAGTTTGTAGGAACATAGTAGGGCATGAAAAAATACAAGTCAAATTAAATTGTTTTTTTGCCTAGGCATGTACAACATACAGCCAAAAGTATGTGGACACCTGACCGTAACCCTTAAATTAGCTTCAATCACATTCCAAACCATGGGCACTAATATTGCCCCCCACTACTGGAGCTATAACAGCCTCTATTCTTCTGGAAAGACTTTCTACAAGATCTTGTAGTGTGTCTGTGGAAATCTTTGATCATTGAGTCAAACGCACATTTGTGAGGTCAGGCACTGAGGTTGGATGAGAAAGCCTGGCTAGCAAACAATGTTACAATTCAGCCCAGTGGCATTCAGGTCGTTACGGACCTCGATTTCTGCACCGAGGCATTGTCATTTTGGAAACAGGAAAGGAACTACCCTCTTTTCTAAAATGTTTTTGTATACTGTAGCATTAACATTAACGTTACCCTCCACTGCGCCATAGCCCAAATTGCCCCAGACCGTTGTCCGTCCTCCACCAAACTTTACTGCTGGCACTATGCATTCTGTTAGGTAACGTTTTCCTGACATTCTGCCAAAGATTCATCCATCAGACTGCCAAGTAATGAAGCATGATTCATCACTCCAGGGAACACATTTCCTTTGCTCCAGAGCTCAGTGGCAAGATGCGTTACACTACTGTGGACCATGCTTGGATTTGTGTATAGTGATCTTAGGTCTACCAAGAACAGAATGTTCTTCTAAAATTGACAAGGGTCAAAGACAAGATAAAAACTTAGAATTAACCCAAGATGAATCATGTCAGATCTTTTAGTGTGTATTAGCATCCAACAACATGGTCACAGCACAGGTCTAATCAACAAAAGAATGGCTTCAGAAAAAGAACATCAACATTTTTGAATGACCCAGCCAGTCATTTCTACCTCTAGAACAAAGGACAGATAGGGATCACTGGGTTACTTCAGTCCATTTCAGCCTTCCAGGTTTCCCATTGCGTAGTGAAGTGAAGAGTGCAATGATGGTGTTGTATCCACAAATGGATCTTCAATAAAAGTTGGTGAAGCCTGAGAACTTCTGCAGCTCTCAGACACCTTTTATATAACATAACCTAAGAAGGAAATGGATGATTATGAAATTTTCATTTTTCAAGATTCACATGGAGGCTTCTCTATTACTTGACAGAAATGCTCTCTGAAGCTAATCTCCGAAGAGCATATACAAGAATGTTGTCAAGATGATTACAAATCAATTTAGCATTTTTCTCAGTATTTTGTTGACAAAGGCCTGGACGACTGAAAGAGCATTACTTAGACCAGATGGTACATCAGGTATTTGGAGCTCAATGTGAGTGGAACAACAGGGAAGCAAATGACAGGATTCATGGCACTGCGGACTTCAAGACATCAATTCATCATAAGTCCATTTGATCTTCTTATTCTTGGCATGTTTTATTCTTCATCTTGCTCATAATTCATTTGAGTGTGCCTTCTAGGGCATCATGCACAAAGTTGATTATCAGTGTGGATGGCTAGCTGGAAAAACTACAATTCTTGAATAGGAGAATTAAAATGTCAGCTGAAAGTTGTAGTTGGCCATGGCACAGTCCCTCACTTTTCCAGGAGAGAACATGATCTTATTGATGTCTCTTGTGTAATGAGGGGGAGTATTAGAAAGATGAAGGGAACGTTGCATCAAAAATCCCTTCCATTACCTGGCGCTCCATCGTAACACAAGGTCTGTGTGTGCATACGTCTAGGCTATCGCTCTGCATTCTGTCTCCAGACATGATATCCAGGGCAGAACTGACAGTGTTCCATCACACTCTGATCAATTCCTCTTTAATCTCTAACTTCTCTGAACTCGGCTGGATCCACAGGCAGCCTTTCTTTAACAATGAACACTCAGACAAAGTGTGTGGATTCATGTGCAGAAGGTATAATGACAATGCAAATATCATAACAAGTCCATCATCCATGGCATCATCCATGTTATGACCAATGGCATGACCATCTCCATGGCAAAACCTTCTGCTTGCGCCTCTTGAGATATTCCATTGTAGATTTTGAGGTGTGTTTCAGATCATTAATCTAGTTGTAGGACCCATCCTCTTTTTAATTTCAACTTTTTTACAGGTGGCATGATGTTGTCTTCCCGAATATGTTGGTATTTATTTGAATCAATTCTTCCCTCTACCAATGAAATGTTCCCTGTGACACAAGTCCAAAGCATGATCAATCCCCCATGCTTAACAGTTGGAAAGGTGTTCTATTCCTAGAATTCAGCACCCTTTTCTCTCCAAATATACCTTGGCACATTGTGGCCAAAAAGTTCTATTTTGATTTTATCAGTACACACGACTTGTTTCCAAAATACATCAGGCTTATTTGGATGTTCATTTGCAAACTTCAGATGCTGAGTGTTGTGGCTAGGATGCAGGAAAAGTTTTCTTTTGCTGACTATACATTGAAAGTCATATTTGTTCAGGTGTTGCTGTGCAATAGATCAGTGCACACCACTCCAGATTCTGCTAACTATTCCTGCAGGTCTTCTGCAGTCAAACAGGGGTTTTTCTTTGCCTTTCTAGCAATCCAACAAGCAGTTCTTTCAGAAAGTTTTCTTGGTCTTCCAGACTTCAACTTGACCTCCACTGTTCCTGTTAATGACCATTTCTTAATAACATTACAAACATTACATAACTTGCTGTTTTCTTATAGCCTTCTCCTGCTTTGTGGGCAGCAGTTATTTTATTTTTCAGAATGCTAGTGAATGGCTTAGAGGAACCCATGGCTGTTGATTTTAGGGACAAGTTTGAAGAGACAGAGACTTTATACAGCCTTAAAATCTGCATCACATCGCCTTTTCTATTGATGATTGTGAACAAGCTATAGCTCAAGATGCCAATTAAGGTCTGGAACCTTGGTACAAATTACATGTTTGTAATACAAACTCAAATGATTTGAGGTGTCCAAACTTTTGTATGGTGTTCCTTACCTTTTTCCACTCTACAATTGTACAAAGCAAAATAATACACAAATCTGGCATTAAATGCTGAAAAGAAATGTGTCATCTTTAACATAATGCTTTTTGGCA
Organism: Parauchenoglanis ngamensis; assembly: GCA_030014255.1. NCBI lineage: Eukaryota > Metazoa > Chordata > Actinopteri > Siluriformes > Auchenoglanididae > Parauchenoglanis > Parauchenoglanis ngamensis. The sequence continues at coordinate 17,862,575 of JAQMYM010000004.1, read as the reverse complement.
AACCAGTTCACACTCTGCTCTTTTAACTATTCACAATATCAGACATTATAAGCAAGGGTGACCATACTTTTGCATGCCATGTGAAGAATCAGTAAATGACACAGAAGAAGGTAAGAGTGGCAGAGGCTGCACTAGGACTGACTGTCAGTACTACAGGCACAGTGCAACAAACTATTTCTGCATTTCACCTAATGCATGTCTCTAACATGGTAGTGCTTGCTGTTTTCCATGTGACTTGTATTTGAAGCTATTAGTTTCATTATTTAAATTTTCATTCTGAAAATTCTCACAGATTTAAAAAAGTGTGGTTCCCAAGCGTATGAGAAAATATGAGACAGAAGCCGAAAAGAATATTTTTAATAGGGTGTTTCAGTTCAAACTTGTTCATCTTCTGTAATGATTATGAGTAGCACAGCAGTCGCACATACTTTTGAGGTCCACTTTATGGTTTACAAATGAAATAAGTCTAAATTTGTCAGTTATATAGGTACATAGATTGCATGTTTAATTAGCCATGCTTCAAATTTTAAAAGATAGTTTGATCTGCTACATGCCAAAAATAAATCACACACACCCAAAGGGACATATCAATCCAGTTTTGAATTACAGTTAGAGAGCTATGTGCAGGGACGCATTATACACCATAAAGGGTTTCAAAAAGCACACATACTGAAGATTCTCTAACCTGAATGATAGTTATATATGAAAATGTGGTCCTATAAACCCCAGATATCCACCAGGGCTGGTCAGAGTTATCTAGATACCTTCTAATGTGTATACACGTGTACACAGGAATCTTCCAACAAAGTCATCTATAATGCAATTTTTGCAATAAATACCACTGTCATACAGCCATCATTCCCTGGAAACTTCTCACCTGACAAGGAACCATGGTGGTATTTTACCTCTTCTAATGATGTACAGGTAGCATAAGTGCAGATTTCCTGTAGCAGAAATCTCTAAGTGATGTGTAGAGTGGCATGTTACTGTAGGTCTGGGTGTCCAGTCTATCTATAGGCCATGTTGATGATGTCTGCCACCCAGTGGGCCAGCCTTAGGGAGCTTCTAATGCATTTCCACCATGGCAGATTCTGACGGGAAGTTGGTCTGACGATCAGATTGACTGCCATCTGGTTAAACTAATACTGTAGGATGCATAATGTGCACAAAACGAAACACTGTGCATGCTTGCTTTTATAGAAAGGTTGCAGACATCCTTAATTTTTTCACAAGGTCAGACCAAAGTCATTTGGCCAGCAACATGCGAGGCAAGCTGCACAACATCCTACACTGGGGTCTTGGGGAATTGTGGTCAATGGAAGCAACTCTTCCTTTTAAGAAAGGTCATCAATGGTTTATAAGTCCACAGAGTACTACCATTCAGGTAGTTGCAGTTGTCAGTTGACAATTAATTCCAATGGGCAAAACCTACAGACATGGCTAGGGGTGTCAAGTCTTTCAATCCATTTGGGACAGCAGAGCGCCTTGGAACTACTTATTGAAGACACCAGGTGTACTAACTACTTGCTGCTTACTTGTGAAAGCAGCAATGGGAAGCAAGATTATGCCATATCTGGGTTACACGTACACACTGGTTTCTGTGGCTTAGTTACTCAATTCTGTCTAAGGTGGTAAGAATACAGTGTTAGAGGAGGAAATGTATATAGTACATGCTCAGGTCAGTCGTGGGCCACTTCATTCTATTCTAGGCGACTGTCTGGCCCTGCCATGGACACAATTGGCAATGCTTTGACTTGGAATTAGCAAAGAGGTCCACTTGCACCTTGCCAAATTTTTACTAGATAGAGGGCCAATATTGCTGAAGTTAACATTACATAAAAAAAATTTGGGGGGCCTGTTACAGAGTCATCCAAATAAGACAGTGTCCTGATGGCATGAAAACACCCTTGGTGGCAGGGAGCATGGAATGTATGTGCTTGGCAGGCAAACTTTAAAAAATGTCTTTAATTTGTGATGATGGGGAAAGTTGAATAAATGTTGCATAGACCTGTCAGTCTTGAGATTGCATTGCCTTTATTATAGAAAAGTAAAGTGCAGAAAGTATTTAGACCCCTTCTTTTATTTCAGGTTTTTTTTTCACATTTTATTGTAAATTTGTTATGTTTTTTTATTATCGTGATGGCTCAAGAACTTGACTGGAGTAGACCTATGGAAAAATCAGTTGAATTGGCATGATTTAGAAAATCACAAACCTGCGCGTGTATAAGGTCCCACAATTTAGGGTGCTGGTCTGTTCACAAAGGATGAAGTCCAAGGAAGTCCACTCGCCATATACCTCTGTGATCAAATTGTGTCAAGACACAGATCTAGGCAATGATAAAACCATTTATAAAGCTTCGAAGGTTCCCAGTAGCACAGTGGGCTACATCAATTTGAAATGGAAGAAGTTTGAACCAGGACTCTTCCTGGAGCTGGTTGTCTGGCCAAACTGTGACCACTCTAACAGTGCTTCAGAAGTTGTCTGCAGAGACCTGCAGAAGGACAACATCTCAGAAACACTTCAGGCCTTTATGGTAGACTGAAGCCACTCTTCAGTCCACTCCCCACTCCTTTTCTTTTTTTTTTTTTCTTCTTTGGATGAGGTAAGGTGATGTGGTCAGGGCCAGATCTAGGAGGGTACTGGGTTGAACCAGCCTGTCATACACTTAGTTTCTGCTAGCTCTTCTTTTTCCTAGTTGTTACATACCCGAAGGAATATGTCCAGGGGACTGGGGAGGCAACAAATTTAATGTAAACTGATAACCCAGGAGTGACCTTAAGGAGCAGGGAAACAGGATTGTAGTTTTAAATTCAATGGTTTATTGACGGTTAAGAGAGGAAAAACAAATAAACAAAATTGCCAAACAAAGAAAGACAAAAGAACCACAACAGGGCAAATTCAAGAATGCAAAGAAACCACAAACACCAGATGGTCTTATAAAATATCATTAGTCAACACACCACCTAAATCACTAGCAAAACAAAGGTTACAAACTTCACACAGCCCAAGACTGTAAATGAGCATCACAGCTACAGCATTA
>JAQMYM010000004.1:17841860-17853125 GCA_030014255.1 Parauchenoglanis ngamensis | reverse complement strand
ATAGTATATTCCTAAGGAAGCATCGATACTGTAACATTGACATTCCAATAGCAGCTAAATGTCTGAGGACTCAAAAGAAACCCGGTAAAATAATAATTGCTTGCCCATCTGAAGTGCCAGGACTCTGATAGATCAGAGAGAAAAATGGCTAAAAGTTCATCGTTGTCCCCTATTAAGAGGAAGCAGCTCCATCCTGGGCCCCTCCGTGCACTGCGTCTGCGTCTGCGCGCGTGGTGCAGACAGCTCAGTGTCATGACTTGATCTTCCAAAGCTGGACACACAATAAATCACCAAGAAAACGATGAGAAGAAATAACCAAGAATCAGATAAAGCAGCTCTACTGATAACATCACGCAAGTTTGCAATTTCTTTCTAAACGTTATCCTGGGGCTGTGAGCGACGACGTGCCGGTACTCACTTTCACGTTGAAGCCGAGCAGGTCGCTGATGACCCCCGACACCGCAGAGAGGATCACCACCTGCGTGATGCTGTACAAGAGAGGGTTCATGGTGAGGCCGTACAGCCTGAAAGGAGAATCCAATTCCTGACAGACAGAGGAGCGGAAATACGTTAAGTTTCATTGCATTTGTATGGCGCTTTTAACAGCAGGCATCGTCACAAAGTGACATCATCCTTCCGTCGTAAAGTCAGACAGTATTAAGTCGCGATCTGTAGTGTATCCATGCATGACAGCGGAAAGTCCTGAAAGTGTGTCAGAAGTGAGAGAGAGAGACAGGAGATGAACCAGCACCTTCAGCAGTTTGGTGGCCAGCTTGAGAACGTTGTTGACGAGTGTCAGCTCTTCTTTCTTGTTTGGTTTCTTTTCCATTTTCAAGTACAGGTTGATCTGATCAAGAAAAGAGCAGAATTACAAACTGATTACAGCAACGTCAAATAGTGTTAGGAAGATGTGTGTTATTCATCATACAGAAACCATCTCTCATCGTGTGTGTGTGTGTGTGTGTGTGTGTGTGTGTGTGTGTGTGTGTGTGAGGCACACCTGCTCTGTCAGTAGGATGGACGTGTTGCTGTACTTCTTGCTGGTCTCCGAGCCCAGTGTGACAAAGCGCAGTAGGAAGAGCGAGAGAGAAAAGCACCAGATCACCAGCTCCCAGTTATAGTGGAACTCCAGAAACGTCTCGTGCACGTGCAGCAACTGCAGATTAAAGCGCAGACCGAATAAGAAAAACAGGCTGTGGACGCCTGCTAGTGTGTCACTCGGGAGCACAGAGACGTGAACTGAACACGAGTCATGTACAAGAGAGAAAATATGCACACCTGAGCACAGCAGATGAAGACCACTGAGAGAGTGAGGAGGAAGGCAGATGAGACAATGACATCCACCGAACGCTGGGGACCACGTCTCTGCGTGACGCACACACACACACACACACACAAAAGCAGAATGCAAATATTATTGTATAAAAAGGTACACATTGCTATACATTTCCTCTAGTACCTTTAAGTAGGAGCGCAGTGAAAGCCACATCTTAATGTTCTGCACTTTCTTCAGGCGAAAGTGCGGCACCTCAGACTTCCTGGCTCTGCGCGCTGAGGTGAGGTGACCAAAGAGCTTTGCGAAGAGCAGTCTCTGTAAGGACAGAGAGGATGCACCTGCTTTAAAACAGCCCTCGGACTCAGCTTTTCCGTGACAGAGAGCGATAGAAGCTTAGGAGACACGTACCTGCTTGTACGTCCGTTCAGCCACGCTGAGCAGAAAGAAGAAGAGCCAGATGAGGCACACACGCACGACAAAGCTCACAGACACCATCGCGATCACCGTGACATCAGACGAGGAGCCAAAGGCGATGGAGATCATCTCGCCGGCTGACAGTGAGGACAGCTGCTCGATGTCTTTGTACTGGAACAGTCTGTAGGCGAAGGGGGTGAGACCCAGAGTCCCAGCCACCAAGTTCCCAAAAATCTGGTAGCCAATGCCAGGAGTGTACAAATTCACCTTAATACGAGAGACAAAAACGTTCAGATGCTTTTAGAATTTCATTGCTCGAGCACAAGAAGGCGTTAAGAACGCCACTCACCCTGTTCATGATCATGCCGCTGATTTCCAGCACCGACATGTCCGCCTTCTTACACTCGTTTCCCTCCCATACGATGGCGCTCACACGCTCCAGCCCCGGGTTCGGGCTGTGCAGCCATGGCGCATGGCCCTACACGAACACCGCAAGAGAAGTCATGCATGTGTGTGCGCACACATTTAACTGCATGTTTGGTTGTGGCTCGGGGTCTTATTTACAGCTCGGATTGTATCCTGCCGTGGAAACAGTGACGCAAAAGGCCTGTACCTGTAAGAAGGGGTCGTCCCGGTATTCCTTCTTGGAGGCGGGGCAGACAGTAGACCCCTCCCCCTCGGTCTCGCTGGTGCAGGAGGAGTGGCACTCCGCGCAGTGCAGGAAGTCCTCCCACAGCATATCCTCCGTCTCCGACTCGTGCCGAGTGCTCTCCGAGTCCTGCGTGCGCAGGCTGGAACACCGTGAGCTACAACTCGTGCCAGACTTAAGCGTCTCCTGAGAAAGGGGGAAAAAAAACGTCACGTTATCGAGGCCATGGAAACTCGGGCTCCTGGGCGCCAGCTCTGTTTTTAATCCACATTTTACAATATCTATCTTAAAGTTTCGGGATATATTCGCTTTGACATCGATGACTTGGAAAGATCCGGTACGTTCTCAGAAACTGAAGACGGAAGAACGTGCTCTTTTTTTCTAACCCGGGCCGTACAAGATGGAAAGAAATCGGCAAACTGAATGTATCCGTGACCCGAGTTGCGCATTTTTCCTCACGTTAGCGGAACCTTCCTAAGAAGCTGCACGCTTCCTTCACAGAAGAGGGGGGAAAAGTTTACACGCTTTCCGTAGTAAAACACTCCCAGATGGTTAATTGGACACTGGCGTCGTAGTCTGCATCCTGTCTACACACTGATCAGCGACCAGGCCTACTCCGAGTGTGTGTGTGTGTGTGTGTGTGTGTGTGTGTGTGTGTGTACCTCTGCTGTTGTATAGTGTTTTTTGTAGTGATGGGTCTTTCTGTTGCGCAGTGTGCAGTCACTGTTCATGCGCTCCACGCCCCTGCGCAGTGTGTTGTAGTTCTCGGGGTCTTCTTCGCTTGACGCCTCATCAGACATGTTCTCCACGTTGTGGCTCTCCTGCATACACTGAAAAAGCACAATATAAAACCACACGGCGTGGACCCGATGGGTGTGTGCATCACGCGGGCTGCAGAGTGACGTTACCAGCTTGATCAAGGAGCATGCGCGCATGCTTTACTGCTGCGTGTGTTCGCTTGCTCGGCTTCTTTAATGCAGTGCCATACACACGACATTAAATGCAGAAAATTACAGCACTGATAAAATGGGCGACTTCTCATCAACCTTACACGACGGTTTGGATCTTCAGCACGTGGACCGAACGCACTGAGGGCAGTGAACGTACCTTACTGCCGGGCGACGGGAGCTTGTTTCGGGCGGGGGGGCCGCTCCAGCCCAGCTCCTCGGAGCGCAGCAGGTCGCAGTGAGGCTCGTGGAGCTGCAGCCTCTCCTCACTGCTCTTGCACGTGACGCGGCCATCCAGTGACACATACCCGTTATCCGTCTCTGTGGACTTATCAATGGACAGCTTGAATTTCTTAGACCTGCAAGACAAAAATCGTAATGGGAACGGTCCGAATGTAGACGATGCGTCTCATTCTCAGTCAGTATGACTTTAAAGAAACCAGCGCAACTGCGCTACTGTTACAGCTGTGCAGACTAGGGGTGTTGATCCGGATCTGTTTAAAGCTCAAAATATCCATAGCCGTTTTTTTTTTTTTTTTGAAGAGATTGAAATAATGCATGTAATTTTAGTACACTTCAATGTCCTGTGAGCAGGGGTGCCAGGTTCCGTGTATCGTGGCCGGGTACCGCGGATATATCCTGCATATCACTGTTAACAACAAAACACCCTTTTTCTGTGCCTGAACATTTTGGAGGAATTGTATGGGAACCTGGCAACCCTCGCTACGGGGTCTTCCATCGTTTAAAGCTCGGCACCAAAATAACAATCCTGTGCAACTTCATTCATGTTCAATCACAGTTCTGACGCGCAAGCTTTCTAAATGGACCAATACTCGTCGTGTCTGCGTTCAGGACGCATAAGAACGGATTGTATTTGGTTACACCCCTAGTGCAGGCACAACGCTACAGAATTTATACAGAAAGTCTCCGCACTAACTCTAACTAGTCCCTGGGCACTGACAGGAAGTCCTGTGCATTTCTGTAGGCGTTAACAATTTAATACTAACACATGGATCTAGAACGACTGGGCCATTCCGTGTTAAAGCAGCCGAGCTCAGGACATCTCTCAGTTCTTGGAAATGATACCAGACGTCTTTACAGCGTGTGTTTTTAGCGGTAAGCTGCGATCAGACAATTGAGAAGAGAAGAAATCCTGCTCGTAGATATTTCAATTTCAATCAAATGGAACAATAGTACATATCAGCTGACCGATTTTTCTTTCATGTCGTGATTTCCGGCGAGCAGAAAAAATACGATAATTACAAAGTTTTCAAAGCTTTAACACTGCCACGGGCAACTTTATGTGTACTTTGGTGCTGACTCCAAGACCTGAGACGGGACGTGCTGAGCCGGAGTGTTTTAAGAGGATTGCCTCAGCTGTAACTAAGAGTTAAAAAAAAAAAAAACGGCTGCAAAATCCCCTTTTCTCCCGTCACTGAAATGTTTCAAATGAAAACTTGAGAAAACGCCAGCTATGGCTGTAGGACAGGGTTCCGTCCAATTAACAATCACGTGAACAAAGATTTAATCTACGTGTTGACGGACAAGAGATGTTGCAGCCGTGCAGACATAACATGTAATCTTAAAGGGTAAAATACACACCCCGATTTAAAGATATTATGCCAGAAATCTCTGAAGAAAGCAGCGAGACCGTGAGTGGTGGCAGAGCCCGGGGAGAGCGCTGCCCCCTCCTGTGTGTTATCAGTAGTGCTAGAGCCATCGCCTTCCCTATGCACCTCCAAGTGTGCTGCCTTCCTTAACTTCCTTTAGTGAGAAACATTAAAAGCGTAAAAGCGCTTAGAAAAAGAAGTCCAAACAGAAGCACTTCAGAAACAAAATGAAGAATCTGGTTTGAATAATGATCCTAGCAGCGGTCTTAGGAATTAGGCTGAAATATCGTTACAGATAAACAAACAAAGAAAGAACACATTTTGAATTTTACGACATCATACATCCAGGAGCTGATTAGAATCTCAGGCCACTCTGCTGACTTGCATTAACTAGGCATAATATTGTTCATGTCACAGGTCATTTAGCCACCAATTATATCTTTTAGTTGATCAAAAAAGTCCTTTCTCATACAGCGCAGGCCAATTTTCTCACAGCGGTCAGAAAATTGTGCACACAGGCCAGGCTGGCTACGCTACGTGCTACCATTCACCTTTCACCCCACACAGGAAACGAGTGGCTAACCCATGTCACATGACACATCCGGTGGCAGCATGAGAACAGGGGTTTAGCCGACACATTTCTTTCAGAGACACTACAAGCATAAGACACATACAGAGAAAACACAGACACCCAGTGGCAAGCGGTCCATCCAGCCCACCTTCTCCTCTTGGCGGTGGCGTTGGGCGCAGGTTTGGGTGTGCGCGTGGATACGATCTGGCAGTGCACAGTGCCCAGAAGCAGCATGAGCCAGAACGGCCCAAACACCTCGGTCGCTGGGATGTCGTGCGGACGCGAGATGCTGAAATACAGCACCGTCGCGAGCACTGCAACACAGGGAAGGAGAGTTTAGACCGAGCTCGTCTTCAGCCGTGGAAGATTCGTCTGACGCTTCACGCCCCTGTATCGGACTGACCTTGTAACAGGTAAAGGGAGAGCAGCAGCAGAAAGATGGCTCGGGACGTCACCTGGATCCACCATTTGAAGAAAAAGGGAAAGAGGACGACCCGGACGATACCCTTCCGTGCCAGGGAGGTCCACGGGCTTTCCGGCTTGGCTTTGGCAAACGCAGAGCCTTGAAAGCGTAAAGATAAATGTGTTTCATACATGCGCATTTGTATACTTTTTGGGGAAATGGGCCAGACGTGAGGGAAGTGTTAACTGGCTGGCAGACAGGGTTCGAGTTGACCTGAGGGATATGGATCAAGCTGGCAGATGGAAGACTTCTGAGAGTGATGTCATAGCTGGTGTTACAGGGCGTCAGTAACGCAACGGAGAAATGTTAATATGGCCGAGAAGTGTTCACGTTACAGCCTGCGTTACAGCTCTCCTTACCTCTCACCAGATCCACGTCGATCAGGTCTGGCTTCACATGGCCCGTCTTCTTCGGTTTGTTCCTCAGGCCCTGCGCAAACAACAGCTGGGCATTAGACATGCAAACACAACCCACTGTCAGAGAGCCGTGTCTTTGTAAGTCTCAGCGCTTTGCCAAAGTCGGCCTGGTCCACGTTACTCTTACTGGTGATAATTAAGTGAGGGAACTGCAGGGAAAAAGCATACCCATGAAGCCCCTGCACACACACACACACACACACACACAAGCGCATACACGTGGGTAATTCTCACCACAGTACGCTGCATCAATGAAAAATGAAATGCTTAAAACACAGTTTATTAAAACCTTCCAAAGTGCATTATTTAGTCCCGATACGATACTCTCTCGCATTTCAGACCCAACTGTTCACTTTTTAAATCTGATCGCAATGAGATCACTACTTCCTGAAAATTACCCATATAAGCGCGCACGCGTCCTGGACGGTTTCCGCAGGGCTCGGCTGAAAATCAAGCGCTCACTGTAATGCGTTATCGTTTCTATAGCAACGGCTCATTCGCAGGGACTCGAAGGCGGATGCTCCGAACGCAACAGAATAAAAACATGGATAATCGTTGACATGGTCAGTACTTGCCTTTATACAACCCTGGAAAATGGAAAGATTCCAACACTGGCACATACTTTCAGCTTTCCCCATCACCTGGTCATCTAGTGGTTAGACGGAGACCTGGAGAGGCCTACGAGCCTCACGCGCGCTGTGACATGTGGTTTACGAACCAGGTCATGTACAGGAGCTTGTTGCAGATGTTTGTCTGTGACGGACGCATGAAAACTCGCTTTCTTCTGCTCTGATAATGTTCCCTGACTCCGAGGATCGGGTTTGTCCGGCAGGACAACGCTCCAGGCCACACAGGTGTGGATGGAGGACGGCAAGATCAAGACCCGGTCGTGTTCAGCGGAGTGTAAATGAGAATGCTGTTTTTTTTTACTGCACAGTGAGAACGCCAGGGATCAGACCACACGCAGGACTCCACGAGTGTTTATGCGGTCAGCTGTTTTAGACGTCAGAGCTCTGGAGAGACGTGGAAATAATCATCTGCTCTATGTTTGTGTATTTGGACCTCTCTAATGAAATACCAGAAAAATAAACCAAGAAAACAAATCGTAGGACAACAAAGAACACGCCTTCGAAGCCAGAAGAGAAGCGCACCTTCACCAGGGACAGGAAACGCACTGGGTATAGCCTGGGGACAAAACACACACCCTGGTACGAGTCAATAAACAAGGTTATTTCATTCACACACACACACACACACACACACACACGCAACCCAAAACCACACAAAAAGGCATTTGGGGGTGTTAAAAATGCAAGACTAGTGTGGATGACCAGGAGGCAGGCAATCAGGTGGTACAGCCCAAGAACACAGTGAGGGGAAAGGAGCCCGCTGCGGCGGCGTGCGGTGCGCTGCGGTGCGCTGCGGTACTCACCAGCCTAATGAACTGCTCAGAGTCAGAGCGGTGGAGAAGATGGGGAAAAGTTTAAACTGAAAACAGAAAGTGTACTGATGGCACACAGTCAGTGCACAGCTGAACGCTGACACCCACACACACACACACACACACACACAGGCCAGGAAGGAAGTAGGCCTCCATACGTGCACATAAGAGAGGGAAAAAAAATGTAGATTGAGAGATAAGTGGAAATGATGAAGCTAAGAAAGACGGCCGAGTGAAATGTCTCACCTTGATCTCTCTTTGTTCCACAGACTTCTCCCAAATCTGCTGGTCATACGCACCGATCTGAAAGACGAAGAGAAAACAGGGAGGCGTCGCTTTCAGCTGGAGTCATAATGAAGTGTCCACTCTCTTAAGAGTTTTTACATTGCATTACATACACATTACAGACAGGAACTGATCTGTGCACTTAATGCCCCATTCAGGCAACAAAGGAAGAGCTGACGGCCGCAGAAACCCGAAGCCGCAGTTCTCAGAGGGCTGTAACGGGCCGCGGCGAGGCGAGGGGTAAAAGCAGGAGAGGAAAGTTAATCAGGGAAGAGTGGATTGGCGTGGGCTCGGGTTTCCTGCTGCTGGAGGGGCTCGCTTCGGTCGCTCTTCGCTTTCATAAAGGAACGGAGGCGGCGTGAGTGAAGTGACATGACGTGACAGTGGCAGCAGCAAGAGGGGTGTTGAGCGGTGTTCCGGGGTGTCGTTTGCACGCTCGTGCGCCACAATGGAAAGGTCTGCATCATTCATGAGCCGCCTCATCAAACATGCAGCGCCGCTGCGGGACGCAGCATCTGGGGCAGCACGGAAATACGCTCTTCTATTCATTTCCAAAACGTTAAATTGTCTAAAATGCTTAATATCCTATTTCTACATTAACATTATGTGTGTTTAAAGTGCCTCGCGAGTAAGATCAGCCTCGCCTGAGCCGAGCCAGGCCAAGACGCTTGCGGATAGAGCGCTGATATTTATTTAGATCGTAATGCTGTAGAACCGGTTGACTCGGGGCCATCCTCATGCAAATCCTGCGTTAAACAAAGGCAAAAGCTCGAGGTGACGGTGAGATATCAGCCCAGCCCTTACTCGACTCGCGTCACACACGGGATGAAATAAAGTTCACCCCGAACTCTGAACGCTGGGCAGCTGAATAAATCCCACAGCCGAGTGCTGAAACACCACAGCCGCTGTCACACACACACACACACACACACACACACACACACACACATACACACACACCGCATCCACACAGCACACCCTGCGTCAGCTTTATAGACAAGAATCCAAAAACAGCGATCGGTTTTACACTCGCTCAGACGTCTAAAAGGAACTCGGCTCTCTGTTCACAAACGTGATGTGCACAGGAAATGCTAGCGCGGCGTGCCACTTCCTTGTGAAACCCATGACTGTGTCCCGTTTTAAAGGAGCCTCAGCTCAAAACCTTCAGCTCTGAACGAATACAGCTGCTCCACCATCAGCGCGTCACGTTTCACATAAAGAGCTTGCGATCGTGCCTCATTACCAAGATCTTAAACGTCCTATTTACAGCTTCCATTCACGTCAAAGCTGCTCTGAAGACGCTGTGTCTGAAATCTGCAGAGAGGGCAGAGCCGGCGCCTTCTGAGGCTGAAACATCGCTCGCACATCTGCACTCCGCATGCAATATATGCCAGAAAGCTACCGGAGAAAAACTATTTCGGATATGTGAGCGGCTTTAAAGCAGCTGGCGTTTCACACATTCGGTCCAGAGGGATCACGTGACTGAAACGTTTACCGTCGTGTTCAGTAGTATAGAACGAGCATGACGGGGGTCTCTATCGAGAACACCGCGAGCACCTGAAAGCCTCCGGTCCAGCAGAGGATCAGTCACACGCTTCCTCAACAGATCCCTGACGTCCTGGCCTGCCTGCTGTGCGTGTGTGTGCGTGTGTGTGTGCATGTGCGTGTGTGTGTGACTGCAGTGCAAACACATGCAAGCTGCTGGAAAACTAAGCAACTAAGTACATGAAAAAAGTCAGAGGACTCACCTTCTTCTGGTACCACACCACCGCATCGCGCACTTTGGAAGCCATTTACATTTCACGGGTCACCACATGGGTCATTTTAGGCTGAAACAGAAACAGAGCACAGGGGTCAGAGGAGGAAGAGGAGAAGAGCGGCGCGTTGGGCTGAAGGGCGAGTCGGACTCGCTCCGTCGGCTTCTAAAGCCAGCGCTTTTACCTGTGGGGTAGGTGTGTCTGATACAGCGCGTCACGCGCCAGCCCGTTAAAACCGGAGCGTCTACCTCGCTCTTAATACCTCCCTCACTGCGCAGGAAGAGAAACACTCAACACCTACTACGGGCTTGCTGACTGACACGCACAGAAAAACGTGTGAGGGACTACGGGTGTGTGTGTGTGTGTGTGTGTGTGTGTGTGTGTGTGTGTGTGTGTGAAAGAGACAGAGAGAGTGAGAGAGAGACTGTGTGTGTGTGTGTGTAGGTGAGAAAATCTTCACTGCGGCTTGAGAGGATTAAGAACAGGAAATGCACGCACACACTCGTCTTGCACGTGACGTCTGGCGATGTTCGTTTACGTGCGGCGGACGCGCGCTCGGGTTTCCAAAAATAAATATTTCAGACAGACTCCGGTCTCATCGTATGTAATCAAGTGCTCGGACAGACGATCACCAGTTTCAGGCGGCGTCTGTGATCGTCCGTCGTCACGCCGCGCTGCGCTGTAGTGAGCTCAGGCCCCGAGCGCGGCCGGAAGAGAACACCGGCTACCATTGCCGCCCAGAGCGCACGTTTATTTTCAGCTGCTGCCATTTCACACATAACACAACACAAGGGCCACGTAGCGCCGGAAACACACACACACACACACACACACACACACACACGCGCACAGAGGACAAACTGGGTGGCCACATCATTTACATCTGAACATCAGAGTAAGACTATAAGCTGATGAAGCTGTGTGTGTGTGTGTGTGTGTGTGTGTGTGTGTGTGTGTGTGTGTGTGTGTCACATGACAACCAGGCAATGCGAGGTCTTATATAAATAGAAGCGCTTCATTAAGATGTCCAAACGGAGGCAGGACCAGGCGCCAGCTCATAACTAACTCTTCCTGTTAAGATGCAAACATCACCACACCCGAATCAGCTACCGCGGGGAGAGTTGAAGCTTTAAAGCGTCATCATTCCCTACCTAGTATCCCACGCGTTGGCAGAAGTGGGCACACACACACACACGGCGTTTATCCCTTTATAAACAGGGAGCTACACAGATGACTAAGAGAGCTAGCAGGTTACGCAAGCTGCCTGTCTGGATGTGTTTTATAACCGCTGCTGCCAATCGACAAACACAAAACAACATCTGAGGAAACACACCGGCCGGATCATCGGGCTCAAAATAGATCCCCACACACACACACACACACACACACACACACACACACACACACACACACACACACACACACACACACACACA
>JAQMYM010000004.1:17814670-17828762 GCA_030014255.1 Parauchenoglanis ngamensis | reverse complement strand
ACAGACACAGAGAGTGAGAGAGACAGACAGACACAGAGAGTGAGAGAGACAGACAGACACAGAGAGTGAGAGAGACAGACAGACACAGAGAGTGAGAGAGACAAGACACACAGAGAGAGAGAGAGACAAGACACACAGAGAGAGAGAGACAAGACACACAGAGAGAGAGAGAGACAAGACACACAGAGAGAGAGAGAGACAGACACACACAGAGAGAGAGAGCGAGAGAGAGAGAGAGAGAGAGAGAGAGAGAGCACGCCAACCTACAGTACAATAAGAACAGCTGATTTGTTTGCTGCATTTGCATGCCAATGAAACCCATCTGCGAGGTGTAATACTCCGGCTGGAGTGTTCATGATGAGGGCTGATCACACACGGCCGCCTCCAGTGTTCAGTGTGACCAGTCCGAAGAAAGGCTTCCGCATTCACCCGGATCCCAAAGCGTGCAGTTACTCAGGCACACGGAGGGTACCGAGACCTCAGACATGTTCTGGGCTGTAAATACGCTCAAAAACCTAAATAAATGTCATGCCATCTGGATCATGCGAGGTGTCCTGTTCCACCATGCCTGTGCATCTCGGTCACGGTGTCTTCACCTCCACCGGTCTGTACGCTTGCTTTACTAGTTCCTCTATAATCTGCTCCATTGCTGTACGCATGTATGTTTTGGGCTTATGGAAAGTTTGTACCCGTGTTAGCGGTCATGGCTTTTAATCCTAGCACCTGTAGCCTGGATTAGCTCCTCATAGTCCTTGTAGTTCGCAATGCTGGTGCTTTGCCGCCATACACTTCTTTTACACATACTGCACTCTGCAGTTTTATTTTTCTGCTCCTTCAGTAGGAAACACTTCCACACTTTTACTTTAAACCTGGAGATTAGCGGATGAAGTGAGAAAGAGGCAGCAGAGTGCCCGGACCGGGAGTTCATCAGACTGCGACGACGATCGGCCTTTCTCAGCGGATGCAAGGTAATACAAGCTTTTTAATAAAATGAGCTCTGAGCTCGGAGCCATGAACACCGTGACTCCAGGTAGCCTCAACCTAGGGCCTGTTCTAACTCACTTTCAGCATGAATACAATGCCCATACATGAACCAAAAACCCACATCAAGCAACAAACTAATTCTTTGGTCTCCTTATTATCGCTCGTCACGGCCAATGACGTGGTACTGGTTAAACTGGTACTCCAGCTTTGTGGGGAGCTTTGTTCAGCCAGGGCAACTGAGGGCAACAAAAAGCCACACAAGGGCACGTCAATAAAGGGACACAATAAACCTCTCACCTGGAAATGTAAGGTCTGTCATGGGTGTCTCATCGTGGACAGAAACTGGTTACAGTGGCACCAAGAATAAACCTTCACACACGTCTGCTTTACCTTGTATTTGTAAGTTGATTGAATTTAGCCTTTTTTTTTTTATACTTGGTTCGTTTTTTTCTTACATAAGCATTCGAAACACTTCATTGTGTGTCTGCAGTTTTGTTTAGAAAAAAATTATATATATATTTTTATATATTCTATACATGTCAGTCAGTGCATTGCAATTCCATAACGGAGCAAAAAAATGGTTCATATTGTGTCTGAAATGCCGCTACATGTTACTCCATGCTCGTCTCTTGTTGTATAGAAGAGATCTGCTGCAGCACGGCTGTGATTACCCGCGTACTCACATCGCCACCACAACAGACCTCCCTCTGAAATGTGGACTACACCGAGGTCAGATTTATAGACTGATGCGCCATCTTGTGGTGTGAGATCACATTGTGCTCATTATGAAGTAACGGTTCACAATAAAGTACAAATATTTTGCCATAAATTCGCACGCCAAGATAAGCGGCTTGACAGAATGCCTCTAAAACGTGACTACATCGTCCTCGACATTACCTCGGATTACCCTGCTTCACCCTGATCGGCTGTTTAAAGCGGTGTGTTACCTTTTCCTTTTGAAAGGAGACTTTGGCATGTCGGTGACGGGGATCATCTGCTCTCCTGGCCGAACCCACATGATCGGCCCGTCGTCGCTCTCTGTAGGGCTTTTCAGCATCAGACTGGAGAAAGTTCCCCATGGCAACGTCCGCTACACACACACACACACACACACACACACACACACACACAAATGATGATGGATATTCCAATGTGTGAGCATCAGCGCATGTTAATATGAATTAAATATGAATTGCATGAATGTTTTAACTCTTCTTTGTTTATATATCTATAAAAGCTTTAGCTAGAAACAAAACCTATTTAACTGTGTTTAAGATGGTCAGCTCATCACAAAGCAATGAATCCACTCCACACTGCAGAGCGCGCACACACACACACACACACACACACACACACACACACACACACACACACACACTCTCACTCGGAACACCTGTACTCTTGTGCAATTATACAGGCGTTCCTAATAAAGTGGATGTTGAGTGAATATGGCATAGATTCAGTCACAGCACAAAATACGTACATCAGATGCTAATTTACTTGTGAGCATACTCACTTCAAGGAAGGGGGACTGCTGTAACAGGTCGAGGAATTCGGGGAAGTAATCCCCCACCTCCTCATCCACGGCTCCCACCAGACTGATCTGGCGCATGGCCCCGGCGCGATACGTCCCGTGAGAATAGGTTCTCTTTACCTAGAGCCACGCAGGACAAAGAGAACACACCATCAGAGCAGCTACGCAGAGGACACCTGAGCAGAGCCAGACCTTCCACTTTCACGTAATTATAACGCTTTAAATCAACAGAAGGATGGGTGAAAGGGCAGAATGGAAACGTGCAGATCTGCACCACTTCACCCTCCACTTTTTGAAAACAATTGTGTGCGAAATACATTTATGTTTAAATACAGCGCCGCCATACCAAAAGGATGAATTTCAGGAATACGGGGTGTGAAATGCACGTTTCTGTAAATGCTTTTCTGCTGCTCTTGTTCATCAGAGGCCCCTGAGGCAGCGCGCCCGCATCGTTCGGAAAGGCCAAAAATGTAATCACGTCAGTAAGAGGTCCAATCGCAACCTTGCAGCAGCCCTTCATCTTTGTGGAAAACTCCGACTTTTGCCCGGGTTCAGCATTTTACTTTAAAGGTAAGCAATCCGTCATGTACAGAAAGGAGACGGACCCATCGCCACACTGCCCGTGCTCTCTGGATGGGAGGGGCAAACTCTGTCCCCCTGTCATCGGCAGCCAATCACGGGCTGGCTAATCCTGTAATACCAACCCTACAGCGTAAACAAAACGGAAGATGAACAAAAAGCAGGTTGAAAGGAAGAGTGAACGGAGAATTAGAGGAGAGTGAGAAAGCCTTCTAGACTTGCCACGAAGATCATTCTGAATTGAAGCTCTTGTGTGTGTAAAGACGGTTAAACCAGAAGGACGTGTTCATTTAAAAGGTCCAGCTCCTCTTCTCTGAGCCGAGAGCTCTCTTGCTCTCTCCGTTTCTCTCGCTTCACCATTTCCGTCTTATTCCTCGTTGTTCTCAGCCACTAAAGCCTGTTAAATCGCCAGCAAATCACGATATAAATGAACTGCGATTCAGCTTGGCTTTTCCTAGCTGTAATTGCATCATTTAGACAGCAGAGGGCGCAGTAACGCACACCAGCAGAAATACACGCGGCGTCACAGGAGCACGAGCGACACACGGGGCTAGCATGTGATTAACTTAAACAGATTCAACAGGAGGAAATGACGGTAGGGCTTTCACACTTCAGCGTTTCTTTATTCTTTAAGAAAAAGCTTGTTAACTTTTTACATTTTTAATAACTACTTTAGTTAATAGGCTAACTTTACTAATGTTCATAAATATTGTTGGTTATTAAAAAAAATGAAACCAAATATATTTTTTTTTTATTTAACAAAAGGACTGTTGAAAAAGGACAGAAAAACGAATATTTTACGTAAAATTTTGAAGTGGGCGAGCGGCTGCGTGGCTGGCGTGCACAGCCGTGGTTAATGTGGTGGCGTAGCGAGTGGCGTCGTGCCTCACAGCTCCGGGGTTTCAGTTTCCACCTCGAGCTCGGGTTACCGCCCGTGTGGAGTTTCTGGGCATCTTCTCATCATGTCCATGTGGGTCCATTCGGGTTCTCCAGTTTCCTTCCACCGCCTGAAACTGCAGTGTCCGGTTCCGGGGGAGTACGCCGCGTGTGCGTTGGCTGCCGCTTCTCACCACAGCTTTTACATTTTCTTTTGCAAGCTTCTCAGTGCTAAGTCAAGGTTCACACTGGTAAAGCTAACATCACCTTAATTGGCAAAGCTGCTAAAAATCAGGCATTCGCAGGTACTGGTGTGATGGGCGCCATGATTACAGCAGTAATATTAAAGCAAAGCTAATTTCTGCAGTATCTACAACGGGACACCACCATACCACATCGCATCGTTTAATCTTCACACACCTGCTAATCACAGCGATAACCGGGAAGCTGCAACGATCAGCTGATTTCATCGACGGGGAGATTTATAGCAGGCATGTTTACCTAACCGCCCCGAGCCCGGCGTGTTATAACATCATATAATCAGACAGAGTTGTGTTTCTGGAGTTCACTCCTGACACCACTGGAGAGCAGCTGCACGGCTTCGGTTCCTGGTTCCGTGCCGCGTGCGCGCCCACCACCACTTTCAACCACAAATATTAACGAAAGTCATTTAAACCCTTCGTATTTTATTTCCTATCCAGAGACCAGACGGTTTCGAGCCCAACGAATTCATGACCCTTGGAAGTACACGTGACGGAAATCAAGAGTGCAAGCCATGTGGTCTTCTCGCAGTGTAAATAAGGAAAATGACGGCATGCTATTAATAAACAGCAACTTTTTGAGCTGTGATCATCATTATGAATACTGAACGAGCATTTGTTCACTCGTTTATAAGCTTTTGGAACGCTGCACATGTCACTCCGGATACATGAGGACTCTCGGAGCCTGATTTAACGCAGGATCGCGCTCTGCTGCTGGGGATCACCGCGAGCTTACTGCACATGGCTCCACACGCACACCCTGAAGATCGCTGTGGATGTTCTCCATTGGGGAACCTAAAGACTGCTGAGAACAGTTTGCACTCAAGTATCAACAGTTAATAACCTCTGCCGGATAGAAAAGACCTAAAGTTAAAACTTGGGGTCAGAAATTAACTTGATGAGGATCTTTTCAAAATACTTCACTGGCGCGGAAACCCTCCGGCCGAGTCAGCGAGTGGTGTATGATGGATGAATAAATACAGCTCAGCCGTCACATAGCCATCTTCCCTTACAAATCACAAGGAAGCCTGCTGCGCGCGCACACACACACACACACACACACACACACACCTCTTTAAGATCGACCTTGATGTGATCCGACACACACAAACAAAAAATTTCACTCGCGTGAAAACACAAGCTGTGTGACGAGGCCGACGCCGTGTAGTGCGATGTGACGAGTTCCTGCACTTTACACGAGTTCATGCTTGACAACAGCCCAACTAATGATAAAACAGCTTCCAACATCTTTCTTAATCATCAAATCCGTTCATTTTGGTCCATTGGTTGCTCCAGCTCTGAATCCAGCGAGCCAGCTTCTGCCTAGTCCGGTCTGCCTTCACTCTGCAGCCTTGAGCAAATAAAGAGGTCCAGACTGACCAGTGGAAAAGTCTTCTTTCATACCCGACAGAATGTTTCATAAGACTTAAAGACATGTGAAGACCTGCTAATGTGTACCAAGATCATGCATACTAGTGCTTCTGAAAACATGTGGAAATAGGATTACAGGCTTTCAGGACACGTGTTGAGCGGACAGGAGAGCCAAATGCGGCGCGAGGTGGTGAAACGCTGCTCCATGCCATCAGCGGAGCATTCCCAGGTTGCGATTTACCTCACGCGTGATTCCACTTCCAATACCGACTCGGTTACGGATCAAGAGACGCTCGAAATGAAAGACCAAGACCAGGAATTTAACATCAAACCCATGCGCTTATTTTGCTTCAATTTATTTCCATGGCAAAAGTGGTGACGCAGAAAGTACATCATATAGATATACGGACATTATGAATATGTGTTATAAACATAAACAGAGACCCTGCTGAATCTACGCAAACATCAGAATCTTTCCAGCAGTGTGAAAGATTTTAAAAGCAGAACACCATCAAAAGTAATCTGAGAACAGATGAGAACGTTATTAATATACATCAGTGTGGAAAGGGTTACGAAGCCCATTCCAACCCCTGCACTCCACTGCGTGTGGATCTCTGACGTCAAGTCTGCAGCGCCGTTTGGTCCAGTCTTTCACACCCCTTCATACCCCAGAGGGAGCGGATCAGAAGCGGGGTAATTTATTGACTGTGTTTTATTTGTTCAAGTAAATCCATCCTCAAGATTTTGTATCTATATTTCACACACAGTACCTGCTAGCGAGAGAACACTTGCACTTGTTCTCCGTGATCACCCCCCAGCCTTTGGGATAATGTTCTGTGAACTCAAAGATGTTCTGTGTTGGAAGACGTGGGTCCCATTACAACCGGTGTAAAGCGAACACAGCATTCCACAATAAGAACATCACATCACCTGTCGAACATGGTGGGGGTGGTGTGATGGTGTGGGGATGGGCTTTGCTGCTTCAGACCCTGGACGACTTGGAACAATCGACAGAACCACAAATTCTGGTCTTTAAAAAGAATGTCCAGTCTTTAATGCAGAGCATGCTGTGGTTCCGCTGGAGCGAGCGCCAGACCACCGCTTTCAAGACGACCAGTAATCGAAAGCTTGAAACAGCTTTCACACTTCACCAAACCTAAGTCACACCTAACAATCATTCCGTAGCATGAAAACCCATCAGCTTGCCTTCTTATTTACAGGGTCAACCAGCAACAGGACCCCGGGTACTGATATGCACAGCAAGACCATGCTGGTGTGGCGTTCGATGGAGGTCAAGTTTCTATTAATGGCCCAGAAACGGGTGGAGCATGGCGGTGTGAAGAGAGAACCCACAGTACACACAATGTACTGTACACAATGAACTGTACTCAAGAGTACTGTGCTTTTAACCCTGAGGCCTAAGGGGTAAATTAGGAACCTCCAAAGGATATGGCATGGCTTTATATTAGGAGTGGGCAATCTGCTGAAAATATAGGACTTCTTCAGGCTGGTTCAAGATCAACGGTGTGATCACAATTATTTTTCTTCCTGTTTTTTAAGACTATCGTGCAAGTTACAGAACAAAGCCACAAAACTCTTTTCTCTACTGATAGACCACAGCTCTATGAAGAAGCATCACCTCAAAGAAGAACAACAACAGACACCGCTTAGGCCAAGGTAGCATTTTCACCAAAAACACCTGAACGTAAACTATCATTTCTAAAATGATTTACAAGATTTATTTATACTTGCCAAAGAACCCAAGTACTGACCATGCAGGGTGCCCAAACTTTTGACTCAGGGCCTTTTCTTTTTTTTCTTTTTGGTATTTTGTACCTGTACATGACTGAAATAAAAGTGTAATCTTAGTTAATATTAAAGAAACGTGTCATCTTTATGCCTTTTGGTGGCCAGTTCATCTGCTCACTTAACTATTCACAGTAGCAGACATTTTAAGCAAGGGTGCTCAAACTTTTGCTTACCACTGTACGCACACACTGCTAACAGAATATCGCCATATGGTGCCTACACCACCTCCCAATGTGTTCTGAGCATCAGATCTCAACGCGGCGACACATTTGAGTCCATTTACACCTGTACTTGGAGCTGACCAGTGCAACCCGATGGCCCAGGATGCATGTTAACGCCAGGTGTGAGCGAATTCACCGAGGCCAGAGAAATTAAGATGGAAAAATGAGAACCCATGAGTTTAGTGTGAGATATGTCTGGTATTTAGCATTCTATAGAGAGATGGGAGTAACAAGAAAGTCTCCTAAAATTTCCAGTAAGGAGCACCAGTGCCACTAGTGGAAAAATTTAGGTTAGTTATCAGATCCCTGGTCAGTCATTAGAAGACGACTGGAACCGGTGAAGTGAACTCGGTGTCATGACGAAGATCTGACGAAGATGACTTACCTGAGCATTGAAATTTGCCATGGTGGTCGTTTCGATGTCTTTCTTGCCGAGGATCTCCATCTTCACAGGTGAATTGGGGAATTTGGAAGAAAAATAATCCAGGAAGTCAGGGAGGTAGGAGGCAGCTCCATGGATGATGCCCATGACATAGTGCGCAGCTCCGTTCTGGTCCTCGCAGAACGCCAGCGTCACAAATTCATGAGCAAACCGTTGCATCTCCTCAGGTGAGAGAACGGAGAGCTCGCGGATGTAGGCGTGTACAACCAGGGCACCGCCGTTCGGCTGCTGCTCCACATGCACGAAACGGCCAAATTCCAGACCGTCTAACCCCGGGAGCCGAGAATGCAGCTGGGAAGGTTTCCCGCCGCTCGCTGTACCGGTGTCCCCGGTATCAGCGCTGGGCTTCGGGCAGCTGCTCTTCTCCTGCTTGACAGTGGCAGTAGAAGACGAGGAGGGTGATTTACAGACAGGAAAGGGGGATTTGAATTCGGTCTCTGATTTGGACAGCATTACTGGGAGCTCCGGGCTGAGCAGAGCCGAATACAGCGTTTGACTGGACTTGCTGTACATCTTGGGCCGTTTCCGTCTCTCCGCCTCTTTGTGTTTCTTTTTCTTTTTCTTCTTAGCCTTTTTGAGCAGCAGCTCCTCTGCATTTGCCTTCGGTTTCTCCAGATCAGCTAGAAGAAGAGAGACAGGAGCATTAATCAGTGAGGCCCCACACACACACACCCCCACCCAATAATAGCAGAAATCAAACTGGACATTGTGCAATATCGATTGGTCCCTGTGATTTTTTTCATTTTGAACCATCACAGTAAATGATGCAATGGTCCTGAACAGTAGGTGAGGCGTGACGATATCAGTTGTGGCAATCATGTAATCGTCGTTCTGCGTTAATGCGCAGTAACAGTTAGTTCTCCACTGCAATAATTATAAAAGCTTTTTCTTTTTTAAAATCGAGAGTACAACCCTGCACCGCCTTGAGTTCCTTTCAGCTAATGTTGTTCTTCAGGTGGGAAATAATTATTCTAAACAAGGTTCTAGGAGTGTAAAAATACACATAATTAAAATGCGATATGATGCGGTGCATAGTTTCAATACAGCAAAAATAAGCACTGCCTGAGAACGTGCTGCAAGTGTGCGTGGTCAGTGAGCTCTTTGCGCAAACACTTCTGTGTTCTTCCATCTCTACAGAGCCATGGCGCCGGGTCTGTTTGGGTTCAGGCAGCTGATCTGGCATGAAGCATCCTATGGGTGGATATGGTGAAAGGGATACGGTTTGTAAACAATGGTCTCCTGAGGTCACTCGGAGCCGGGAGGCGGTGGAACCTGTTTAAGCTTTGAAGATGCTCTACACAGAGGGACACGGCGGTGCTGATCAGGCGCGTCATGATTCACCCAAGCCACGGTTCAATTCAATTCTCAGTGTTAGGTTCACGATTCTCGATTTTCCCCACAATATAATATATATATATATATATATATATAAAAAAGAATTTTATTACTAAAAAAAATCCAACGCTTATTTTCCTATTCATCACCTTAAATATTCCTTTTGTATAAAGAAAAAAAAAAGTACATAGTTTTGTTAATAATTATTTACAAACGTCGGAGTAAAACATAACAGGCTATTACGTAAAATATTCCTTTCATTAAAAATAAACAGGTAATGAGCATTATCTTAATAATGAAGAACATCTGTGAAGGCTGTAATCAGCTTAAACGCTAACTCCCTCCGTTTAGGTCTCTGTTCTTTAGCTTTCGGCAGTCTGTTAAAAGACGGCTCTAATTTCTTGTCGAGTCTGTAAAGTCGAGCTCACGTTAACAAGCACCAGCTTACTGTGTTATACATCACGTACACGCCAGGTAGTCTGTGCTATTGCACCCTCTGCTGTCTAATAACACAATTACAGCCAGGAAACACTCAGATTACTCCTGGTTCATTTTTTACTTCCGTATTATTCATAAAATCACTCATTTTTCATAAGTCATAAATGTGTACTGCAATTTATACATTGTAATATACATTGTTACATGTTGAGAATATTTCCTCAGTTGTTCCCGGAAATGAGGGGCAGGCCTGAGGGGCAGGGCTGAGGGGCAGGTCACGCTCGGACCGGAATGACTAACCATAATGGAAACGTGCCACATCACTGAATGCACGTAGCCCATTGATTAGAACGGTCAACATTACAAATGCACAATAACTGAAACTTAATACAGTATGTGCGTGCGTGTGCGTACCTGCGTGTGTGTGCGCGCGCGAGTGTGTGTGTGTGTGTCATTCAGACTCCTAGCAGACTAGAACACAACAAAAGCTGTGCAACAGAACGGAAGAAAATTAAACCAGGCTAATTAAACATTAACACTCTGGCCAAGCGGTCGCTAGTGTACAGGGTTGCCAGGTCTCAGCAAAATGTCCAGCAATTAAAATTTAAATGCTAAACAGTTAGAACCATGCTAAAATTCCCCAAAAGTTCCATAACTTGAAAAGGGGAGACATTTTTCTTCTTTTCCCACATCTTTACAGCTTAACTAACATTTATCTGCCACTTATTACTCATTTCTTCCACCCACAACCTCGTGCCAAAATTATGTGGCTTAGTGTATAAAGTGCAAACCTGGCAACCCTGTAACTCTGTGACTCTCAAATGGGTGTGTCTACGTCTGTATTTCTGAATCCTGTGTTCTGCTCTATACAGAGTGATCTCTCATCTGCAGCTTCCCAATCACTGCAATCTGACCTGAGTGGATAAATGTTTTGGATATTTTTGACAATCCACCTATTTCGATGACGTAAGCCAGCGTAAAGTGACGGGGAGCTGGGCCCAAAAGAAACTCTTCTGGCTCACTTTCTGACTTTGATGTCCAACTGCTGCCAATTTTGGCAAATGTTCTGATACACGGAACTCTTGAAGGGGAATCTACAGGTTTTCAGATTTCCCTGAGACGAAACGCGCCCATTTCACTTGAAGCAAAGGCAAATCCATTAGTGCGAAGCATTTCAGAAGTCACGCGAGTCATCAGAAAACCTAGCTGATGTAAGGAAAAAAATTTCCACTTTCCTCTTTTCCTCATAGAAAGTTCACAGGGGTGAATACTTATGCAAGGCAAGCCTGTTCCAGACTTGATACAGTGCATCAAACCCTGTGTGTTTCATTATACACTGCTGAAACTGCGCACGCATGCGCACGCATTACTAAGATTCAATTTCTGTACATTTCACTCAACTGGAAATGGAACCCTGAGGCAGACATTCAGGCAGTTGATTCGAGCTGCAGCGGAAACGCGCGGTAACTCCTGTACAGATGTGCACAAGCTGCTGGAGTCATCCCTGAAGATCTGCAGCTGTAAGTGCAGCTAGAGTTATCTCAAAGTAGCGCGACCAACAAATGTTCACTTGTTCACTTTTGTCCAACAAAAATATTAGACAGTGTTAATAAAATGGTAAAGATCCGTTTCAGATTCTAAAGATTAAACCTGTTACAGTTGTACATTTTGTAAACAGGTTCACACACCTCGGCTGTAGGCATTCAACTCAGTCTCGCGCACACTTCATGTTCCCGTACAGTTGCTGTGTGAAAGCGGGTGTAACTGCTCCTCGCTGGCGATCACCTGCACACTTTGCGAGGACGCAGGAGCTTCTTCGTCACGCACCAGCCTTTCGGACCATGGTGATGTGGGACTCTCTTACTGGAGGATCTACATACTTTGGTACCTGATGTCTCTTCACCGGTTCCTTAGTTGAGGTCTTGGGGTTCAGCTGAACCTTTCAGACCAACGCTCACGTTCATCCCCGGGTGCTCATTTCTGCCGCTTTCCTTAAAAATCCAGTGTCCGTGTACTTTCAGGATTTTTATATTTGCATAACGTTGTTTGTACACACGCTCCTGATTCGAAGGACCAAAAGGGAAAGGGAAGTTCTTAAACACCGACCTGTTTATTCCGTGTTTTAGATTTAATTAAGCGATGCGTCTGTATGCTGATTACTCTAAAGATAATACCTGTACAAACATTATAACTTACTTTTAAATAAGTTTTACTTTGGTTTTTTTCTGAAGCCACGCTAACATGCCGTCACTCTGTAAACGGAGAAGGAACGCCGATTTGAAAAGACTACCCCTAGTTACCCCACTGTTCGCTAGAGAAGGTGCTGTTACTATTTTTCCAAAAATCCATTAGAAGAAATTAACACTAATAACATTACAAATAAATAGCGTGCATTTCCCATTGCATATACCACTGTGTATTAGCTGAAATATGTCCTATACAGTTAAGAGTACAGTAACACCAGTGCTTTACCCCTTCAGAAGCCTTTACATTCACATTTTAAGAAAAATGCAAATTTTCCCATCCCGCCCAGCCCGAACATAAACGGGTCCGAATCATACATGCGCTCCTTTTTAAAACTAAGTGATGCAGAAATGTCTTAACTTGCCAAAGCCTCACTTCCTGTTAGTGATCATGATTGACTCCAGCTCTGTACACAACAGAAAAAGGGTTTGTCTGACAGCACGCCGAGTCCAAGGAGCTCAGTGCAGATCTCAGAAAGGGGATGATAGATTTACGCGACGTCTCCTGGAGCCATTTACCAACGTTCATGCTTGCGAATGTAAACTTCTGACCGGAAACTTTTACGCAGAGACGTGAATATCGGAGATTGCGCCCAGGTGTACGTGAACGTAGTGTGTATGTACAGTCCCACGGCGGTGACTCACCTTTCTGCAGCAGCTTCACTTCCCCGTTCTCTTGTTTGATCTCATTCACCAGTTTGTGTTTCTTCTTCTCCCTCTCTTTGTCTTTCTCTTTTGCCTGTTCCTTGTCCTTATCCCTTTCTTTTTTCTTTTCCCTCTCGCGCACTCGTTCTTTCTCTCTCTCCCTCTCCTTCAGTTTGTCCTTGATGTGCTCTGGAAAAGAAAAAAATGAAAGATGAATTTCCAAAAAACAAAAACAAAAACAAAAAACACAGACATGTTCTCGCTCACGCGTACCACTACGAGTAAACAAGTACGACGAGCTCCTGTAAATCTACGCGATGGTCACGCTGATGACGAGGACCAGCGCAGCAGGAGCACCCGGCTCTGCCAGATCACCACACACTGCTGCAGCTATGCACCTGAAGAGCGGCGGGCTTTGTTTACCAATCCCTTCCCTTTCCCTTTCCGGACTCTAAACAAGCACACAGTGAAGGTGACAGTAAACATATAGCCTGCAGTGGCCGAGAGAACCGGGGATGTTAACATTAGTTATTCACACAGGCGAGTTAAAGCGCCTTCATGCAGAATTCCTGCGGTTTATAATTAACCACGGAGGTTAACTTTATTACAACAGCCCTTCAGGAAACAAAGTTAGGCCAGTACATCCTTCTCCTCCAGTGAAACGCCACACTCGCGGCGTTTCGGCTCTTCCTCACCGAGGGATTCGGTAAAAGCAGGTGCGGGTCGAGTGGCACGGCACGCCCTTAAATTTGCACAGGTGTATTTACTCTACGACGATCTATATCGTTATTTTTCTTTTTAAATTCGATTGTAGCAGCGATATCGCTGTTCGAGACTTCAGCACGTGAGGCCGCACACGCACCGACTGCAGAGATGGTGCGCGGTTACGGCTGCTGTTAGTGTACACACTCACGTGATCAGCAACAATGATGTAGTCCAGTTCTGAATGCCATGCAGGCTCAATGTAGAACATTTACATACGTGAAGGAAACAAAAGGCTTTTGTTGTTTTTATTTTGAACGTTATAAAACTTCAGGCAGCTATTTGGTTTGTTTATTCATTAACATTTCTAGTTGACTCGATCAGACATGATTGCTGGAGGCTCCCTGCGATGCTCTCGCGTTAAGATAAAGTCGGACAACAGGCGCTTAAAGGCATTGCAGCGAAGTTGTCTGGGGGTTTGTTCTATTAAGGATTCCGACAATTCGATTTTAATTTTTACGGCAAATGCAGATCATCGGGATCAGCCCTGGAAAAGCCATATCGGCTTCACACGCCGGATCGTCTCTAGACGACAGACGGACATCAGCGAGGGGGGAAAGCGGAACGAACCGTTCAGGCTGGGGGACTGGGGG
>JAQMYM010000004.1:17788496-17801889 GCA_030014255.1 Parauchenoglanis ngamensis | reverse complement strand
AAAGATAGAGAAAGAGAGAGAGAGAGAGAGAGAGAGAGAGAGAGAGAGAGAAGTGGGGGAGAAAAACAGCAAGAGAAACCAATATAGTGAGAGAGTGATTGGGGGAGGGAGGTGTGATGGCGGTGCTACCTCCCTGAAATGAGTTTTCACAGGGTGGGATCCCTGCTGTCTGGGCTCTGCAAATAAAAATTGCACTCTCCTATTATAACGTTTATACTGCATAAATTGTGTAAAATTTGACAGTGAATCTACATCTAAAAGTAAGCTTCAAGCAGTGAAATTGGCACTGGGAAAAACAGGTGACATTGGCTAAAGGGAACCAAACACCTATGTAGACTACACTGAAAAAATAACGACCTTTTTTTTTTTTTACTTTTGACAGTCCCTATGACTCATTCCAGCACAAGCCCTCTTCTGTTTTTAAAGTCCTTCTGGTTCATTCTCTTTCCTGGCTTACTTACAACATTTGAAATAGCAGAACTTCTGTTTCAACATGGTTTCACTCTTACTTCGGTATTCCAGAGGACATTGGGCCTCATTTATCAATGATGCAAAGAAATTCATTTGTAAATCATTTGTAGGAGCTTTTACACTAGAAATGTAATGTTTGTGTAAATTTGGATGGAGACTTACTAATGATTAGCTGAATCTCTGGCAATCACCTTGATTAATTGGCTTCAAAGAGGGAGGGAAGAGAGAATGTACAGTATATTTAGAGACTGGTATGATTTTTGAAGGATAAAAGCTGGCTTATAAATTGTTTCAGTCTAACAAGGAATCTTACTTTAATGCTATGCAACACTTTGCACTTGTTAGACTGTCAAAATGATCTCGTGCCATTCCTATGCATTTCCAAGTCAATGCTTGAATTTCTTTCTGTTGACAAATTTCAAAAAGTGATAAGTGACAGTTCTGCTATGCTTCAACCCACAACAATGCCTTGGTGAATTTCCTTTTTCTCTCACTATTTTATCTTTATTTTGTGAGCTTTTATGGAGTTTTGTGGAAATCACTACAATCAAATTAGCTGTGCCATGAGCATGCTTTGCACTTTTTGGGTTGATAAGAATATTCACGTGAGCGTGAGGAAATCTATTGTAAATATTGCAGGAATCTTTTGTTAGCTGTAGCCAATGAAAACATTTAAGAAAAGGAAAATCGAGACCCAGTAGGTCAGATAGAGGTGGGAAATTGCATGGAAAAAGTAGGGCATCTGTTAGTTTGACCTCTGGTCATCTACCTCAAGCTAATGAACAAGTTGAGAAAAACAACTAAGAAACTGGTTGAAAATGGTTACCTTACCTCCCAGGGGATTAATATTCACAGAACTCCCTGCACTATTCAATCACCCAGTTTACACTTTCCCAGTGCGTACTACGCTGACAACCTCTCTTTCCTTGGAACACCACATCCACATTGGATTGACAATAACCTACTTCACTTCCCCTAATATTGCCTGGGTTCTGATTGTTTTTTGATGACTTGACCATTTGCCTGCTTCACTCCTGATCCTAATTCAACTATTTTAAAGTGCTTCAGTAAATTGCTAGACTAGGAAGAACATAGCACTGCTTTGCTTTTCCTGGATTAGAATTTTGAAACTTGAAACGCTGAACCAGTAGAAGCTCTTTATACAGAATAATGTTGTATGAATATACAAAAATGAATAAATAATTTTTTCTAATACTCTCCTTCCCTCAGCAAGCAGCCTGTCTGAAGGTGGGCATCGAGGCAGACTGATGCTTATCCAGTTCTGAGGTGGGAACCACTGTCACACATAGGCAGACCGTCGCTATGTGGCTCAATGCTGGGACTGCAACAAGGCACTGCAGAGGAACCACTCAAAACAGCGTGTGTAAGTTAATAACAGAGCAACCTACTCAGACAGGAGACTGGCACAGAGATTTTCCAATTATCTGGAGTTAGTGATGTTAGTGATGCTGGTTGTGATATGATGATTATACAGATACAGTCTGTCAATTTATTTGAAAGATGATGCCATAATAACATGCCTGAGCTTTGTGCACGTATGTGTTAGAAATGCTAGCATTTTAAGACACTCTCATAATCTTTAATCAAAACAGCTTTTCTAAACAGTCTTTTAGACAAACTAGGAATTATTACAGGGAAGAGAAATTACAATCTGTCATACAGTGCAATAAATGTGATTGAAAAGGTAAAAAGGGCAAGGCAGGGAATACGGTATGGACTGTGCTTCGGACTTCTATACGAAATGTTTCGTCAGAAATAGTAAACATTACTATTCCAGTAACATTATGTCAAGTTTTAGCAAAATTAATATATAAGAAATGCAATCTTATTACAAATATGAGATGAATCTGTCTAAATCTTTACTATATATTATATATATTATATAGGTATGTGCTCTTTGTTTACCTGTCTGTGTGTTCAGTTTAAACCAGCAATATTGAACACATAAAGAATATATAATTATCACTGTTTCAGCTTCTCATGATCCTACTACACATTACTACACACACACAAAGGGAAGAAGGACTGTGGGTTATAATAATAATAATAATAATAATAATAATAATAATAATAATAATAATAATAATAATAATAATAATAATAATAATAATAGTCAGCTTAACCAGGTAAAATGCACTACTTAACTCACTAATTAGCCCTCTCACTAATTAACCCTCTCCTTCATCCCCAATCTTCCTCTCTTGTTAGAGCCTTCACCAAAATTACACCATGTCCGCCACCGTAGCATTGCTGCCTCACAGCTCCAGTATCTCTGGTTCGACCCTAAGCTCAGGTTGTTGTCTGTATAGAGTTTCTCAAGTTCTTCAATTTCTTCCTGCCTCTCAAAACAGGCCAGTAGTTTGATCTCTAAATTTCCCCTAAGTGTCATGAGTGTGTGAATGTGTGCATGATGCCCTGCAACGGACTGGTGTCCATTTCAGTGTGTTTTCCTGCTTCACACCCATTGTTGCTGGCATAAGCTCTCAATTCAGCATGACCCTGACTGGGATAGCATGGTTACTTGAAGATGACTGAATAAAAATTATTATATAATTTATAATGTTCTTTAGCATTTGTTTATACAGCACTGAGGATGACATATGCGGACTGTGGAAACTCGTAGTCTGAAAATCTAGACAGAAATAACAGGATGAATGATTGACGAGCTCTCCCATTACACTAGGATCAAGGTCCAAACCAAAGGGCAAGTCTCAGGTGTCACTGGTGTCTATATAACCTTAAACATGGACATCAAGACACTCAAAACATAGTCATAGTCAGAATGAGAATGTGTAAGACCAATTAGTTTTCCAGTGTGACAGTAGCATATCACGTGAAAGTTAATTACGGCTACATGTACACAGCAGGCAAAAGTGGCCCACATTAGATTATTTATTAAGCTGTTTACACTATGTTTTCAGTTTGGCATTAATCTGAACAGATCTTGATTCTAAACTGACCTGCCTGTGCAAAGGGACAATGTGCCATGTGATCACTTCAACCTAGCTGTAAAATGGGCACATTATTTGGCCACAGTCTCCTTTTTGGTTCATTTCTTTAAATTCTAGTTTTTAAACTTTCAACTTTCCTTTGGGAGTGCATCCAGGTTTTGAGTTCTCTTCAAACACAGAGAGGTTGTGATATGGGCCTTCTCATTTAGCTTTTATATAAAAATCACCCAAATGTTTATGAGGTCCGTTACCTTACTATCTCACCACTGAAATCCGTCTTCACTGTTATTCTCCATCCTTCCTTCTGGGTGGTGGGAAAATGTGATGAATATCAGGTTGGATTGACACAAATGTTGCATGAATTCCGCTCTGCATTTTCAGACAGAGATCACATTGCCATGTATCAAATATATATTTAATTTCATTACCACATTTAAAATGTACAAAATTGGAATTGAAAATGTCAGATTTATTGTTCGGTGTTTTTTTGCTGTTCACACAGCCATGTAAGTAACAAATTTGTGCCGCATTTAAAGAAAAAGATCACATTTGGGCCACTTTTGTCTGCTCTGTGAACGCAGCCATATGGTATGCATTAGGACAGAGATCCCACAAGACCCAAAGGACCATCAAAAACATAGGAGATGAATGTTGCCTCCTATGTGAAGGGAGTGGGCAGTCAGGTATGAAACTTGAGGTATGGAAGAGACAAAGCACATTAATAATTTTCACTTACTTTTCGTAAGCACTTTATCCTGGTCAGGGTTGAGGTGGATTTGAAGCCTACGCTGGGGATAATGGGCATGAGGCAGGATCACAGCCTGAATTTCAGGACACCATGCACACACAGAGCAACTTATCGTAGTCAATCCTCTCATTAGTGTTTTTTGGAGGAAACGAGAGAACCCAGAGGAAACCCACACACAGGGAGATTATGAGAAACAGCACACAGATGGTAACCCAAGCTGAGGATCAAACTCTGGACTGTAGGCAGTAATGCTATCTACTGTGCCAATGTGCCATGCTAGTATAATCAGCACTATAATCATTCTGTCTCATATACAAATAACCTGGAAATTAACATAGAACAGGATAAAAATTAACTATTTAAGCTATGGACTCAGCAGAAATATATATTATGGCTGTTGTTTGGATTGGCCTTTTGTCAGTCATTGTATAGTCATGTGTCCCAACACTCATTGACTGCAATGGGTCTCGCCTTGTAGTCTGAAATTGGCAAGACCCTGGTGTTAATCTCATGAATCAGTATGCGCTGAATTTCACAAATGTATTGTTATAGCTTGGCTCTCATGCATTGCGGAGTGAAGGATGGGCTCAAGGAATGAAAAAAAAAATCGCTCCAATCTTATTCAACTCAACCTACTTAATCATTAGAGACCTAAACATGCCATATTTGACAAATTTTGCTTAATCCCCCTTTTAATGACATTTCTTAAAAATACGTTTATAAATCTAATGCTATAAATGATCGATCTTCTAGGTTCATCTTGTCTACCCTATAAAATACTTTTTGCTGTATCTATTAGGAAAACTACTTATTCTGAACATGCCATTATCCTGCACATGATTTTCATTTTTAACAACACAAAAAGGAGTGGTGAGACCATTAAAGAAATTATACTGTATATTGTAAGAAAAAGATAGAGAAAGAAAGTAAATAAGTAATAGACTAATAAATCATTGAATAGACTTGCCACATTTTTCCCATATATTTGTGAATACCATTCAGACTGGTCTTAAAGGAGGGCAATAGTGAAATACCAGGCAGCTAAAGGATGCCTATCATGTGGCACTGCACAAGTCTTGGTTGGTTTTGGTCTTTCTCATTAATAATCTAATCACACACACACACACACACACACACAAACAGTGGCTCTCAGCAGTCGGCTTCAGTGATTCAGTTCAGTTTGATGCATGCACCACACTAAAAATGGTGAAGATGGACTTTCATTTATTAGTGTAGTAGTTCTCCCACAGTTTTCCAAATATTGACAGCAAACCAACTTCAACTTTCAGAAAGACGCACTTGATTACTTCTTCTCTCATTTTCTTGTTTTTCTCATTTTTCTGTCATTTTTTTTGCCCCATTCATGTGGATGGAATTTCATTATCAACATCTTCCTGATTGGTCACGCTCTTTCAAAGAGCAAATACACTTCATATATACTTCATACTTCATACCAAACTTTATTTAAGTACAACTCAACAAATACTTGTTATCAGCTATGATCCACACTCTTCTTTTTCTTGATTTACATCCATCCCATTTTCTCACTTTGGCAGCAGTGCATTTTTGGCTCCATAGAAATACACTGACAAACAGAAGCAAGGCTGTCCCACTCAGTCATGATTCATCTAATATCCATCAAGCTTCATTTCATAGCTCAGACCAGCTCACCCAACATGCACATCAATATATTTGCCAAAGACTTCTCACTTCAAGATATTGACCACAAAACCAACTTCAACTCATCCATCCTGTGTGCTTTCACACAGCTTTTATAAAGACACACTTGTTCTAGTTTTTCTGTCTTTTTTGCCCAATAGAAATAAACTGAGTTTCTAAATCGAGGTCATCCGGCTCGGTCACGCTTCATCAAAGAGCCACCAAATTTTATATGACATCTCAGGACAACTCATCCAATACATACATGAACTGAACTATGACCACACTCATTTTTCTTGCATTTTGTCCACCCCTTTTTCTCCCATTGTTGGCAATGCATTTTTGGACCCATAGAAATACACTTGCACTCGCCGTCAACTTTCTTAAGAACACCTGCACTCACTGTCCACTTTATTAGGAACACTTGCACATACCATCCACTTTATTAAGAACATCTGCACACAGTTTCTACTTTATTAGGAACACCTGCACATACTGTCCACTTTGTTAGGAACACCTGCACTCATTGGTCACTTTATAAGGAAGACTTAACAACACCCTACCAACCAACTAGCAACACCTTGGCAGCTACTTTCCAACACCTTAGTAACCACATAACACCTTAGCAACCAACTAGCAACAAATTAGTAAGCACCTAGCAATGCCTTAGAAACTGCCTAGCAGCCACCTAGAAACACCTTAGCAACCACCTACATATTTGAAACCACCTATCAACACCTTAGCAACCACATAGCAACAACTTAGCAACACCTTAGGAGTCACCTAACACCTTAGCAACCACTAAGAAACCACCTAGAAATACCTTAGCAACCACCTAACATAATAGCAACTCCCTAGCAACTGCCTAACAAGGGCAGAGAAACTATGCTCACATTCTCTTGCTAAAATGCATTTCTAGTTAAAGTTAAACCACAATAATTTGTATATTACATACTTGTATTTTTTTTTTATAAATGGGGTGTAGAAAAGACAGGTTTTCTAATTAATTGAATTGCAGTAAATTTGAAGTAAAAATTTGTAAAATAGTGATTACACTTCTCTTGTTATTATCTCTCAATCTCAGCAGTGTACTGTGTGCTCTACCTTCTGGTTCTGCACCTTCAGTTGTGCTCCAGTTGCCCATCCAATTGTGTTTGCAGTTCCACTGAGGCAGACTGTGGTGGGCATGACTTGACTACACTGCCTGCCCTTTCCCTGCTACCTTCAACTATTCAGACCCTCCTCCTTCCCAACAATCACCTCACATCCTTGCCTACTTCAGCATTCGCCAACCTAACCTCACTGGTGAGGCTTGACCTATCCAACAACTACCTAGACAACCTGCCAGCTCATGTGTTTGCTGAGCTGGCCAACCTGACTGACCTTAGTCTGAGGAACAACAGCCTAACAGCACTAGATCATGACCTCCTGCAGGGCCTGGGGAGCCTTCAGCGGTTGGATGTGTCCCTGAATGGCCTGAGTGCTGTGCCTCTTGGTCTGTTAGAACATCAACATGGCCTGATCTGGCTCTCTTTGGCTGGGAACAGACTCCAGGCACTGGATAGGGCTGCCTTTGAACCACTAGAGAACCTGCAGCACCTTGAGCTTGGCTCCAACCCATGGGAATGTGACTGCAATTTACGTGACTTCAAGAATTGGATGGAGTGGCTAATTTACCGAGGTGGGGGGAAAGTGCTCAGGTGTTCAGGTGCTAAGTGTGTGTATTCATGTGAAATGAATTATTAGTTTATATCCATATCTGTTATATACACTTTTATAGAATCATCATTAATCTCTTTACATTCTTCTTTATGTCCTGCATCCAGCTATAAATTCATTGTTGCTAATACCATTCTTTGTAGAGAAGGCCAAATTGAAGTCTACTCTAAATGAGATTGTAGAACTACACAAAAGATGGTTCACTTGATTTTAGTCCATATTTATGTTTAGTCCTTATGTTGTAGCAGGCCTCAAATGGACTGTAGCTTCTCAGTTAAAAGCTGGCCATTGTATACACACAGGGTGAGCTGGTGACCCGTTTGGCATTGCTAACTAGTGGTTGATGCTTTGGAGAGTTTGGAGCTGTAATTCAGATTACTGTAGGGTGTTATTTACTGTTCAGTGTTGTAATTTCATCTCTCTATTTCCCTCAATCTTTGGCTTTCTCTTTTAGGTGGCTATGTGGATGCTGTGGAATGTACCCTCCCCAAAGACCTCAGAGGGCGTGACATTCGGAGTGTTCCTGTAGAGATGTTCAACTATTGCCTCCACATGGATAATGAGAATGGGGGTGGGGCTGGAGGACCAAAAGGTGGCTCTATCCCGTGTGCACGTGCAACCACTGCTCCATTACCTGAAAATGCTGTGGTACAGAGTGAGACAGAGCCGTTGGATTGTGCTAAGCAGCGTTACCGGCCTATAAGCGTCCGTCGTGCCATTGGCACGGTGGTGATTGCTGGTGTTGTGTGTGGTATTGTGTGCATCATGATGGTTGCTGCAGCTGCCTATGGATGCATCTATGCTTCCCTTATGGCCAAGTATCAGCGAGAGCTGAAGAAAAGGCAGCCACTGATGGGGGATGCTGAGGCTGAGGCTGACCCTGAAGAAAAACAGATTTCATCAGTTGCATAGAAATAACATAGAGTCTATATACTATGTGATGACAATGGTCTATCTCTTTGCATTCCTGCTTCCACACTTAGTTTTTAAATGTGTGTGCACTGTTACGTACTACCTGGGTGTTTTCACATATAGTTATTTTAAAATAGACCATACTCCTCTTAGTGGCCCTGAAAGGGAACTAGCTTCAAATTACCTCAGTACTTTTGGTGTTCACAATACAAGTGGACTAAAAAGTGGACTCTGTTTGTTGAGCTTATTGATGAGCTCCCAAACCACTTGTTCAGACCACAACTTCTTTAGAACTCAGACCCCATGCATAGCGAAATTCAAATTGGGTATTTTTTAGCCTCCTGAGACCAAGCAAATTCATTTTTGTCCTCTGTGGTGGACAAGAATCTGAGACCTCTATGTCAT
The DNA here is from genome assembly GCA_030014255.1 of Parauchenoglanis ngamensis. Taxonomy (NCBI): domain Eukaryota; kingdom Metazoa; phylum Chordata; class Actinopteri; order Siluriformes; family Auchenoglanididae; genus Parauchenoglanis; species Parauchenoglanis ngamensis. Next base: position 17,793,003 of record JAQMYM010000004.1, on the reverse strand, counting down.
GTACCATTTATGCAATCTATTTGAGTCCTATTGCACTGTCAAGAGGATATCCTGAGCTTTCTAGTGATGCCACACTTGTGGCTAACAGAGCACATGGACTTTATTTTCAAAATGGTGGGCATTGCATCTTCCATTTTTTGTAGCAACAAAGGAGGCACATGATAATTTTTTTGCACAAAATGTTTCTTCGGTATGAGAGTCTTAACTTCAATTTAGTAACATTTAAAAAAAGTACAGTAATTTTACCCCTTTCATAACACAACATTTATTCAATGTCCTTTGTAGTGGACAGCAGGACTCCTACCTCCTGTTTTTAACCAGTTCCCATACTTCAGGATGAAGAGGGTTTAGTAAGACAGAAAAGATTTTATTCAAAATTGTGGAAAAGGAGTCAGACTTACAGCTGTCAGGAAATGAGGTGGAGAGGAGCTGGACAGAAGATCAAGAAGGTGAAAACCTAGAGGAGGACATATCTACTTTTGAAGAGCCTGAACAAAGACAAAATAATGACACCCACCAATTTTGAAATTTACATATGCCAGAATACGTTCAAAGACCAGCAGCTGAGAATCAAGGGGAAGGCAGTTATTCACATGGCACAGTCTCTTCCAAGAGGAACACACATGTACTTTGTCAGGTAATTTGCACCCTGCCTGGACATGTTGAAAGCAAATGGTTTTCTTGGAACAGGGACCATTATGAAAAATAGCATCCTTGCACTGTCTCAAAGACAAAAACAAGCAAGAGGTACATCCGAAATTGTTTGTCAGAAAACCATCAGAGGTTGTTGTGATGAAGTGGCAGTACAATAAAACAGTTCTGAAGGCCTCTAGTGTTCGTGGGATAGAGACCCAGGACAACTGCATGAGATGGTCAGAGAAAGAGAGAAATGTCATGTGACATGTGCCTAGACCCGCTGTTGTGGCTGAGTACGATAAAAACATTGGTGGAGTTTTTTGTGCAACCACATGATCAGCTTTAACCCAATGTCAAGCCGTACAAGAAAATGGACCATCTGTACTGTCGTATATTTCTTTGACATGGCTGCCACAAAGAACTGGATCGGGTAAAGGTTAGCCCATCGTGTCTCTGGGAGACCAGTGAACTAGAGGCTGCAGTATTTTGACTTCAAGCTGCTGCTGGGTGAAGAAATAATTGCTCAGGCACAGGGTGGACAAGATCAACTGGTTGACAAGGTGGCGAAAGATGATGATTATGAGATGAGCATTGATGATGAACAGGACATTCCAACAAAGATGGTTGAACCACAGCCCATGGGTGATGTCAGAAAATGCGGGGCGTCCATTTGCCAAAGATGGTGGAGGCAGAATATGCATAATGTACAAAAGGAAAACATTTGTCAAGTGTATTAAAGATAAAATTTGTGTTAAGTGTGTTTCAAGGACAAAAACTGCTTCCTGGTGTACCATACATGACTTTATAACCCAGCTTTAAATGACTATCAATTATGCAAAATGCAGTTAAATCAAAAAGCTTCACTATGAAATGTTATTTCTTGAAATGATATTTTATTGTTCATATGTGTTTCCTTCACCTAACTGTTTTTAATGCTCAAGAAATGAAGAAATCGTAACAGAAATCCACATGAAAATGAATATAATATCATTACATTACATCATCTCATTCTATGATTAAGGAAGGCCCGATGTCCACAACAAGGGACAGATGATAAAAAAATCAATAAATAACATTTTTGAAAAAAAAAAAATTCTGTAGTATGTTTCTTTCAACCAAAATGCATCAATTATCAAAAAACCTTTTTTTCTGGGTCTCAGGAGGATATTATGCAATGTAGCTATGGATGAAAAATACCAGAAGTGTCTAGGGGTGGGAAATGAGGTGAGGGAACCGACTCCTGCTCCATGTAATTTCGACTAAATTGTTGGCATAGACCAAATACATGCATACAAGGGGTCTAAAGCAATGCCATTATCTGTATTTTTATTTGTTTAGTGCTCAAAATGTTCATCTGGTCTGGTCTGTATTCATACAACTATGCCATAGAAACACTGGAAAACACTGGAATTTACTGAAGAAACAGGGCTCATATAAGTAATTTAAGTGAAATAAGTTATTTTTCATTCACAAATTATAACAACAAATAGCAATTTTAGAACATAACTTTAATCAGCCCCAGAACTTGACACCCTGTGAACTTTCTGAAAATCTGAAAAGATTTCTGGGTTCTTTCTAATATGACTGTGTAAGCATACTAACTGTGTTTCAAAGCAACAATCCCTTTCCCTAAGCAAAAAAACTGTTATTTAGAGTACAGTTGACAATAATACTTTATCAGAATGTCTATAGTTTTGGTACATTCCTGAAAGTTCAAAAAGTTAATAATGAGAAGAAAAAAAAACATGCAGTGAACACAATAGCTTTACAGTCATTTATAATTAATTAAATTATTATTTTTAGGGAGAGGTATGCAGCTGTGTCTTTTTTAAGTTCTGTGAGCAGGGTTGCCAGGTTCTGCATATAATGTATATTGCAGATATACAGACTCCTCTGAAAGTATCAGAACCACAAGAACCACTTTTATATCTAAAAGTGTTAAACAACTTAGAACATGGCACCTTTTACTTGAATCCACCAATTTTTCAAGTGATCAAAAATATTGGTACATGTGACAGGTGTTTCTTGTTGCCCGCTTTTTAAACAATTAATAGCTCTGAATGTTTACTCTTGATTTGAGCTGACATTGTTGTTAAAAAAGATAAACCAACATGAAGACCAAAGAGCTGTATATGGGAGAAAAGCAAGTCATTTTCATGGTGATGGAAAAGATGAAAAATCAATCAGAGTCATTGAACAAGCATTTCGCCTAGCCAATACAGCAATTTGTAATGTCCTGAAAAAGAAAGAAACCACTGGTGTACTAACAACCAGAGATGGAACAGGTCAACCAAAGTAAACAACAGCGGGTGATGACAGAAACATCATGAGAGCTGTAAAAAAAACAGTCAGTGACATCAACATCCTCCACAGGGCAGGTATCACAATCCACATGAAGGTTTGAAGAAGATAACCATAAGATGCAATCCACCCATCAGCAGTAAGAATCAGAAGGCCAGATTGGAATTCACGAAGAAATACTGAGAAGAACCACAAAAGTTCTGGAACCAAGATGAACCTGAACCAAAGTGATGGAAAATCCAAAGTGTGGAGAAAGAAAGGATCTGCTCATGATCTAAAACATATTAGTTCATCAGTCAAGCACAGTGGAGGTAATGTCATAGCTCGGGTTTGCATGGCTGCTTCTGAACAGTCTCTAATCTTTAAGCATCACAAAAGAAGTGTGTAACAGCTTGGTGATGTCAGTGGTCACTGACTTGATGCAATTATTGCAAGCAAGGGATGTGCACCCAAATATGAAATACTTTAAATCTATCTGTTACTACACATTTGCTAACCAAAAAATAGGGTGGTCTGCCACCAAAGATGCCATGTTCTAAAGCACATCTATATGCAATTATTAGAAATATTGGGCATAGTGTATTTTGTATAGAATATTGTGTGTAGTATATAGCAAAAACTAAAGAACTGGCCTTGCCATTCCAGAACTTTCAGAGGAGATTTGTGTACTTCAAATCAGAAATGCACACCACTTGTTTCCCCTAAAATGACTGAAAAAAGAAGAAAAATGTGTCTGCAGTTTTCTATGCCTGAACCATTTGCACTAGTTATAATTATTTTAGTACAGTTTTTGAATTGCAATTGAGATGGGAATTTTGATGAAACCTGGCAACCCTTTCCACAAGCTATGAACTTAGACTAGAGTTCTTTAAAGTTCAACATTAAAATAAAAACTCATGCACTCATGCAAATTTTCTTTTGTCTAGCAAGATCCCACTTCTTGAAGCTGGCAAGCTTTCTAAATAATACCCCTGTTCATGCAAGCAATTATGCAAGCAGCTAAATTATGTGACAGCGACACAATGCATACAATCATCACCAGGTCAATAGCTTAAGTTAATATTCAGATCAAACAGCGGAATGGGCAAAAATGTGATCTCAGTAACGTTCACATGATTGTTGGTGAGGTTATACATAATAGTGGTTACATTCAGTGAGTGGCTGTTCATAGTGTGGTAACATCTTGTTGAGAGAGGTCGGAGGAGAGTGGTAGTCTGGGTCGAGCAGACAGGAAGGCTACAGTAAAATCATTCTTTACAACTCCAGTGAATAAAACAAAATCATCTAAGAATGCACAGCACACCACAGCACAGAAATGTGACCTGGCCTTTTCCAATCTTCAACTGTCAAGGTTCCACAGATCTGCTACTCACTGGATAGATAGATAAAATTTTGTCATTGCACAGTACACACTCAGCAACAAAATGCAGTTTAGCTGTTAAAATGGTAGTTTTTTGTTATAAAAAAAAAAACAACTGAAAAGAAAATGAATGCATCGTAGGAAAATTGACAGTCAGGATCATCAATAACATTGTCCTCGGGCTCTGAACAATCCGCTGTCTCTGAAATC
>JAQMYM010000004.1:17765541-17783961 GCA_030014255.1 Parauchenoglanis ngamensis | reverse complement strand
TCATCGGCTCAGTTCTTCTAAGTAATGTTACTGTTTTGGATGAAGGAATTTACACTTGTATCTTCAACGTATTTCCAAGTGGACCGTATAAAGGAGAAATTCATCTCACAGTACTCGGTAAGATTTGTTGCTGAAGTTGTGATAAACCTGAGGGAACAATGCAAGACTTATTTTTCATTTAATTTAAAATGATAACACTGCTACAAGTCTACTCTGACTCCATGGGCTTCATTTGTTAAATGTTCTGTAGATTTCCACATGTCCAAATAAGTCCTGATTTATAAAACAGTGAGCACACATTTCTATGGATGTTCATATTTATAACACACAGTTATCTTAAAATTTGGTTTCACAGGAACAAACTGCTTCTTTGCAAGCATCATTACATATTGTCCAAAATCCAGTCAGCGTCCTGCTTCAGTTCATTTACATGCATGTAATCTAGCATGTATTTCCATTTGTTCTGATGGATCAAATGAAAAATAATTTCATAGGGTGTTAAATTTGATGCCATTACAAACTATTTTTAAAACAGAAAGATTGCCATACGCTGGCTAGCGTTGCTAAGGTACAAGATTTTTATGGCATAATAACCATCTAAAAAAATATCACTGTTTCACGGTATCATGGTATACAGCATTTTACAATTATTGATACTTATTATTATCAGAATTATTAACAGAATAATAAGAAGAAGATTTATAAACATGAAAACATAGCATGTAACTATAGCATGTTATATAAATAAAGAATGCTAGTTTGCATGTTTGTTTGCTAGTAAATGTTAGTAAAAGCCAGTTTACATGTCTACAATATACATTATATTAATCAAATATAAAAAATACTTAGATTCAAAATGACTGGGAGTTCATCTGCATGCCTAATAGGGCCGCTAAATTATGGTAAAAATCATAATCACGATTATGTTGTAGTTCAATACTGAGGTCAGTTATTTACCCACTGACTTTGAAAACATCACTGCATATATTTCAGGGTTTTTTAAAGGATGGCATTGGTGTACAATATATACACCCAGGGTTCTTGCAGATCCTTAAAAAGTCCTAATTAGTCTTAAAATTAGACGTAGTAGACAAGTTACCTTCGGCCTCTACAATTATAAGAGGTGCTCAAAGTGGTGGCCACTGGCTTCCAGACATTTATGCGTAGACGTGTTCCTGAAGTGTGCATCCATTTCTTTTGGCTGACTTTGTACATCCTTTCCTGCATTTCAGGCCTGTAACACATTCCAAAAAAAGTTGGGACAGGGACAATTTAGGGCTAATAATGAGCGGAAAAAAATTAAATAATGATGGTAATTCAAATAGTTCAAATTCAAATTCAAAAAGTTTTTTCTTAAATTTGTTCTTCAGAAAGTCTCTCTCTCTCTCTCTCTCTCTCTATATATATATATATATATATATATAAAATCATGCTCCCCATGTACCTAATGTTACTGTCAGCTGGGTTCTATCTCTACTGCTGTTTTCTGCTCCTTATCAACCACCACTATGTCTGGTTGGTTGGCCAACAGCTGCTTGTCTGTATGGAACTTGAAGTCCCAGAGGATATTAGCTCTATTTTTGGTGGTATCTCCCATTGGAACTTGGGAGCGTCTAGCCCATATGTGGCGCAGATGTTTCTGTACACTATCCCCACCACTTGATTTTGCCTTTCAGCCTAAGCTGTTCCAGCCTGCATCTTGCACCCAGCTATTATGTGCTGGACAGTCCCAGGGGCATCTTTACACAGCCTGCACCTTGGGTCCTGCCTACTGTGGTAGACCCCTACCTCTACAGATCTGGTGTTAAGGGCCTGTTCTTGTGCTGCCATGATCAGAGCCTCTGTGCTGTCCTTCAGACCTGCTTTTTCTAGCCACTGGTAGGATTTCCTGATGTCAGCCACTTCCTCTATCTGCCGGTGGTAGATTCCATGAAGGGGCTTGGTCTTCCACGATGCTTTCTCATCCTCCTCGTCATCTTCTCTCTTCTGCTACCTGAGACACTCTTTCATCAGTTCATCTTGGGGGGCCATCTTCTTGATGTATTCCTTGCTTCATTCTGGATAGTGGCTCTGACACTCACTAATCCTCATCCACCTTCTGTCCATTGTTTGTAGAGTCTCAGGGAGCTGGACTTTGGATGGAACCCTGCGTGCATCATGAGGAGTTTCCGTGTCTTGACATCAGTGGCATCTATTTCTTTCCTATGGCCAGTTCACGATTCCAGCAGTGTATCTGATGGTTGGTAGGGCATTCACGTTGATGGCTTGGATCTTTTTCCTACCATTTAGCTGGCTTCTGAGCACCTGTCTGACCCTTTGGAGATATTTGGCTGTGGCTCATCTCCTTACAACCTCATCTTGATTCCCACTGGCTAATAGGATTCCAATGTACTTGTAGCATATGCATAGAACACACACACACACACACACACACACACACACACACACACACACACACACACACACACAGTTCCAATACGACAACCTGGCAGGCAAATCCATAAAAATCCATAAGTCATTTGAGCATTTTAAAGCAAAGTTTATGCATGATAAACAGAGTAAACATTTAAAAGGATATGGATCTTTCTTCATTTCAGAAATTTCAAACATGGACTTCAGATGGCCATGAGTACTTTGGTGAGAAATCATCATTTTTGTCTGCCAATTTTTATCTGCCATCATTATCACTTCCAACTTCAAATTTAACTGTTAAAAAAATGCAGCAAGCACTTTTACCTTAAGTGTAGGAGTAGTGTACTGTGACTGGTTTTCTCCTGTGATGAACACAGCATATGGCCCATTGGATTTTAGAAAAGAAAATTCATACCCTGACTTCAAAGTTATGCTTCAAAGTAATAAGTAACACAAACCTTCATAGAAATGCAGTGGAATATTTCTCTTTCAAATGTAGTGGAGTAAAAGTTAAAGTTTCCAAAAAAAATTAATATTCAAATAAAGTGCAGATACATCAAAAATGTAATTAAGAACAGTACTCAAGTATTTGTATTTCATTACTGTCCACCACTGCTGGCTTCAAAGCAGCACATTCCACAGAAACCGTTCTTATGGATGATACTGTGAAGCTTCATGCCAAAATGTAATCGGTCATTATACTTCTTGACCTTTTTATAACCTTTGATACCACCAATCACAAGACTCTTCCAGTCCATCATTCTTGGAATTAGAGGCTAAGCATAGTGGTAGTGTGCTTCTTAAGTGGCGGGAAGGTCATATCTTGGCTTCATATTCTATGAAGGTGACATGTAGGGGATGCACATATGTTCCATTTAGACTCTCCACTGGGTTTCTGGGTCTTCTTCAGTTGTCGCTCTATACCTGCTCTCTCAATGAAGTTATATCCTCACATGGGTTTTCATTCCACTGCTATGCACATAACACTCAACTCACGATCCTCTCCCCAGACACTTGTGTTCTTGAAAAGATCTCAGTATGTTTGGCAGACATCTCATCATGGATGGCAGTTCATCAGCTGAAACTAAATCCCTGCAAGGCTGAATTGCTGTATATTTCAGCAGATGCATCTTTATGTCTTATTACTACCTAACCAACTCTGACACTGGATTGTTCTGGACAACCAACTGCCTAATTTTCTCACCTCACAGTGTAAACATGTCTCACTCATGTTCAGGTTTCTCTTTTCCATCAGGAGGATCGGCATATTTCTATCCACAGAGGCCACTCAGGTGTTTGTATAATACCCTGTCATCTCAAGACTGTACAACTGCCAATCACTCCGGGCAGGTCAGCCCCTACCTGCCATCTGACCCTTCCAACTCATCTAGAATACAGCTGCAAGACTTAACACACTTCACAGGGACTTATCACAATGCACAGACATGTGTTACATGTTATCTCTTTCAGCCTCAAGCACAACAAGCGATGGGCTAGACCCCACTGAGCCTTTATGTGGGATGACTGGGGCAGGTTTTGGTTATCCTCATATACATGTCACCAGTTTGGGGAAGGGCAGCATCTATATACAGTATGTACAAAGGTTGCTTACTCCATGCATCTGCCAATGCTGAAAACAGTTTTCCCTCCACAATGAAAATGCACATAAGGCCAAACCCTTAATGCTTGCTCTCATAGAGCTTGATAACTCACTGGCCTCATGCAGCAAGGCATGCAAGAAATGGTTCATCACCACCCTCTCAATCACTTGGGTGGCAGTTCCTTCTTTGGGCATACTCACAGTAGGCAAACCAAACTGTTCCAGGGAGTGTTTGACCCCCAAAGACCACTTCAATTGACCGGTGTGATCGCTCCATACTATTGGAGTTGGACTCATGCACAGTTGGACTCATGCACAGTGTGATCACTGACCATGCCCAAGCTCTGAACTCGAATGCGATTACATGCACTTTTCAATTCATTAGAGAACATAAGGGTTAATAACAGGTCTTGGCTCTCATTTTATTGAAGAATGCAGATTGTATTGGGCAAGTAAGCTTCAAATTTCTCCTGCAATATCAGCTGCTTCTGTAAAAATCTATTTACGCATGCAGAACAATTTACTGAAAATCACCACACTGCATGTTTGAGAAATCTGTATGGCATTTGAAAGGGCTGTGTATCACTGTGCCCAAAATAATCCAAAGTGCAAAAACCCCATCTCCATCATGCTAAGCAAGAGCGCTTTCTTCGATACAAAAAGTTGCATGGTGATGACATTTGTCAGCAGGAGCAGAATATTTAGGTTGATTAGAAGATTGCAATTCTTCCAGGCAGAGGTACGGTCATGCTATCTTTCTATATGTGTGATGGCAGAGAGAGGGAGTCTGCACTGGAAGAAGTTTCCATAAAGCCTGTGTGCTGGTCTGACCACCACTTGTGGCTTTGCATCTCTACGAGTAAGTCTGAAAAGGGAAAGGGAGCTAGAAAGTGAGTTAAGTGAGGACCATCAGCAAGCATTGTTCTTGTCCTCTGTCTTCAAGGACATGGATTCACATAGTGGCATGAAGGTTACAAAGTGGCACGAATTGACAAAGGAAGTAAGTGAACACTGGCTATGTGTTTATCAGGATTTTACCATAAACATTTCCTTACAGTGGACAGGAGTACATTCATCCACATCAGCTGTAAAAAAAACACTATAAAAATGCTATAAACAGACATATAGTGTTGCCAAAGTGGAGCTTTAGAACACAGAATAGTGGAAATAAACTAAATGTTTAATTCAGAGTTGAAATTTCAGAGGTCTTATATGAAACATTTTTTTATCCAGTGTGATATGTATGGAATAACAAAGGCTGTACTAAGTATGTTATAATTTCATAATCATCAAAATGTTAATAAGCATATAAGTCACTCTGGCATCATATTATCTTCTTATAATAATATTTCCTAGAACATTTGAACACCTTATTTGCATAATAAATCACCAATTCTTTCTTTGATAATGTGATTGAATACACTGCTAAAACCAAGTGAAATTATTTGAGACAACATTAACGATAGTAACACCACCACCACCAACAACAATGATTTAATAATAATAATAATAATAATAATAATAATAATAATAATAATAATAATAATAGTGGCTTTAATGATATACTTAGCCCTGTTGTTTAAACTATGCTGGAAAGTGTATCTTAAATGATAGGCTACCCATAAGTCCCTGAATAAATACATTTGTTTCTCCTGTCTCTCCTCAAAGTGCACCATTATTGTCATGATTAATTTAGCAGTTTTCTCCCTGGCTTTGGGAGAGGCTTTTTAAATAGTCTAAAAATAACTGCAATAACAGTTTGTCTTTGAAAGTCATACTATATTAAATGACAATTTTGGCAGTTTGTGCCATCTGGGAACTTAAATAGTATCTTCAGACTATCTATCAACCAGCAAGGAGCAGCAATAAAAACAAAAGCCTTTGCAGCTTCGCATTTCGCCTTTGATACTATTGTCTAGGTGGGCTATCATTCCTTAGCACACATCTTCTATGATAATGATTAACAAAACACAACAACACAGTGCTTCCCCAATAAGCACACACCATCTCTAGGAAAAATAAATAAATAAATACATTTAATGTGTTGGCCTTAGGCAGGGTACTACATATCTTATTCACCTTAGTAAAAACAGGGGATAGCAGAGTGGGCACTGGTTGTGTTCTCTTAAAAGCAGGATAAATTACATTACAAAAATACAACACAAGTCCAAGAAAATATAACATTATTAAAATACCATTATCGAATATAGCATGCATGGACAAAATGTATTTCAGACCTGAACCTTCTAAAGTTATGTGAAATCCATTCCACTGCATAATCAACAGAGATATAGAGAAGAGCTGTAAGGAGAAAACAGAGGATATACCACAATTTCCTTCTACTATCTCATGTACTAGAGAGTAAGCTTGAAAGAACATGGTCCACAAATGAAAATGATTAGGGGCCCACAAAGAATAATAAAATGCAATGCCCATGAAAAATGAAACATATAAACTGGCAGATAAACTGAGATATATGATGGATTTGGATACAAACTGCCTCCTGACAATTAATTCAACAGAGGAGGACAGCCTGAAGAAAACAGGAGACTTGCAATGGCTGTACAATGTTCTCTGTAAATCTCTCTGCTTCATGTGCCTCCTCCTACAGCTCACACAAAAACACTTTAAAGAGTAATTACACCACAATTTATTCTTAAATAAAAACTGAAATTAATTGCTTTATAAGAATTGACCCCATTTTTATTTTATCTATAAGAAAATAACCCCAGTTTTGCAGAAAATACATTTTTAAACTTTTAATTTACTAGGAAAAAATCTAGTAGTTCCACCACTGCGGCACCTTTCTAGTTCAACTCTGCTATATGCACGAATGTGTCATGCCATAATTATTAAGACGTATCACATTAGGTACATTAATTATGCAATGTTACTGCTCCATGGTGATGATTTGCTCCACCGCTCCTCACCACACTAAACTATTAGTGCAACTGAGGAGTTTTTTACTGCACTACAGTGGAGATCAAAATTATAGAACCAATTACATCTTGCTAAATGTCCCTGTTTATACCAATTTAAAGTTATCCTAACATAAATTTAAGGGATGAAGGTGAAGTGCATTTTATTATTTAAAAACATTCCATATCGCATTATTAAATGAAAAACAACCTTTAATGAGAAATTTGAAAATTGGAAAACAATTTAGGTTATCTCGTAGTTGTTGTTGCTAATTTGCTAATCTGACACCTCCTGAAACCCTGTGAAAGAAAGATGTTTGGATGAAGGCCGAATTGATGACTCTTTTAGCCATTGCAAGTGAAGTTGGTTATTCCAAGAGCATGATTTCTAGAATATTTAAACTTTACAATGACACTAATTCATTCATGTTCCCAAAAACTGCTGATTGTCCATTTAAGACAAATGCACAAGAGAACAGGAAGATATGAAGAATGTTGATGGGGAATTAATTCAACACTGCAGCTCGAATTGCACTCCAATTCAGCACTGAACAGCACAAGGTTCTCTCTCGGGAGTGTCTCACTGTCTGAGAGAATTTGGACTGAAAGCCTACTCGCCTCTCGCCAGCAGAACGAATCAAAAGACTAGACTAACCTTTGCTGAGAAGCATGCTGTGTGGATGGAGGTGAACAGGTCCAAAGTTCACTTTGAGGTTTTTTTTAGTTGGGAAACATTATGTTCAGCATCAAACTTGGAGAAGATGATGGTGCAAGAAAGTGTCACACTACAGAAAAGGTAAAGAATACCCTTGAAGCTGAGAACATTGAAATAATAAAACGTCCAGCCCCGAGTCCTGATCTGAACCCAATCGAGAATCTCTAGAAGATTACTGGAGACAATGTTATGCCTAAAAAACATACTACAGTTAGCGAACTGTAAGAGACTAGAAAAAGAGTGGAACAAGATCAAACCAGAACACCGTGAGAAACTGATGATGTCCTGCAGGTGTGAATGTACTGAAGTCATTCAAAGAAAGGGCCTCAATACATCCTACATTTTTTTAAAAGCTGCAACCACCAAATATTCCATTTGTTAGCTTCTTTTATGCTAAAGGTGATATTGTTCATTAATTCTGATCACTGTATTTTCCACAATATAAAGGTTTTTGCTGATTTGACTTGAAAAAACATGCTAGTAGAACAGTGGTATGTCCACAGCTAATATTCCTTCAAATTTTGAGTGATGAAGGTTGCCAACTTTGAGAAAAATAGTATTTACTGTATGTATTCAAGTATTTATGAATTGTTCTCTAATTTTGATATCCAGAGTACAGAGCAAGAGCAGCGAAAGTTGTGAGGTTGACTTTGTAGTATTATGAATAGTAATAATAAATTGGGACAAAAATATTTTGATAGCTTTCAGTGAATTGTTAATAGTCCCAAAACTATACATATCAGTGCAATACTACTAATGAGCAAAAAGATATATAAATGCTATTACTCTACTGACATCACTTTTTTACGCAACGTTTATAGAAATCATAATAAATACTATAAACATTTATTAGTGCACTGTTTCTTTTACTATATGAACCCCTAACCTAAGGACAACATGGTTTGTCCCATTTACTGACTATGAATCTCTCTTCAATCTCCATATAAATATCAATATAGATTGATGAGCTTTTTTTTTAGATTTTGAGCTAACTGTTTGCTTATCCTGCTAATTATTATTATCATATTAGGGTGATTCAGCAGAAAGAACCTCCAGGTAAAATGATCTCTCTATCACAAAAGACTCTATGACACATCGGTATCCCTTCAGTCAGTTTACATTATTAGCAAAAGATTTAACCATGTGATTGCTAATTGCTGCTAAATCCTACCTATTCCCCATAACCCACCCACACACTTGCCCCTGCCCCTAAAGAACAAACTTGCAGAGAGGGCAGGGACTAACAAGAATCAAAAGTGTAATTACTATTTAAACTGTATGTGAGCCTGGTGGAGGGGCCTTGCTAGAGCCTGGCAGTGTACTCCCTCTTTATTCAGTAGCACAGTCCACCCGATTTAAAAAGAAAAAAAAGGCAAGAAGGGGGAAACAGAGCAAAAACTGCATTTTGTATACAAGGTGGAGACACACCTACACTGAGCCTTTGCAAACGGCCTTTTGCTGCTGATCATTCCCTAATGACAAAGTGAAAAAGATGTATGACGAGCAGAGTTCTGCTTTTCCTGTTTTTAAAGTCTTTTTTTTCTTTTTGTCTTGCATCATTACTCAGTCAAGGTTCTAAGAACTGTGAGGCACTTTAATATAGACACATTTTTCCTTCTCACTCACACATTCACATACTAGACAAATTTTCTCACAGCCATTCACACAGAAAGAAAGAAAGAAATAAAGAAAGAAATAAAGAAAGAAAGAAAGAAAGAAAAGCTTTCATTTAGGCTAAATCAAATTGCATTATACTCCTATAATAACTATGGGTTTAAAGATACATTTCTGGCTTAACAGTTGCTCTAGTACTCTCAGACAGAGCAGGGGAACTCTTGACAGGATGACAGTCTGGTGAAACAAAGGTCTTCTGTGTTGAAGTTCTCCCTACAAGCTTGTCACACACTCCATGTCTTCATCAACTAATAGTTTACTGTTCAGTTGACCTCGCTCAGCAACCTGCAGTCCTCCTTTCTCAGGAACCTTTTTTTCCCAGGCTCTTTTTTGTCCCTGGCTGGTTCTCACTCCATTGCTGCAGTGCATGTAGGGCAGGAGGTTGCTATTTGGGCTGTGAGGCCCATTACCATTGAGTATGCTTTCTGACACGTTTTCCATCGCCTCTATGGTCATGTCATGTGTAGCAGCCAGCTCCTGCTTGGCCACCTTGACGAATGAGGGGTCCTGTGAGTAGCGGTTCAACTGTTCCGATATCAACACCTGGGTTGGAAGAGACAGAACTTAATTTGTTGGTGTTACTTTTAACTGATGATAAATGCATATGATTCTTGTAGTATCATGTATGTCTATTTGCTTCAGACTGTGTTAAACCAATTTAAAATGCAACTTTTTGTTATAACATTGTTTGTATTTATTTATTTCCTTGTTTCCTTATTTATTCATACTTTCTATTAAATTTAGGAGTAATTCCATGTACATCATTGCAAAGTTTAGAGCTCTAAAGATCTGGACACGTTAAAGAATTTTGGGAATGTGGCTTGGAATTTTACACGGTTTCATACAAACACATACTGCAGTACTGACTGTTACAAATCAAGCAGCTTACACTCTTGTTACTGAGAAAACTATAAAAAGGGACTTGTTTGTATACATTTGTAAATAAATGTACACTCACCATATAATAGGAACACTATAATAGGAACACCTGTACCCCATGCAATCATCCAGTCATGTGACAGCAACACAATGCATAAATCACGAACAAACAGGTCAAGTGCTTTAGATAATGTTCTCATCAAAAATCCGATTAGGTTACAAATGTAATCTCAGTGGCTTTGACCATGATATAGCTGGCGAGGTTTACGCAAAGTTTACACAGAAAAAGCATCCAGTGAGTGGAAGTTCTGCAATTTCTTGTTGATGAGAGAGGTCATATGAGAATGGCCAGACAAGTTTAAGCAGATATTTTGTACAACTACAGTATGGTAACAGAAAAGCATCTCAGTATGCACAGCATGTTGAAACCGAAAGTGAAATGACTACAACAGCAAGTTCAAAGTCAGGGACAGTCACAGTGCAATCGATGAACAAACTATTTATTTATTTTAAATAACCCCCTCTTCTGTCTGTCATGAACCGCTCCACATCGCGTGCTTTGAAGACTCGGCCACGCGTGCGGTGTTTCCTCTTGCTCCGTCACTCTCAAAGCGGAAGCGCGCACTTCCGAATGTCGACGGAGACTACACAGACTACAGTTCCCATCAGCACCTGCTCCCAGCCACGAGGACTGCCAAGGGGAGACAGGTGCATCCCGTTAATGGACTTATAAAGCCGTGTTTAAAAGGATTACCTTTTGTGCTTCGTATTTGCAAAGCATTAGTCTAGCCCTGCGATACTATTGCCGAGCATTACGTACCCACGTTTTGTTTCATTGATTTTTACTCTTCTTTTGTTTGTGATTACTGATTTTGGATTATCCCTTTATACTCTGTTTGCCGATCGCTCGACCGCTGCTTGTTTTGTGGACTACTCTTTCTGCCTGCCGTTATTGTACCTTTGCCTCGTGTGTTAAATAAACACCATACTGCTTTCACTTCCGTGTCCCGATCCTGTATTTGTGTCGCACCCCGTGAACGCTGTGACACTGTCTCTGTAATCTATTCTCTGTCTCAGTTACAGCAAATGGCTAAGATCAGGTGCATTAACATTCAAATGTCCATTATGAGCAGAAAATCCATTCTGGCCGTAAGCATTATTGTGAACTGAATGTTTGGTCACATCTTTGCAGACAGGCCCTGCTAATAAAATAAAAGAACAATTTTCTTTTGCAAATACGCCTCCTTCCTCCCCCAGGTGGGCAGCTGGGTGAAGTATACCACATACGTTGTCTTTCCTTAAGATCAAACTGTCCGGGTAGTCTCAGTATCTGTCTTAAAGTCTCCCAGAAATCTAGCTCCCCATAGGTTGTTTCCATCCCATTGTTCCCCCTTCCCACCATTTATCTAGAACACACCCCAGACACATCTCATAAACTGTGTGTCATTAACCCAGTAACCTGTATCCTAGTCACCATGTTTAATTAATATTTAAACTTGAACCCTTGTTTTGTTAACCGGTCATTATTTTGCTTCTAGGTTGGATGCTTGCGGTGACTCCCTGCAGGAGTATGCTGGAATAATCTCCAAAACCCCTGACTTGAACATGACACCTTTCTTTGAATCCACCCATTTTTGAAGTGATCAAAAAATATTGGAACATGAGACTAACAGGTGTTTCTTGTTGCCCAGGTGTGCCCTGTTTTGATTGTTTAACCACTTAACCACTTTGAATGTCTATTCTTGGTTTAAGACCTGGGTTTCACCTGTGAAAACTGTATTGGTTGTTTAAAAAAAAAGAAAGGATAAACCAACATGAACAGCAGAGAGCTCTCTTTGGAAGAAAAGCAAGCCACTTTGAAGCTGAGAAAGGATGGAAAATTGATCAGAGGTACTGCATAAGCAATACACATAGCCAGTACAACAATTTGGAATGCTCTGAAAAAGAAAGAAACCACTTGTGTACTAACAACCAGACATTGAGCAGGTCAGCCAAGGAAAACAACTGCAGTTGATGACAGGAACATTTTGAGAACTGTGAAGAAAACTAAAAAAAAAAAAACAGTCAGTGACATCACCAACTAGCACCACAGGGCGGGTATCACTGTCAAGATGAAGGCATCACAATCCACCATTTAAAGATGACTTCAAGAGTAAAACATAGGGTCCAAATCACAAGATGCATACCACTCATCAGCAGTAAGAATCAGAAGGCAGGACTGAAATACACAAAAAAATACAGAGATGAACCACAAAAGTTGTTTAACCAAAATTAATCTTTAACAAAGTGATGGAAAGGCCAAAGTGTGGAGAAATATAGGATCTGCTCATTATCCAAAACATATGAGCTCATCGGTCAAGCATGGTGGAGAGTGTCATGGCATCAGCTTGCATGATAATGTTACTCATGATGGTGAATTCAGAAGTCTGCAAAAACATTCTGTCAAATAATTTACAGAGAAAAATGCTTCCTTATTGGAAGGATTGGAAGAAATCTAATAGGAAGGAACACATTGCCAACACAACAAATGACTTCATAAGGGGGAAAAATGGAAGGTTTTAGTCAGGACAAATCAATTACTAGACCTTACCCTAAATTGAGCAGCATTTCACCTCCTTATGAGGAGAGGGATTATCTGTTCCAATACTTTGGCTCACCTAAAAATTTGGTGGTTTGCCACCAAAGGTGTCATATTTTAAGTTGTTTAACACATTTAAATATCAGTAAATTGTGTAAATATGAGGGAATAAGGCTGAAATTCTGATCTATTGTTTCATAGTCATCTTTTGATCTCAAACCCAAATGCCTTCGGTGCTTAGCAAGAATAAAAGAATTGGCCTTGGCATTCTGATACATTCAGAGGGGACTATGTATTAAAAGTATAACACAATGGCATTATATACAGTATATCTGTTTAATGCTAAAAATATTCAAAATATTCATTTTCATATTTAAATTATATATTATTTACATTCTATGTTGGTCTATATTGGAAGGATGTTTTTAAAATGTGAATTCTGTCACTATGCACTGGAAACACTGAAAAAACAGGCTTGCATGCAAATCAATTTTATTCACAAATTATAAGAACAAATGCCCTGAAATATCCAGGACATAATTTCCTTGAACTCCTGATTATCTTATAACTTATATCTAATATGACTGAGTAAGCAAGCTACCTGTGTTTCAAAGCAATGATGCTTTCTTTTTACAAATCAAGAAATGGTTATTTACATTTGACAGTAACATCTAATAATACAACTCCAATTGCAAAAAAGTTGGTGTGTTGTGTAAAAAGTTAATAACAATAGAATGCAATGATTTGCAAAGCCTTTTGCACAATACAATATAAAGACAAGCTATTTAATTTTCAAACTGATAAACTTTATTGTTTTGTTTTGTAAATATACACCCATTGTGATTTTGATTCCTGCAACAGTTTCCAAAGTTGGGATGGTGGCATGTTTACCACTGTGATACATCACCATTTACTTTAGACAACACTCAATAAGTGATTGGGAACTGAGAACACTAATTGTGGAAGTTTTGAAAGTGAAATTCTTTCCCATTCGTTTTTGAAAAATGACTTCAGTTGCTCAACAGTCTGAGGTCTCTGTTGTTATATTTTGCACTGAATGCTCTACACACAGGTCTGAACTGCAGGGAGGCTATCCTATTTACCCAGACTCTTTAACTATGAAGGCATGCTGTTGTAACATGTTCAGAATGTGGCTTGGCATTGTTTTGCTGGAATAAGCAGGGGCGTCCCTGAAAACGTTATCATCTGGATGGCAGCATATGTTGCTCCAAAACTTGTAAGCACTTTTCAGCATTGATGGTGCCTTCACAGATGTGCAAGTTACCCATGCAATTGGCACTAACACACCCCCATACCATCACAGATGCTGGCTTTTGAACTTTGCTCTAGTAACAATCTGGATGGTCCTTTTCCTCTTTAGCCAAGAGGATATAGCATCCATAATTTCCAAAAATAATTTGTAATGTGGACTCGTCAGACCACAGCACACTTTTCCACTTTGTTTCAATCCATATCAGATGAGCTTAGTCCCAGAAAAGTTGATGGTGTTTCTGGATGTTGTTGATAAACGGCTTTTGCTTTGCATTTGTAGATGCAGTGATGAACTGTGCTTACCAACAACAGTTTTCTGAAGCCCTTGGAGTAATGTCCTGTATATAATCATGTTGGTTTTAATACAGTGCCACGTGAGGGCTCAAAGGTCAGTGGCATTCTGTGTTGGTTTTCAGCCTTGCCCCTTACATGCAAGGTATTCTCCAGATTCTATGAATCTTTTGATGATATTATGGGTTGTATATGGTGAAATCCCTAAATGTCTTGCAATTGTATGTTGAGAAACTGAAATGTTGAGAAATTGCATGCTGGTGAACCTCGCCCCATCCTTGCCGGTAAATGACGTCCATACTATAGTACAAATATTGTTACCTGCTACCAATTAACCTGTTTACCTGTGGAATGCTCCAGACAGGTGTTTTTGGAGCATTCCACAACTTTCCCAGTCTTTTGTTGCCCCTGTCTCAACTTTTTTGGAATGTGTTACAGGCGTTAAATTCAGAATGCATGTATGTGTATGGGTGTACAAAAAACAATAAAGTTGATCAGTTTAAACAGTCAATATCTTGTCTTTGTGTTGTATTCAACTGAATAACGACTTGAAAACGACGGTTGAAAACGACTTGGAGATCATTGCATTCTCTTTTTTATTTTACATATTATACAGCATCCCAACTTTTTTGGAATCAGGGATTTATATTATCATATTTACTTCAGTTTTGGGGTAGATTATGTTCCAAAAAATCATAAAGGTTTGCTGACCACTCTATCAGGTTAGGAGACATTATCTGTTCAATTCATGTAATGTATTCATATGTAATGGAGAGGAAACTCATGTCGTCTTCTGCTGTTGTAGTCTATCTGCTGCAAGGCTTGACACGCTGGAAACAGTGGTCATTTGAGTTAGCTAGCCTTTCGGTCACCTCAAAGCAGTCTGGCCTTTCTCTAATGACTTTTCTCATCAACAAGGGGTTTATGCCCACAGGACTGCCACTCGCTGGATGTGTTTTGGTTTTTTTCTTACTATAGTGTGTAATCTTGATAACTGTTGTGCATAAATTATTTAGAGTTTTTCCCCATTCTTTTGTTTGATGTGAAAATTAACATAAGCTCTTGACTTGCATCTACATGATTTTATGCCTTTTTGCTGCTGTCACATGATTGGCATAATTGGATAATTGCATAAACGAGCAGATGTACAGGTCAATTTCAGAAAAAGGAATAGGGAATCTCATTTTAACAGAATCTCCTTCTTAGAATTTAATTTTGTCATTTATTTATTGAGGAAAATGATACAATGTTACATATCTGTGAATGTCAAAAGTGTGTAAACCTCTAGTATTAGCAGTGAATTTGAAGATGAAATTATATGGAAATCAGGTGAAATCAAGTGTTTTGAATGTGACAATGGGATGACAATCAGGTATTGGGAGGGCACCTGAATGGCTGTTTCATTTAAAGAACAGGGATCTATCAAAGTCTTATCTTCATAGTAAATGTTTGTGGCACAAACAAAATAGATGCTGATCCTCATCAGGCTGGAAAAGGTAACAAAACTATCTGTAAAGTGTTTGGACTCCACCAATCCACAGTCAGACAAATGGAACATATTCTAGATGGTATTTATCCTTTCCAGGCGTGGTTGACCAACAAAGATCACTCCAAGAGAAGGTGTTTAATAGTCCATGAGGTCTCAAATAACTCAGGATAATTTCTAAGAAACTAAAGGCCTCTCTCTCTTTGGCTAATGTTAATGTTCATGAATCCACCATCAGGAGAACACTGAACAACAAAGAGAAAGACACTACACTCCAAAAAGAACACTGCTGTCCCCTGTTGTTTGCTAAAGATCACATGGCAAAGACAGAAGACTATTAGAAAAAAATCAAGGATGGATGAGACAAAAATATAACTTCTTGGTTTAAAGCTTTATTTTTGGAGAAAGGAAAACACTGTATTCCAGCATAAGAACCTTATCTCATCTGTGAAACATGGAGGTGGTAGTATCATGGTTTGAGCCTGTTTTGCTGCATCTGGGGCAGGACAACCTGCCATCATTATTGGAACAATGAATTCTGAATTATACCAGCAAACTCTAAAGGACAATGTCAGGACATTTGTCTATGAACTGAATCTTAAGAGAAAGTGGGTCATGCAGCATGACCACAACACTAAGCACACAAGTCATTCTACCAAAGAATGGTTAAAGAAGAATACAATTAATATTTTGTAATGGCCAAGTCAAATCCCTAACCTTAATCCAATAGAAGTGTAGTGCAAGCAGTTCATGTCAGGAAACCCACCAACATCCCAGAGCTGAAGCTGTTCTGTACAGAGAAATTGGCTAAAATTCTCCCAAGCTGATGTGCAGTACTGATCAACAGTTACCGCAAACATTTAGTTTCAATTATTGCTGCAAAAGAGGGTCTAAAAGCAAAGGTTCACACACTTTTGCTACTCATGGATATGTAATATTGGATAGTTGTTCTCAACAAATAAATTACCAAGTATAATATGCTTGTCTCATTTCTTTAATTTTGTTCCCTTTATCTACTTTTGAAACATCTGATGACATTTTAGATCATATTAATGAAGAAATATAGAAAATTATCAAATATTCGCAAACTTTCCAGCACCACTGAAGATTAAAATAGTTCTAAACAGCTATGATTTAACAAAAGAAAAAAATATATAGCTGGAACTAAAACTACATACACTCCACAGACACACAAAATAATTTGTGAATTCATAATATGTGTATATAGTATTGAGTCAATTGTCTCCAAATCCTTTTCATGTCCTGACAATGCAGCCCCAGATTTTATCTATCATGGACAATTTTGAAGGCAACTGCACGAATCACCTTTTGTCAGCATGGTGAAACAATCTTTGCTCACAACAGAGTTTTCACTGACTTTAAGCACACAATCAGATAGAAATTAATTTAAACATGTTTGCAGATGTTATTGCCATGACCATCAAATTGATTTGATTGTAATAAACAATTCTGTTTTCCAGAATGGCATAATACTGTCTCATTAGTTTTCATCATGAAATCAATATAATTATGTAATACATTCTTCTATTTAGCGCTCTCATCTTTTCCATCATCTACACTGTATGACTAAAAGTTTGTGGACACATGATTCTCACACCCATATGTGAGTGTGGCAGCATGGGTGTGAATGAGCTGTAGGGGGCAGGTTGAAGTGGCAGTTAATATGTGATGGCTTTCACCTGTGCTTAATCATGGGGATATATATATGTGTCTGTGTGACTGCAGAGAGGCAGTCAGAACCCCAGCACAGTGTGATCTTTGTGCACACCTGCATGTGTGTATGAGTGCGTTTCAGGGCGAGACGTGAAAATAAAAGTTCCTCTGCAAAGCAAAAGTGAAAAATAAAACTACCTGAGTTATCACAAGACTGATCCCCGTCTCCTCATGTCCACAATCACAACACTGTCACATTGAGTGATATGTTGGAAACACACAGTTGTATAGCATGTCTTTGTATGCTTTACCATTACAATTTTCCTTCACTGGAACTAAGAGGCTTAAACCTGTTCCAGCATGACAATGCCCCTATGCACAAAGAGAGATACAGGAAGACATGATTTGTGAGGTTTGGAGTGGAAGAACTGGAATGTCCTGCACAGAGCCCTGACCTCAACCCCACTGAACATCTTTGGGATGAACTGGAACACCAACATCACCCCAGGTCTCCTCACTCAATATCAGCGCCTGACCTTACTAATGCTCTTGTGGCTGAACGAACACAAATCCCCACAGCCACACTCTAAAATCTAGTGGAATGTCTTCCCAGAAGAGTGGAGCTTATTATAACCGCAAGGGGGGTTCAACAAACACACATGAGTGTGCTGGTCAGGTGTCCACAAACCTTTGGTGATATAGTGTATATGTATAATGTGTACATGTACAAATACAGTCAAGTGATTAATATTGTTTGTACATTTCAGCTATTCTCCATGGTTAACATAATCCAAAGACAAAACAAAAATTACATTACAATCCAAGAAACAATAGGTTATATATAGCTCTCTCTCTCTCTCTCTCTCTCTCTCTCTCTCTCTCTCTCTCTCTCTCTCTCTCTATATATATATATATATATAT
>JAQMYM010000004.1:17732215-17745199 GCA_030014255.1 Parauchenoglanis ngamensis | reverse complement strand
CTTTCCTCAGCCTTCGTAGGAAGTGGAGACGCTGCTGGGCTTTCTTAATAATGGAGCTGGTGTTGAGGGACCAGGAGGAGGATTTGCCTCGGCCATTCGTATATTATGGTATTATGGTGATTCGCCTTGCCCCGACCATTCATATATTATGGTTATACTGAAAGAGTATAAACATTCATTTGCTTGATATAAGCACATGATAATATTCTAATGTTTTGACAGATTATCTGATAAATGTCACTAATGTTGTAATTAGTGAACTGCTATTTAATTGAAGCCTAATATCTTAACTAATATAATCTTAACTAAAGTAACTAATATCTTTTATATATATTTTTAAGAAATAAAACAAATTGAATAGTCAAGGAAAGATTATTCAATTAACACCCTAAAAATAATCAAATAAAAAAATTATTATCAAAAAATAATAAAAAATCAAAATAATCGGTAGTTGCAGCCCTAAATAAGAATGATATATTACCATGTACATGTGAACAGAACATTTCACGAGTCTCACATCACCACTTTGGTCTGGAGTGAAATCATACCTAATTTTAAAGTCACAAACACCAACAAAACAGTAAGTGGTATTTACACAGCAGCTCTGTGCTTTACCAGTAGTTTGGTGTGTTATCACAATATAACTGGAGTCATTACTTGGGAAACATCAGTGATGCTAATGAATGATTATATACCCACTATATAGGAACAGTATCCAGAACTGTCCAACTTCTGCATCACCGTGAAAACATTTGTCCCTCATCAGTGATTTTCATCTGGGAAAAGCCACACTGTGTTTATTCATGTTTATCCTTGCTGTTGTCTGTCCCGATTTCTCTGACCTCATTTTGATTCATGCTTTCGCGTCTTTAAAGAGGATTCATGCTGTTTCTTATGTTAAATAATAAGAATGAGCCTCCATTTTTTAAAGTTTGGGTCCTCAAACGTGTTAGCCAGTAAACGCTGAATTTTTCCTTTCTTCTTCGTCTTTCTTCAAAATTCATGCCGCGGCTTGTAGAATTGAGAAATGCAGAAGGCGCTCTCTAGGGGTATGTCCATTCTGTACTAATGTAGCAACACGGCAGCTTCCATTAGACATGGACCTCTACCTTATATAGCTATAAATGGATCATTCTAAAATTATTAAAACACAATGATTTATAATTTGTTATTTGTAAGACCACCCATTTTTTAGGTGAGCAAAGGTTTTGGAACAGAGTGTCTTAAAATAAAGTATAACATTTTAAATAAGTAAATAACACTTAATATCTCGTTGAATATTCCTTTATATCACCAAACTGTTGCATTCCTCCTTTCCAGATTTATACTGCAGCTTCTTTCAGTCACTGTTTTGTGTGTTTGGGGAAGGGGGGTTGCCATCTCCTCTTCAGGAGGTGAAATGCATTCTCAAATGGGTTAAGGTCTGATGATTGGCTTGGCCAGTCTAAAACCTTCCACCTTTCCCTGATAAAGACCATTTTGGCATGTTGATGTTTCCTCCCAGTTACATTGGATAAATTTCTCTGTAAATTGGCAGGCAGAATTTTTCTGTAGACATTTGATTTCATTCTGCTGCTATTCGCATGAGTTACATCATCAAAAAAGACTACACTGCACTGTGTAAGAGACTTATCAACAACGGTTTGTGCAGCCTGGGCATGTCCAGCATGGGATCAGGCCAGGTTGGAAGCTGTTTTATGGAAGCTGACATCCCGGGCATGCCTGGGCAGGTCTGAACGAGCTTAACGCTGTCTCAGCATGCTATAAAGGTGGCTTGCATACACCGATCCTGCTCATTTTTGGTTAATATAGATAGTCAGTGTGTATGTATAGTATCAGTATAGTAAAGTATAGTATCTGTAGCAATAGCAAAAAGTAAGCTTGACGTTTATAGACGTTTTGGTGTCGGGTGATATGTCTCGTGCCAAAGAGTAAAAGAATAACGTAAACCAGTAAAAAGAAAGTAGTCTCTGAGAATAAAAAAAATAGAGAGATGTTGTATACAGACAGACGGCTTCAAAGATCGACTACTTTATTTAACCTCTAAAGCAGCTACTGTATGTCAACAATGATACACACTACTAAGAGAGAGTCAAATGTATTCATTGCATCAAAAAGAAGAAGAAGAAGAAAAAAAAAATAATCCATTGGGTAGGGTGGGAGATGCAGATTTAAGACCATATATGTAGACAGAAAATGGGTGGAAGGAAGTTAGAAAGTAAACAACAATAACAACAACAACATCAGCAGCAAAATAATTGAAGAATTGAAATGAGGAGTGGTTAAAAAACTCAACTTTTCATAACTGCACTAAAAGGTAAGTGTGACTTATTTGCATTCTATTAGATGCAGAAAAAAAAAAACATGTACATTTGGGTCCAGTATTTGGACAGTGACACAATTTTCATATGTTTGCCTCTGTACACTACCACAATGGATTTCAAATAAAGCTATCAAGAGGTCATTGACGTGATGGAAGGAATTACAGCCATTTTTACACTGTCCCTCCATTTTTGGCTCAAAAGCACAATTGGACAATTGGCTGATAAGCAGTTTCATGGACATTTATGGCCAGTTTCTTCATCATTTCATGACAAATTAAGGGGGCAAAAGGTCTAAAGATTATTCCAAGTGTTAAATTTGCATTTAGCAGCTGTTCACTTAAACAGTCATAAGAAGTGTTGATTCAACTGAAGAAGGCCATCATTAGACTGAAAAAACAAAACAGATCTATTCAAAAGATAGCAGAAAGTTTAGGTGTGACCAAATCAACAATTTGGTATATTCTTAAAAAGAAGGAATGCACTGGTAAGCTCAGTAACACCAAAAGGCCTGGAAGACCTAAAAAAAAAAAACATAACTAAAGTGGTGGAAAAAAATCCTTGGTGGAAAAAAAATCTCTTTACAGCATCTAGCCAAGTCAAGACACTCTCAAAGAGTTCAGAGTATAATTGTCAAAGTCTACAATCTTGACATAGCTTCATGAATGTAAATACAGAGTGTTTAACTCAAGATAAAGCCCACTAGAAATATACAAGGACAGAAAGGCCAGACTGAACTTTGCTAGAAAGCCTGCCCAGTTCTGGAACAACGTTTTTTGGACAGATGAAACCAAGATTAACTTATATCAGAATGATGGGAAGAGAAGATAGTGGAGAAAGAAAAGAAGGAGAAAGCTCATGATCCAAAGCATACCACATCATCTGTCCAACATGGTGGACATGGGTATGTAAGGGTGCCAGTGTCACTGGTGTTTATTGATGATGTGACTGCTGATGGTCATGATGGTGGTGATGAAGTATCAAGATGAATTCTGAAGTATATAGAGACATATTTTCTGCTCAGATTCAGTCAAATCTGATTCAGCATAAGTGATAGTACAGTGCTTCACAGTACAGATGGATAATGACCATAAACATACACATTAAAAAAACAGCCCAAGAGTTTCTTAAGGTAGAAAAATAGGATGGTCTTAAATGGCCAAGTCAGTCAAACTAATTGAGCATGCCTTTCACTTGAAAACAAAACTGAAGACAAAAAGACTCATAAATAAGCAGCAACTGAAGGCGGCTGCAGTAAAGTCCTGGCAAAACATCTCAAAGGAGCATTTTGTCACAATTTCCATTGGTTTCAGACTTTAGGTGGTCATTGACTGCAAAGGATTTGCACCCAAGTATTAAAAATGATGCTTATATTTATAATTATATTACTTTGTCCAATTACTTTTGAACCTGTAAAAATGGAGGGGCTATGTAAAAAGTGGTTTTAATTTCTCAATAGTTAATGCAATATTTTTGATAAACCTCTTGAACTAAAGCTGAAAAATTACACTTGAATGACATCTTGATGGCTATATTTGAAATACATCTACTTAGAGGTGGTGAAAAGAGACAAGTACATGAAAATTGTGTTACTGTCTACATATTTATGGACCTAACTGTATGACAGTAAATTTGTCTCGCTCTTATTCAGCCCGTCTCATTAATTTTCTGAAAATCTAATTTCTAATGAAAATCTAACATATCCACAAGCTCGGGGCCACTTCTTGACAGTATACTACAAACATTTCAGTGGTGATCTAGCCTTCAGGTTCTGCTTGAAAATGCCAGATTCAATTCCAGATTCAGTGTGAAGAAAAATTTATAATATGATTACGTTCAAAAAAGTTGAGAGAGGAAGATACTGGTTAATGGGATAGGGAAAGAGAAGGAGTAAATATAAGAAAGATTGAGAAATTTGGTAGTGGTGTACTTACATTTATTTCACTCAGAATGACGTCAATAATGCTGCCAATTACGATGAGGAAGTCAAAAACATTCCAAGGATCACTAAAATAACCCTGTACAGGATAAAAAGTAAGTTAGACAGTTAGTAAGAATCATGGGAGATTAAGAGACTGGCCTTAAACCATAAAACACATAAAACTGGCAAAACCAATTTTTTAAAAAAATTCTAGTACTACAAAAGAAATTCTAGTACTGTACATTTTTATTTAAATAAATAAGGCTTAAATTTAAATAGGGGTAAGTGTGTTGGGAAAAACATTGTGATGGTTTGGAAAAAGGCTTATATGTGAGGAATATTACACCTATACATATCTGATATACTGTATGAATAAATTTAACAAAATTGCTGAAGAAAATTAGAACTCAATGATATAAAACAATTAACTTTTTAAATTTTGCCAAGATTAAAGTTTCTTATTCATATATATTTTCAGCCCTTAACTCCAGTATTATTAGCACCTACACACTACATAAAAAGGTGCATCATTACCTATATACAATGAATGACACAATTAATAAGTGATTTCTAGCATAAAACTGTTGGAACTCTATTTTTTTTCTACCTGATACTCAAATTGTGTCAGAGATGTGGATAGAGATGTGGATCTTAGCAATGGAAATGTAGAGATGAAGCTCAACAATACAATCAAAAGCATGTTCTGGTGGGAGGTTGATGGCCCTGATCTTGGTGAACATCTCACTAGCTCCTTTTAAACGAATATCCCACTATATTACTGTTAAAAAGACCACTCATTAAACTGTTTTTTAATTTGAACCAAACAAAGGCGGCATAAAGCCACTCCAGTGTGTTTTTAGATAGCATGCCAGCATTCCGAAATCAGAGGTGTGATTAACACAATTTATCACCTTCTTTACCAAATAATTCTCAGGCTTCCCTGGTTACAGTAACATAAACCCATCATTGACTGGAAACATAAAGGGATTTTTAATTGGTCACCATCATGTCATGCTCAGCGATTTAATTTTTCATGGACCATACCCTGTCCTGTATCCACTTCAGTTGAGAGCCCAGCACTGATGCTGTCTCCCCAGAATACTGCTGCACAGAAGACTGTGTTAGATACCACAGACTGGTAGAAGATCCCCGAAAATCTTTCATCAAACATTAACAGACATTAACAGACCTGAGCTCCCTCAGAAAGTAAAGTCTGCTCATCCCTTTCCTGTACACAGAAGTTGACCTTCTATTTCAGTTTATTGTCGAGATGACACCAAAGTATCTGTAGGTGTCAACCAGCTGAATGTCCTGACCCATGATGGTCATGGGGCTGGTTGTGGTCCTTTTTTTCCTGAAGTCCACCACCACTCTCTTGGTCTTGGCCACACTGAGGAGCAGGTGTTTTTTTCCACACCACTTCATAAAGTTGTTGAGGTCCCTGTACTACTTTTCCTGTCCGTTCCTGATGCACCCCACCTCCATAGAGTCATCAGAAAATTTTTGAAGGTGGCAGAAATCCAACCTCTGCTGATAGTCTATAATGTACAGGCTGAAGAGGCCAATTTCCAAGATGAGCAAATTCAAGTTCAAGTTGCTTTTATTGTCATTTCAACAATATACAGATGATACAGTACATAGTGAAACAAGACAACGTTTCTCCAGGACCAAGGTATAACATGTGCTACAACTGTGGTCTGTCTGACAGAGTCTGTGACTCAAGCGATCATGAATGTTTTCAACTGCATTCCTCTCATTGTGCTGAACGCAACCTACACCACCTTTGCCTGCCCTACAGCTTCCTTCTGTAGGCTTCTTTGTTCTCCCTCAGTTGCACCTTTACCTGTTTATGCACTCTCTTACTCTCATACATTTCTTGTTATTCTGTCTAAAAACCAGTTTCTTTTGTTCAATAGTCCCTTCCCGTCCTTGGTGCTCCTGGGTTTGTCATTAGGAAAACAATGCACCCTCCTGACTGGAACTACAGTGTCCATGCAGAAATTGATGTAGTCTATTTTGAAGTTCATCATATTGTTAATGACTTCCCCAGCTGGTTCACATAGCACATCCCAGTCTGTGGTCTCAAAGCAGACCTGCAGAGTCTCCTCTGCTTCTTTTGTCCATTTCCTTATGATATTCTTAGTCACAGACTACCTTAGGACAACAGGATATTATGAGTGTGTAAATAGAACCAGGTTGTGTTAAGACTTTCCCAGTGGGGGCAGAACTGATGTAGTGTATGCACCCTTCACATTTGCATAGAGGAGATCCAGTGTCCTTTTCTCTCTGGTATCATAATTGACAAACTGGTGGAACTTTGGTAATGTGGTTAACATTAACACATGATTAAAATCTCCAGGAATGATGATGAAAGAGTTAAGATGTCAAGTGTGGAGTCCCACAATAGTCAAAAGTACGATGTCACATGCTGCTGATAGATGGATGGTAAACCAGCAGCCAACCATTCCACATTTGTTCAACAATGACAGTCCTTCACAGTACCATGTCCTGAATTTCACCATCTGTTGTTTACAAACAGTGTGAAATTATCACATTTGCTCATTTGTATTACATCAAAGAAGGATTGCACACACTGAATATATGTAAGAGTGTTTGGTGAATACCAGTTAGCATTTTTTTACCATAGTCAAATTAGCAAACAGGATACAATTTTGCTCCTTAAACAATGACAAAGAAGAATTGTCATTCAACAGCAATAGTCTGATGAAGGCTTTTAGAAAAGTGAACAACAGAAAGGAAGCAGGCCCAGATGGCAGGTCAGGTCAGGTCCTTAGATCCTGCGCTAACCAGTTTCACAGGTGTTAATGGAGATATTCAACCTCTCCTGGTAACAGTTGGTAATCCTCACATGCTTTAAACAGTGCAGACATGTCTCACCTTCCCTCACCATCAGCACTGGAGCCCCCCAGGGTTGTGTCCTGAGCCCCCGCTATACCCCACTGCGCACCATTCATTTGCAACAGGAACAGTCTTGGAATGTTTTGATCGCAACTCATATGCATATAACTTTTGAAACCTATGCCCAAATTTCAAAAAGGATTGAGATCAAAGAAGTATTAATTTCTTTCTTAATTAATAGTTCTGCATTCCTGTCAAGGGACTTACGAGGGAGCCAAGAAACTGATATGAAATTATTGATATGAAGTTCACTTTACTTCCTGCAATAATTGTTTTGATATAAGAAATACAACCATCTGTTCTATCATAGTTTTCAAACATATTTATTGTCAAGGAAAACTACAGTAAAGTTAAAGATCCTCCAGTCTGATTCAAAAGACACAAATGCAAAATAATTATGCATATATGTATGTCATGACCTTCTCCACATCACGTGCTTTGAATACTCGGCCATGCACGCGGTGTTTCTTCTTGCTCCGTCGCTCTCAACGCAGAAGCGCACACTTCCGAAAGTCGACGGAGACTACATGGACTACAGTTCCTGTCAGCTCCTGCTCCCAGTCATGAGGACTGCCAAGCGGAGACAGGCGAATCCCGTTAATTAATTTATTAAGCCGTGTTTAAAAGGACTGCCTTTTGCGCTTCGTATTTACGAAGCATTAGTTTAGCCCCATTGCTGAGGGTTTTCATCCACATGTTTTTACTATTGTGTTTTGGACATGCTTTCCGTTTTTGTCTACCGTTTGTGGATAGTCTTTGTTACTCTGTTTGCTGATCTATCGACCCATGTCTGTATCTTGGATTACTCTTTCTGCCTGCCATTATTGTACCTTTGCCTAGTGTGTTAAATAAACACCGTACTGCTTTTTATCTCTGTCCCCTGATCCTGCGTTTGTGTCGCACCATGCCTCAATGATGTGAACATTGTGACAATGTAAAATTCCTGTTAAAGAAGCGAGGGGCATCAATACTCTTTAAATGAGACTCCTGTATGAATGCTATATCATCATGCTCTCTACACATGAAAAAATCCATTAACATTAGAACTATCCAGCTGTAGTAAAATCATGACGAAGACATAAGTAGTGACTGGCAAGAGTGTCTGATGGCTGATCCCAGTGTTACAAAAAAGTATCTTTAAAAAAATGTATAGTTAAAAATATAAAGGTAAATGAAAATTATCCACCCATTTCCCTAGTCACCACAGAATTTGAGAACAGTGCAGCCATAATTGACGTATGAAAAAGAGACAAAAGAACATTATTTTAATGTCACCATAACAGGGTGACTAACCCTTTTTCTAGTCAGGCACATGGCACTGAGCCAGCGGACCAAGTACCAACCCCCTTAGAAGAAAGGCTTTAAGTCATCAGAAACAATCCTAACATCCTTAATCTAACATCAAACATGAACAAGAAAAGTCCCGTTTATCTTATTGTTAAGATATCATAGCACGGACATTTGGTCAACCAAACCTTAATGAGGTACTATGACTAGGTTAAGGACAGTATCTCAGGAAATAGTAGTACACTCATAGCTATAACTCAGCTGGAGCTATACTGTTAAGACACTGTATAATCTGTTACCACTCAGAGCAGTTCCGAGTGATTGTGTAATTACTGTAGTTTGTCAAAAAATAGATGTCTTTTTCATCTAGTTTTAGGGAAGGCTTGAACAGACTTTTGAAGTGGATCTGCTGAAAGGAAAGTGATCTTACCCTAGCACAGAAGTCATAGATTTGGCTGACATGGTGAGCTCCCATAACCACAAATCTCTCTTCAACCAGTGAAGGGAGCCATGTGGAAATGCATTCACATGGCCACATAATGCACTACTTAGGTTATACAAGAAAGTTAATTCAAACTCTACAGTATGTTGGGAGGAGAGCTAGTAAAGAGGAAATCATTTCAAATTAAGCTCGAAAATAAGTTAGGTTTTATACACATTTAAAAAGGATAAGAAAATGATAGCTAAGTGAAAACATGCTGTAGTTACTATAGTAATATATATTGTATATGTACAGTCCCCTCTAAATTTATTAGAATTGCAAGTCCAATTCTATTGTTTTTGCTATATCCTGATGACATTTTAAAAAAAGTTCAAAAGATGTCTATGAGCCAATGAATCAGAATTTCTGCTTCATTTTCTGATATTTACATCTAGATGTTGTAAACAGTTTAGAACATGGCACTTTAGGTGTCAGACCACCCAATTTTTAGGTGAGCAAAATTATAGGAACAGATAGTCTTAAAATAAATTTAAAGTAAATAACACTTAATATTTGTTTGTATATCACTTGCTTGCAGTAACTACATCAAGCCTGTGCCCCACTGACATCAACAACACCCCCCCCCATTGACATTTTTAACAACAAATGCAGTCATCACAGGCAAAACCCACATGCAAACCAAGAGTAGACAATGAGAGCTATTAATTAAGATAAGATAAAATACTTGATTGACCTCTAGGTGGTGAAATTTGGGTGTTAACACAAACAAAGAAATATAGATAAAATACAATACAAGAATATATAAAATACAATAATGTATAATGTATTAATGAGCAATAAAAAACAACAAAAGAGCAAACAACTGGCATTGGCTGGGTGTCTGAGGCACTGTCGTATGCCTGATGGCTGTCGGCACAAAGGAGCACCTGAATCACTCCATCTTGCACTTGGGGGAGATGAGACTGTGGCTGAAGATGTTCCCTATTTGCCACAGCTCATCATAGAGGGAATGAGTGGGGTTACCCTTGATGGTCCTGATTGTTTAAACAATCAAATCTAACAGGGCACATATTGGCAACAAGAAACAGATGTCAATCACACGTTCCAATGTTAGTTCACTTGAAAAATTGGTGGGTTTTAAACAAAAGGTGCCATAATATTTAGATCTAACTATCAGGAATCAAATGCTGAAATGTGTGTGTAAATACATCACTTGGGCATCAATAACACTACATTGCTGTAGGTTCATGATGTGCTGCTGTCAATGTTTTGACATACAGTATATGAGGTACAATCTCCTATACATTTGGCAGTGTCCTTAGTTTTCTTCAAAATATAAAGCCAAACTTTTGACCATTTCAGTCATTCCATCATCCTTTCTTTGACACTAGCCTATTAATCAAATCAAATCCACATAGTTAGGCCCTGGAAGATAGTCATTTCCTTACAAAAATGTGGATTCTATAATCAAGAACATCTATTTAAAACATCTGAGTGAAGTGAGCTTCTAGGAACCGACTTTTGTTACTGGTTCTTCTTTCAAACTGGGTTCCTAGTCACAACCCTAGTTCTTAATCAGAGATGAACTTCATAATGTTTCATCACCAGTCATTGCTTTTAAGGTACATAAAAAATAAAATCTACATAAAGAAACTCCTACATTTAATTATTTAATTGACATGACCACAAACCATTAAAAACATAAGCTAGTTCTTAAAAATGCCTGTTGGTTCCTTGAAGCAGCATAGGCTACAAGGTGCGTATTTTTGAATTTTTGAAATACTAACCAGAAGCCTCTTTAATTCAGTTTCTATGGCTTCTACTAATTACCCCAAAATAACTAAACTGCCTCCAAAGTTTATATGGCAACACAAACAATGAATGTTTTTTGCTAATAATAAACAATTTATGTTTTCCTCAAATAGAGAATAAGGAAATGCACTTTCACTTTCTAGAGCTTTTGTATATATGCGATTGTTATGAGTGACTATTTGTCAAAATAATTTTCGGAAGATCATTTTTGACACATAGTTGTAAGTAGGAAGCAGGACTTACCCTGGGTTTGAAGGCAATAAGTTTGAGGATCATCTCCACAGTGAACAGACCAGTGAAGAGCATGTTGAGAATGTTCATAGCTTTGTTGAAGGATGGTGACTGACCATGGTGCTGCAGAGAGACACAATGTAACACTCTAAATTACAGTTCTATAGCGTGGCATCTTAAAACTAAAAAAGTACCTTTCACCAATTGTAATTACTAAGCAAATATATATTGTTATTTAAAGCTTTTATCATCTAGCAATACATAAAGTGTTACACTGACCTGCATTGCCAAGCAGATGGTGTTAAGTAGGATTAGAGTGAACATCAGATATTCAAAGTAGGTGGAGTTGACCACATACCACACCTTATACTGGTATGGATTCTTTGGAATGTACCTGCGTAGAGGCCGTGCCTTTAGAGCATACTCCACACACTGCCGCTGTACCATGAGAATAACACACAAACAGGTTCACACACAGTCAGGGACCAACAGACAGAAAGACAGACACACGCACACACATTACAAAAAAACATCAGTTGTTTATGAATACTAAGGTGGTTTCCTTCAGAAATTCAGTTCAATCAACAAAGTCATTAGTTTGTGACTGTGGCCCCATGTAGGTAGCCCATAAATGTTCCAAGCTATGTCATGAAGAATGCCACCATCCTGTATGGCTTTATACCAGCTATGGTGCGGTCACGCATGCACATTCCCGAGTCCCACCACACGGCGCTCATACTTTAAGAAGGCAGACACTATGGCAGAGTGCTGACTGTGAGCTCGAGCATGACACATGGAGCACATGCATTAATAAATGCTGTTTTACAGTGTGGCAAAAACATGACTGGAGAACTGACAGCGCACTGACAATTTTTACTCCTCGGTAGAAGCCACACAGTAAATGCAGCAACACTGGCAGCTCCCAGCTGAGAAAAGTTTTCTGAATGACATCGGGTCACAAATCCATTCCTCTTTTAGTATTTCATATGGATCCATGCTTCCGATAATGTTAATTTCTTCGATATAGTGTTTCTGTTCTTCCAATAATAGTTTGTCTCTGTACAATCCCTTTTCTTTTAAACTAATTTTAAGCACACTTAGTAGAAGTATCAGCATTAAGACAGTAGAAGTATCAGCATTAATCTGTTGGTTTGTTTTGGTTCCCGGCCACACAGTATGGCAGTTCTGTCCCATACTGCATTGCACAGTTATGTAGGTTGTGATGCACTTGCTAAGAGTTATGTGAACGCTCAGATCAGAGGTTCACCTCCTTTACTGTGGTATGCTGTTATTGTTACAGCCCTAGTGCAGCAGAAAACACACTGCATGCTAGTATTAAGACTAAGTTAGAAAAAGTAAAGCTGGATCTTACAGTCCAAACAGATGATCAAGTGTAGGGAGTTAAATACCTGAGTAATTGTATTTTGTTACTATAAGTATTACTTTGTGGTTTTTTCTTACTTTACCAGAATATTATTGAAATTGAATACTTATACTCTTACTTAACTACATTTCCAAGATTTAAAAAAATCCTTTTTAATTCTGTACATTTTTATTTGGACCATAAAATTATTTTTTACAAATCTTGAATGTCTGTTTCTCTCATCCAGTGACTCTGCTCTCCATATTAATAAAATGTGCTTCCATTCATTTTATTTACATTTTGGTTTAGCATCCAATCAATTTAATCAATTCAATAAAATCTATCAAGAATCGTGCCTGTTTGCTGGCTAGGCACCAAGTCAAATTCAGTACTTAGATTCAGTAAGATTTCTAAGCTTTCACCTAAGTATATACAGTGGATATAAAAAGTCTACACCCCATGTTAAATGGTATTTTTTCATGAAGTAAAAAATAAATAAATAAATATACTAAGATAAATCATGTCTTTTTCTCTTCTCTCTCCCTCTCTGCCTTTCTGTCTGACTGTCAAGCTATACACGCTACTCCAGAGAATCCAGTGATCCTGACCCTTTCTGCTTTCCGGACCTGCCTGACCCATCCCGGTGTCCTACTCCTGGCTGAAGTCATCGAATCACCATGAACAGTCT
>JAQMYM010000004.1:17708336-17725761 GCA_030014255.1 Parauchenoglanis ngamensis | reverse complement strand
CAGAGAACAGAAACACGAGCAGAGTCCAAAACACAGAAAAACAAACACGGGAAATACAAGGCTCGGCAGACAACACAGTGGCTAGTCTAATGTTTCGCGAATACGAAGCGCAACCGAGAGTCCTTTTACACACGGGCTGATTGTCCTAGGATTGGAAGCACCGGCATCCAATTACTGGTCATGTGACCTGGCTGGGAGTGTGCACTCACGGGAACTGTAGTCCTGTGTAGTTCGCGCCATAATGCGGAACTGCGCGCTTCAGCGCTATGCGCGACGGAGACAATGAAAGCGCTGCGTACGCGGCTGGGTCCATGATGCCTGCCATGTATGCAGCGAGGGGCAGAATCATGACAGATACCCCCCCTAAAGGTGCTACTCCTGGAGCGCCTAACGAGATTATCCTGTGGGGGTTCTGGGCCCATGGGCTCAGGCGTGTCACTAGGAGCTCCCACAAGGAACTTTTGTCTTGACGAGGGCTCAGGCAGGAACTCAGGCATTGAGGCAGGCTTGACTGGAGACAGAACCAAGATGTGTTCTGTGGCTGCGACTGGAACAGGGGCAGGCTGTGACCTGGGCTGTGAGTGCGACTGGAACAGGAGCAGGTTCTGCGACTTGGGTTGTGAGCGCGACTTGAGCCTGAGTGACTAGCCCTGAGACTTGAACTGTGACAGGAACGGACTCTATGACGAGCTGGAGCTGTGACAGGAACAGACTTTGTGACTGGAGCTGTGACAGGAACGGACCCTGTGACTGGAGCTGTGACTGGAGTTTCTACTGGAACAGGATCAGGTTCTGTGGCTTGAGCTGTAACCATCACTGGAACAGGAACTGGAACTGGAGCAGGCTTAGTGGCTTGAGCTTTGACAGGAACTTGCGCTGGCTCTGTTAGCACAGGAACAGGTGCTGCGATTTGCACGGGAACAGGCTCTGTGACTTGTACTTGCACTGGAACAAGCTCTGTGACTTGTACTTGCACTGGAACAGGCTCTGTGACTTGTACTTCCACTGGAACAGGCTCTGTGATTTGTACTTGTACTGGAACAGGCTCTGTGACTTATACTTGCACTGGAACAGGCTCTGTGACTTGTACTTGCACTGGAACATACTCTGTGACTTGTACTTGCACTGGAACAGGCTCTGTGACGAGTACGGGAATAGGTGCTGAGACTTGTACAGGAACAGGTGCTGAGACTTGTACGGGAACAGGCGCTGAAATGAGTACGGGAACAGGCGCTGAGACTTGTATGGGAACAGGCGCTGAGATGAGTACGGGAACAGGCGCTGAGACTTGTACAGGAGCAGGCACTGCGACTGAGAGAAGAACAGGCTCTGTGACTTGTGCTCGCACTAGAACAAGCTCTGTGGCCATGAATGAAGAGGGCTCTGGCCCGGTGACTTGAATAGGAATAAGCTCCCTGTGAGTGACCTTGGCTTTAACAGGAGCGGAACTAGGAACTGGTACTGGCTCCCTTTGAGTGCCTCTGGCCGGAACAGGAGCAGAATTTGGAACTGGAACAGGCTCCCTGTGAGCGATCTTGGCTTTAACAGGAGCGGAACTAGGAACTGGAACTGAAGCAGGCCCCATGAGAGCGACTTTGGCTGGAACCGGAGCGAGCTCTGGGAGAGAGATTGTGACTGGAGTTGCTTCTGACCCTTGTAGCAATCCAGACTTGGGTTCAGGCAGACTTCTTGTCACATACTCAGGTGAAGAGCGAACAGGAACTGGAGAGGGCTCCGTGAGAGGAACTTTGGCTGGAATCGGAGCGGGCTCTGGGTGAGAGACTGTGATAAGAATGGCTTCTGACCCTTGTGGCAAACCAGACTTAGGTGCAGGCGAAATTTATTCACAGGCTCAGACGAAGGTTTTGCCTCGGCTCTCGGCGAATATGCGGGCAAGTCCAGTTAGCCAGTGGATCATACACCACACCCAGATGTCATCCGCGGGCTTGGGATCCAGCAGGTCCCCTAAAAAGAGCCAGGACTGGAGAAGAAATTCGCGAGGAGGAATAAGAAGAACGGCTTGGTGTGCATTCAGCCATCTTCCCATTCTTCTGCTGTGTCCCAGGTGTGGCGAAGCATTCTGTCACGTGTGTGGGGTTTGGCTGGACACATGCGCAGTGAGAAGACAGCTTTGTAAAACTCATTGACTTTATTATATACACACAAGAAGAGGTACAGAAACATCAGGCAGAAGAGTAATCCAAGTAACAGAAAAGGGTTAAGCGATCAGCAAACAGTACATCAGAGGTGATCCAAAACACAAGGTCAAAAACAAGAAGCAGAGTCCAAAAACACGAGAGACAGAAACACGGGAAGCAAGGCTTGGTAATAGCATAACGGGAGTATGACTAATGCTTCGCAAATCCTTCGAGAGTATTTTAAACATGGGGTGATTGTCCTTCGATTGGAAGCACCGGCATCCAATCACTGGTCATGTGACCAGGCTGGGAGTGTGCACTCATGGGAACTGTAGTCCTATGTAGTTCGCGCCATAATGTGGAAGTGCGCGCTTCCGCGCTATGCGCGACGGAGGCAATGAAGTCCATGATGCCTGCTGTGTTGCAGCGAGGGGCAGAATCGTGACATATACACTCATTCCTAGTTTGATGCCTGCAACACATTTAAAAAATGTTGGTACTGGGATAACAAAAGACTGAGAAATTTTGAAAGAATGCACAAAAAACACTTAAAGTTAAATAGGTTAATAGGTAGTAGGTGATAGTATCATAAATGGGTGTGAAAAGGACATCATCTTTCATAAGCAAAGATGGGGCGAGTTTCACCAGTTTGTCTAAATAGTCCGGGCATGGGCAAATAGTCCAACAGTATAACAACAATTTACAATTGCAAGAATTTAGTGATTTCGTCATCTACAAATCATAGTATTATCAAAAGATTCAGAGAATCCAGAGAAATGTCTGCATGTAAGGGGCAAGCCTGAAAACCATTGAATACCCATGACATTCGAGCCCTGAGGTGGCACCGCAATAAAAACCAAGCTCATTGTTTAAAAGACATTACTATGTTGGCTCAGGAACACTAAAGAAAACCATTGTTGGTAAACACAGTTGTCAAGTCTACAAATGCAAATTACCTCTCTACCTGTCTACCGGCGGGCACCCTTAGGACTCATTTGTCTTCACAGAGCATCTGAACTCTACTTCCCATCAGCCCATGCACCTCACATGTCATTCATTGATTGATCCTGTAATCACTGTTTACACTGTTTAAGCACAACCTCTTCCTTTTGTTATTTGCAAAGCATTAGCCTGATTTAGAGTTAATGCCAAGCCTTGTTTTTAACCTTACCATAGCCATAGCTGTTGTTTGCTAAGTGTTTGTTTAACCATTGCCTGTTTCTTGGACTTTGCCTTTGCCTTGTGGTTTTAAATGAATATTGTGGCACTGTTAGAATAATTCTGGAGGGGACTGTACTTTCTCCAGTGAAAATCAGATGGTAGGGTCAGACTTTGGCATCAACAACATAAATTCATGGGGCAAAACTGCTTTGTATCAGAAGTTCAAGCTGCTGCTCGTGGTGTAATCATGTGGGGAATATTTTTTCTTGACACAAATAGGAACCCTTAGTTTACTGTATATTTTGTTTTAATGTCATTGCAATTGACAACTGTGAACTGCTTTATCGTAAACATTTCTAGTCACTTGATTTTATGAGGCTTTATATAGACAACTATGACCTTTGGTTGGAAGCAGCTTTTCTTGCACTTACATACAGCCATGAAATTGGCAGTTAAAACTGAGGTGTTTTCTTACTTCTTACCATACTTGTCAATATCAGTACCTGGTTCTTGTCCAGCTCGCAGTTCTTGTACTCCTGCTCTCCTTGCTCCTGGAATGTAACAATGACAAAACCGACAAAGATGTTCATCATGAAGAAGGCGATGATGATGATATAGATGATAAAGAACACAGAGATGACCACACGGTAGTTGTAGATGGGGCCAGCATCTTCAGAATGGGAGTCTATGGCTCTGTACAGGAGGCTGAAGGACAAAGAGAAAGAGAGCTTCACATATATACTGCCTAATTATACTACAAACTCTGACTTGGTTTGAAATGGTTTACTTCCAGTAGCAGATAGTAGTATTTGATAAGCATTTGACCCCCACCCACACACAAAAAAGCCTATAAAGGTAATCAGATCAAAACCAGATCATCAATATACTGTTAATAAACATATATATTTTTTACAACCAATACAATTACTTATCTTATCTATGTGTAACAATAATTGTAAGAATCGATTATAAGACTAATTTAAGTACAATTGCACACAAAAAAATGTAATAAATACCTATTGTGCACTTTCGAGAATGTGGTAAATGTAACATACACAAAAGCATACACATACCCAGGCCATCCTTCAAAAGTGGACACAGCAAACAAAGCCATCATGCCTTGAAGCACATCATCAAAGTTGAATTCACTGTTATCCCAGGTACGACGAGCTCTTTCCGGCTTCCCAACATTACCATCTTTATACAGAATAAAAGTCCCACTGTAAAGCGCACACACAGACAAAGAGAGAGGGAGAGAGAGAAATACACTTGGTATCACTGGCACATGCATTTAGCATCACCACAGTTAAGTTGGTTTTATATTGAGCATCTATACATTTTAGTAAGTCATTTTACTTTAGAGTGAAAGGGGACTGTATATATTTCAACAATGTTAATATTTCAAAATATAGAGTAACAATGTTGGATTCTACCAAGACTATAGACTACTTTGGTTATATCTGATGTAATGCAATATTAGGATTCAATTCAGTGGGATGTTATACTCACTAGAAGTACCATATCACATAAAGGTCTAACAGAAGAAGTACAATGATAAAATCATTATTTAAAATGAAAATCCCCAAAAATTCAGAAACTGAGATTTCAACATTTTGAAGTATGATGTAAGACTCATGACAGCTGCAATATTACATAAGGATTACAGCATGAAGAAAGAAAGTAGAAATGGTATTCTTGTTTTTGTTTTTATACTTTGTTTTTTTTACACCTTTAAAAAAATAAGTGAATTACACATACAGTATAAAACATAATACACCAAATGACATTTTGAAATTATTAGAAACTGGAGCAAATGTGTTGTGTTTATTTCTTTTCATAAAATATTTTCTTGCAAATGAACAGAAATGAAAGCTAATAACTTTTTTTGATCAAATGAATCACACATATAAGTCCAAATACACAACAGTAGAATGGATTATTCCTAACTCCTTAATTTCCTTAGATTTTAATGATTCTTTTTGTCAAATAAAAGGGAAAAAAATTCAATAACCTTTTGATTACATTACAATGTCTCTAACTGATTATTACCATCAACTGCAGCAACTAGAACTTGCAATTATTTAAGTGTTTGTATTTTCATATTTTTTTATTTTGGAAAAAAACAAAACAAAACAATATTTCATTGTAAAGGAAACTGTAGATTGAGATACACATGAAAAATCAAATCTACTTTATTACTGTCAGGTGGCAGGGATGATTGCAGGGTCAGGTAAAAGTCCAAATTGTGAAGCATAGGCAGTGGTCAGGTGATGAACAGACGGGCAAAAAGGCAAGACTTAATTGAGAAACCATAGGACAACAAAGATCAAAACCAGATAAGCAATTAAAGGTTGATATATCAGCTCGAGTTATAGTTGGATGCAGACCTCCCGGCACTGATGTGACATAACCCCTCCACAGGACAGGCCTCCCCCTAGGTTGTGGTGCTATATACTCAGGATACTGTGCATGAAAGTCATAGTGGAGGGTCAAGAATGTCTTGGGCCACTACCCAGCACCTTTCCTTGCACCATAGAGCTCCCAGTTGTTCAAGTAGTAGTTTGTCTGTAGTTTATACTCTCTTGTTTGTCCTTTTACTTCAAGGGGTGCTGCTGGTTCAGTGGTAGGGGACCAGAGGACCAGGTTTGAAAGGTGAGACATGAAACAAGGGTGCAAGGTAGCAATGTTGTGGGGGGTCAAGCTTATATATCACATTCTTTGAAGAATCTTGAATGGTCCTATGTCTTGGTGAAACAGTTTCTTGAAACCCTGGATGACACTGGATGTTTTTGGTGGAGAGCTGCATGTCAGTCTGCAAATTCTTATTCTGACCCGCTTGCTCAAGGTGTTGATGAGTCTCTCCTTCTACTTGATCACTTTGTTGAAATCACTTATAAATTATAGGGAAATCTGTGGGATTGGCATTCCAAGGAAATAAGGAAGGTTGGTAGCCTAGAACACACTGGAAGAGAGTGAGCTGTGTGGCAGAATGGCAGAGTGAATTCGGGACATATTCTACCAAGGGTAAAAATCTGCCCCGTCATTCTGATTATTGTCACAGAATGTTCTTAGGAAGCATCTTGTTTGCTTTCTCCACCTGTCTACTGTTTTGCAGGTGATAACCTGAGGAGAGGCTGACTGACACTCCCAGATTCTCCATGAAGTCTCCCCATACTATAGACATGAACTGAGTGGGATGCTCATTGTTCTGTGGATTGGTTGGTCCACCTCCCAGGTTAAAGTGCCCACAAACTGTCACCATAGTAAAATGAATTCTTTGTTCCATTCCTGATAAGGGGCTGGATCCTGAATGATATGAAAGGATAAACTGGAACCTTGAAAAGAAGAGCTACCACCTTGCCCATTGTGAATTCAGCCTTTATGCAGTCTTTATATATAGCATTACAGCTTCTTATTGTCTGTACAAATAAAGAATGAATGTTTATCCCAATATAATTATGTTCTGTAGGGGACATCTTCCTGGAGAAGAAAGCCACTGTATGCAGCTTGGGCGTTTCTCCAAGGCATCCACTTCCACAATATATCATCTGTGGGATCAGGGCATTTCAAAACAGGAACTATGCTGAACACTTCTGTGAGCTGCTTGAAAGCTTGTTCAGGCTGATGTGCTTCATTTGAGTTTTTCTACAATGGAGCTGAAAGCCACCAAAAACCTCCTGTAGACATTTGCAAACTCCAAAGTACTGCAGCTACTTAAAAGTCATGGGTACTGGCCAGTCCTTGACTAAAGAAACTTTGCCTGTGCCCATAACCACTCCCTTGAGGCAAACAAAGTATACTAGAAATGAGATATTGGTCACATGAAATTCACATTTTTCTCCATTGATTCTTCAGCAAGCATTTAAGCACCTGGTTTACAAAGTCCATGTTAGTGTCTTTGGAGGGGGAGTAAATGAGGATGTTGCCTATGCAAGCAGTGGCAAACTGCAACACTGGAACACTAATGAAGCTGTAGCAAGCCCATATGGCATTATGCATTACTTAGTACTAAAGGCAGTTTTCTACCAGTGACCATCTTGGTTGTGGACAAGGTTATGTGCACTATGCTGGTCAATCTTTGTAAAAATCTTTTCATTATGAGGTTATTCCAGTGCCAGTAAAAGTGGCAAAAAACAGGATTTCTTGATGCAAGGATCAAGAGAGAATCAAGAAAATTAATGTATGATGTGTTATGGATCCTCCTCCTATGGACCCTACTTCCAGGGCTGGGATTTGCGACAAATGTTGAAGGTTGAGCTTTCTGACAAGAATGCTGTCTTTGAAGTTCCCAGCATGGGTTGAGAGGAGTATTGTGTCACTTGGTTATCAGTGCTGTCACAGCAGAAACTCAGTTTCTCCTGTGTCATTCCATAGCAATTAATTTGGCCTGTCCTAGTTACATGGGTTCTGGCACACTTGTTTCCTAGTAGATAATGCAGCAGAATCAAGAGGTCAATGAGTGAATCCAGGGATATTTGGTCATGACACCACATTTCTGATCATTTTTTTTTCAACCTCTGACTGTAGCCTGCCTTAAGGGTGAGTTTGCTCCAGCCACTTCAAGCAGCTA
Organism: Parauchenoglanis ngamensis; assembly: GCA_030014255.1. Classification (NCBI taxonomy): domain Eukaryota; kingdom Metazoa; phylum Chordata; class Actinopteri; order Siluriformes; family Auchenoglanididae; genus Parauchenoglanis; species Parauchenoglanis ngamensis. Next base: position 17,717,892 of record JAQMYM010000004.1, on the reverse strand, counting down.
AGGTGTGAAATGATAAGCAGGTAGCAGACTCTCTAAAAAAAAAATTGCCCTTTGAGAGTGGTCAATCACATGTCAAATCATGAATACTTATCCAGGTGAGTGTTAAGTGAAGAGGGAGCAGAAGAGGTTGTTGTCAGTGCAGCCATTAGTGCTTCATGTGTGGTGGTTAGCTGCACTAGTTTTGAGTAGATCAGCTACTGCTGTTGCTGTCCAATGAGTCAGGCTTTGGATGCAATAGCCTGTTGCCAGTCTAGCATACATGCTGCAGCCATGCTGGTGGTGAAGTATTCTGTAGAATACTGGCAAATATTCTTATATGGGAATATATAGTTTGCTCATGCTTCTCTTTGCTATTCATATTTGTTGCTTATTCAGACCTTTGTAAGTAAAGAATTTTATGTAACTGGACTTTTAAAAAAAAATTTAGCTGAAAGCCCTTGCTGTTCGTTCAGATTATTACCTGCATTCTGTCTGGGTTTGTTTAGAAGAGTCTGTGCAAAAGTAGAACTTGCCCTGAAAGGCACAACAAAGAAAATCAATTGCCTTTACTTAAAGCAAAGCTTTCCATGAGATGAAGTTACTACTAATTATTTAGTATGGTGATTAAACATCTATTTCATCCATATTCAGAATAGTATTTGTGTGTATGTGTATTCTCACCTTAAAGAGTTGCACTCCAATGCAAGCAAACATAAACTGTAGCAGAGTGGTGACAATAACAATGTTCCCGATGGTGCGTATTGCTACAAATACACACTGCACTACATGCTGTAAATTTACAGAGATACAGAAAACATAAAAGATTGTATGAAATGAATATATTGAATATAATTAAATAGTTGTTTAGAGAGTTATGCAAATTAACAATAGCCCAGGGTTCCTAAAAACTATCAGTAAGAAATTCTGGAGTAAAGTGTGTGTGTGTGTGTGTGTGTGTGTGTATGTGTGTGTGTGTGTGTGTGTGTGTGTGTGTGTGTGTGTGTCTTGGTTAGGGTTAGTCTCTGTGTGTGACAAAGAGAGAGCCTGACTCACTTTGAGGCCCTTGGCTCTGTTAATGGCTCTCAGGGGTCTGAGGACTCTAAGAACTCTCAGAATCTTCACCACATTAATGGCACTCGACCTGTGGGGCACATAAAGATGTATAGCCAAGCTGATTCTATCAGGATTTGGTCAGATAAAAACATTTGGGAACCAAAGTTCACAGCATGTGAATTCTATAGGACTATCCATATGTTTAATCTGACTAATGCTTTATTGATGGGTGTGTATTTTGTATTGGTTTTCTATTCTTTGTTTATTTGTATTTTAAATGTCTTGTGAATGAATTATTTATTTGGATCACCGTCATCCAAACCTGCCTCTTTTCTAATATTTTTGTTGAGACAAAGGTTTAAAATAAATATCAGGTGGTAGGTAATTCAGACAGATAGTAGGTGGTAGCCATACAAGCAAAGGTGTTCACACTCATGCATTACAAATTATGCTCATTTTGGTCAAGACATCATTGGGTTTATTAGATTAGGTTTTACTCACTGAATCCCAGAAGAGATGAGAGAGACACTGACCACTACCAGATCCAGAATGTTGAAGTAGTTACGACAGAAAGAACCCCTATGTAGGAATGCTCCATATGCTGTCATCTGCACACAGGAGAGCCCAGAACCAATGAAAATAAAATGTAAGAATAAAGCTTGTGAGTCATAGAAAGATGAGGGAATGTGGAAGGATCAGTGAGATGTGATATGATTCCAGTGAATTAAGAAGTTTTTTCACCTTTAATATTATCTCTATGGTGAAGAGACCCGTAAAAACATGATCTGCATAACCCAGAATCTGTAAGCATACAACACACAAACACATATCAGTTGTTCATCAGAAAGATAACAGATAACACAAGCCCGGGCATGAACATGTACAAGTATCCATGTACCTGATTCCTGAATGAGTCACTTTTTACAGGGTCCTCTGCAGCCAGAGAAATACTACTTAGCAGAATAAAGAAGAGGATAAGATTGGTGAAAATGTTGTGGTTGACAATCCTATGACACAAAACTCGAAACCTGAGGAAAAAAAAAGAAGGTATCAATGTCAAGGCTTTTTAGGCATGAGACAGAATTTTGTTGTTTGAGAGGGGGAACCTACAGTGGTGCTTGAAAGTTTGTGAATTTTCTATATTTCTTCACAGATATATCTAAAAATATCATAGTCCTAAAAGTTCATAAAGAGAGCCCAATTTTTAAAATGAGAGAAAAATATTGTATTTGGTCACTTATTTGTTGATAATAATTATCCAATATTACATATCTGTAAAGGACAAAAGTATATAAATCTCTGGTATAAGCAGTTCATTTGAAAGTGAAATTAGAGTCACGGGTGTTTCTAATCAATGTTATGGAAATTAGGTGTGAGTAGGTGCCCTGTTGTATTTAAAAACATGGATCTATCAAAGTCTGATCTTCAACACAACTCAAACACATGTCCACAGTCAGATAAGGTGTGCAATAGTCTGTGAGGTCTCAGAAGAACCCAGGGTAACTTCTAAGCAACTAAAGACCTCTCACACGTGGTTAATCTTAATGTTCATGAGGAGAACACTGAACAACGATAGTGTGCATGGCATTGTTGCAAGGAGAAAGCCACTGCTCTCCATAAAGAACATTGCTGCCCATCTACAGTTTGCTAATGATCACATGGACAAGCCAGAAAGCTGTTAGAAACATTTTGTGGATGCATGAGAACAAAATGGAACTTTTTGATTTAAATGAGAACCATTATGTTTGCAAAAAAGGAAACCCTGCATTCCAGCATAAGAACCTTATCTCATTTGTAAAACATGGAGGTGGTAGTATCATGGTTTGGTCCAGGATGGCTTGCCATCATTAATGGAACAATTGATTCTGAATTATATAAGTATCATATGTCAGGATATCTACCAAATGAGGATGGGTTCCCTTTTGAGTCTAGTTCCTCTCAAGGTTTCTTCCTTCTGCCATCTCAGGGAGTTTTTCCTTGCCACCGTCACCACAGGCTTGCTCATTAGGTATATATATATATATATATATAGATAAATTTATAGATTCATAAATTCATATTCAGAATTTATATACTTATGTGAAGCTTCTTTGTGACAATGTCTGTTGTTAAAAGCACTATACAAATAAAATTTAATTGAAATCTGAACATGAACTGAATCTTACGAGAAACTGGGTCATGCAGCAAACATTGACCCTAAGCACACAAGTCGTTCTACCAAAGAATAGTTAAGAAGAATAAAGTTAATGTTTTGGAGTGGCAAAGTCAATGTCTGCACCTTAATCCAATAGAAATGTTGTACAAGCAGTTCATGTGAGGAAACCACTATCATCCCAGAGTTGAAGCTGAATAGGCTAAAATTCCTCCAAGCCTATATGTAGAACTGATCGACAGTTTCCATAAACATTTAGTTGCAGTTATTGTGTCACAAGTGGGTCATACCGGATACAAAAACAAAGATTCACATACTTTTACAACTTTCAGATGTGCAATATTGGATCACTTTCATCAATAATTAAATGACCAAGTATAATATTTTTGTCTCATTTGTTTAATTGGGTTCACTTTATCTACTTTTAGTACTTGTGTCAAAATCTGATGTTATTGGACATATTTATTCAGAAACATGGACAAATCTAAAGGGTTCACAAACATTCAAGCACCACTTTAAGTGCCTCCAAGCATGTGTACTTAACAAAACATTAAGCTAATCAGGAGGAAACATTAAAGCACATGTGTCAAACACAAGGCTATCAGCCTTCTTTATTTTGGCCCCTGTGAACTTAATAACATTAATATTTGATAATAATGAAATACCTCATAGTATAATATTACTCAACATTTTTACACTACATAGAATTTACAGCATGTACGTATTGCAGCCATCTGAAGGTAGTTATTGTAGCATACATGCACAAATCTGTTCCTATTTTTAGATACTCTTCTAAAAAAATTATTCAGAAGCATATAATGTATTGTTCTGGTATTGGTGTAACCAGAAATGGTGTAAACCGGCCTTTATGGAGTACTTGGGTGCAGCACTGGAAGGCCTCCTCTGGGGAATTTATTGTTCTTCTGGGGACTTCAATGCTCATGTGGGCACCAACAGTAAAACCTGTAGGGGAGTGATTGGGAGGAACGGCCTGCCTGATCTGAACCCGAGCACTGTTTTGTTATAGGACTTCTTTGCTAATAACAACACTTTGTCCATAACGAACACCACCTTTGAGTATAGGGGTGCTCATACGTGCATTTGGCACCAAGACATCCAAGGCCATGGATTGTTGATCAATTTTGTTGTTGTGTCATCAGATCTGCAACCGTATGCCTTGGACACTCAAGTGAATAGAGGAGATGAGCTGTAAACTGATAAAGGCCTTTGTGGATTAGTTGGATCAGATGGCAAGGGAGGATGCTGGACAGGTCCGAAATACCCAAACATATAGTAAAGCTGGGCTGGGAACATTTTTGGTAGAGGCTTCTGTCCAGGAGATCTTCAACATCCACCTCAGGCAGAACTGGTTACTTGGGTGTTGCTGGTCATTATGATTCCATGTGGTTGCTATGGGTTTTCAAGGTGCTTGCTGTTGCATCGCAGATGGTTGCTATGACATGGGTGCTAGTATGTTAATTGGGTGACATTATGTTCCAAGTGGCTAAAGTGGTTGAGGCCATGTGTTCCTTATGCTATGTGACAACTGTACTTGCAAATTTTCCCAAAAGCAAGCACCAAATTCCTTTATGGGCTCTATGTCAATCTATAAATGTGACCTACAGAAAAACAGTACAAACTTTGAAATAGGTGAACAAAAAGAGGAAGAAGAGAATATTGGCTCAGACAATAATAAACTTTACACATTACATAAATGTGGATAGTGCAGAGGGTCCCTGGTATGCAGATTACAATACTTAAAAAACATATGTTTTTTAAATGCAAATAAAGCCCCAACAAACTAAGACTCAGTTGTACGATGCTGGTGCAGATATTTAGTCAACCCTTTTTTGCTGCATATTATCTGTTTATACAATTGTAATTGTTTATTTTATAGATGTTTCAAAATTTTTACTGCAGTGCGTGTTTGTGGTGCTAGTGTAGAGATAACTAGCATGTGCATTTGTCACACTGACTCTAGGAAGACTCTTTTACTTGTTTGTATGACTGAAGATGAAGAAGGCTCTAGCTTCAGGCATAGGAATAGCCTTCTCTTTCAGATGAATGTCTGAAAGAGGCCTTGGCCTTGGACCCACTGGCATGTCTGGCTCCTCCTCATCATCCTCTCCTAGGGTGTTAGAAGAAGAACAGACTTGAAAATGGGAGAATTTAAAATCACTTTCTATGGCATTCATATTAAGAAATACTTCACACCAAGGTAGGGCAGGGATATAATATGAGTTATTATACAAGTGAAGATTTTTCCTCTGTTAGCAGCTGTTCTTCTTTTGATCACACCACAGATGACCTTGCCTTCCTTAGTGATTAATATATTCCTTTTGCTCCTTAGCAAGACAATATTAGGAAATAGGATGAGCAAGATATAATGGGAGTCTTTTTAAAGTTGGAATTCAGCTTCTTTGTTTTTGTTGCCAAAGTATAAATAATGTTATAGAAATTTGATTCTGGATAGATTATTCTTTCATTTTAAACAGGTGCTGTGGTACCTGGGAAGTCATTCACTGGATATGGATTCTCATCGTTGTCATCAATATTGATCTGCAAATCACAAATCACATTTTTTAAGATGGCTGGCAGTGGTAAGAAAAGAAAAGAAAATGCAATGCTAAAAATAGTGACATTGGAACATATTCAGGTGATCCATTAGACTACAGAAGGGAAAATGCTAAAATTAATTATGTACTAATTACTAATTATTCCTTTTAGGATGTCCTTTTACATCCTTAATTTGTCTCCTTAATTTGAAACAGGCCATAAACTGCTTAGCAGTCAATTGTCCCATTACTTTTTCATAAAATGTCCCATGCTTGTATCATACTCAAAGGCTTTTTACAGACCGCAATTTGAATTTCTGCACCGAGTGCTTGGCCAGCATGTCTCTGTAAATAAGACCTTATTATCTTTTATTATCTAAATAAGACCTTAGATCATCTTTACACTGCAGCATAGTGTCACATATTCCCCCCTCATGCCAAGCTCCATGAGCTGTGGCTTGCAGCACACATTGCAGCACACCAATGCGTCAAAAAAGACTTCTGAGTGTTACTTTTTTTATGTTGCCAGGTGTGACGTTTTGGTTCGTGTCTTGTCTCCTCACATGTCTTGTCATTAGTTGTTGTCATCATGAATCATTATCACTGTCACCTGTTTCCCCCCCTCATTGCCTTCTGTATTTAAACCCCAGTTTCGGTTAACTTCTTCATCTTGCATTTGTCATTGTCTTCTTGTTCTCATGCCTAATCTCTTTGGTTTTCTTGCCAAGTGTTAGGGTAATTCAGGTCTACTTTTGGAATGTGGCTGAGGATGGCACTGACCATGATTTATCCAGCAAATCTCTGTTGGATGCAAAAAACCTTTCAGATGCAGCCACATATAAAGCCTTCTTATCAGGCAAGGAAATAGGAGTGAACTCCGAACCAAGCCCCTGTTGGACCTTCTGTCAACAGTCCTGAGCTCGTTCTTTGTGTTGTTTCTGCTCTGGCATCAAAGCTTTCTGTTGAGTCACCTCTAACACACTGACATGATCAGTGAACAGGCATCTGACACATTGCATGCCAAGCCCTCACCACAGACGTGGCTGAAGATCAGAGAGTTGACTTCCGATGCCATGCTCCTGCTGGAGCTCAAAGAGACAACGTTTGGCATAAAAAATGCCAGCACCTGCTGTCCCTCATTAGGGAGAGCTGCTCATGCAGTTGGTGATTCTGCTAGCCAGTTTATTTTGGTGTTGCCTAATTTCATTCTTTGATCCCATTTTCTCTTTTAATGTGTTCATTATGCCATGCATTTTGAGTAAAATCTTCCTGTTCCTTTTTCTCTGTGAGTGTTTCTTGGTTCCTGACAGTAAGTTAATATGGGTACACAGTGAAGGTGTTAATTAAAATCTAAAGTAATACACTCTACAAAGATATCATGTTTGTGCCTTTTCTTACAAAAAAAAGTGTTTACATGGATAATCAAGTAAGGCTGGCTGGCCTTGTACTCATTGTTTTCATCAGGTTTCTTAATAATGCTATCATGGTGCATGGAACAATGTAATAGAGAGATCTTTGATTGATTGCAAGTTTAGAGGCATTTAGAAATAGCATGTGCTCCATGTCATTTCTTTTGCAGTATATTACCTAGCTTTTATACTTAGAGTTTTTAGCAGCCTACATTTTATTTGGCATTGTAAAATTTTGATCCATCTAAGACTGGTTCCTTAAGCAATTGCTCCTCTAAGTTTCTCACCACACACCTGCTATGGAAGTTGATGCTTATAGAACCCTTTGGCAAATCCACTGGGGCCACTGTTACTAAAGGTAGGTGTTTCCTAGTCTCTGGATTATGATTAAAGAAATGATTGAAATAAAAACTTGTTCTGGTATTCTGACAGAATCTACAAGAAGTTCTGACTAAGATTAGTAAAAGACGCATTCAACTGCAATTGAATTAAGCGGATGTGGTTCTATTAATAACTAGTATCATGTATGTTTCTACATAGGTGTGAAAGTGAATGTAACTTGCCTTGGTGCTTTTTGGAGTTTCTTCATTTGAGGTTATTGATTTCATTTCAATCTTTTCCTCTTTTTTCTCAACTGGAAATTTCTCATTGCCTTGACACTTCTCCGGACTAGCCCTTCTGAGACACATAATATAGTTTAAGTATAGGATCTCATTATACCCCTTCAAACAGATGAATAATTCACAGTATGCATATGAAAACTAGCTTTTAATTGCAGTTTAATGATTTAGAATGTATAAACTGTTCTAGAATCAAATAATAGTTGTATATGCTTTTTATTTAAGAAAGGTAAATTAATACATTCTGTCAATTGCAAAAGGCAAGCTTCCTTTACACCCCCCACACAGTACAGTTGAGTAAGCCTACAAATGGAAATTATGATAATTAAAAAAAAAAATAGATCAGGGTACTTTATAATAACTGAATAGATTACAAGTAAACATATAATCACAAACAGATTGCATTATACATTATCTGTAAGTACACGTGTCTTTGTTTTGAATGCCAGCCCAGCACCCACTGTAGAGATTATATTTCACAGTTGGGGTGGGAGCATTCCCGTGGCATAGCTGGAATCTGTCGCCAGTGGTAGAGGAGTCTGGGCTGACCTACTCAGCTTGTTGCCACCAAAACCATGAGCAGAATAAAATTAATAGTTATTAAAAATTTCAGTTAAGTTGTCAAATTTCCTGTTTGTCCTCTACTAAATCACTGAACTAAGGATGCCTGTGTAACATGCTGTCCTACTTCCTTACATTCTGTACTGCCTGGGAAGTTTCCTCCAGAGCTAGTGGAAACCACATTTCCAAATCATCATGAGGGAGTTTACATATACCCTGATAGTGCAGCATCCAAGCAAAATTGAAATGTTGCTGATAATATACTTTATTGATAATAAAAACAATTAGATGAAGATAAAATAATGACCCTATTAAAATATAGGTAAAAAGGATGGAAAAAAACAAGAGAAGTTAGGAGAATCAGAGCAGAATGGCAAGTGGAAAAAAAGAGAGTGGCAGTTGCCAGAGATGAATGCAAGTAGGAGAAGAACTGGAATTGAGGAAGAGCGGGATATGGAGAACAGCGCATGAAAGTAAATACAAAGATAGGGAGCCCTGAGGAGGAGTCCATTAGAATTAGCAAAGAAGTTGAGTATCACAACATGAGGAATAAGACAAAGGGTGCCACCATTCCAGACAGGACAAATGGACCGAGAAAAGAAGTTTGTAAAAAGAAATGGTCAAAGACAAAGAATATAAAGTTGGAGAATGAGCGCGGAGAAGGAAAAGCAGAAAGGTGCAAGAAAGTAATTGACATGAAAGGTCAGCCAATGGGACATGATTACTTCAGAAGAAGAAGTCCACAGCCATCTCAACAGTCAGCATAAAGAAAGCAATGTGCAGAATTTAGGGATGATAGTGCATATGGAATGGACTTGAATTAAACTAAAACTTTGTCAGGAACCATAAATCAGATCAAGTTGAATTTTGGTGTACAGCATTTTTGTGCTAATCTGAGAATTAGATGTGGATTTAAGGCCTTGTTTCGGTTAACAATGATCTATTGTAAGAAAAACTGAACTCTTAGCCATTAAGAGTTCTACTGATCCTCTCAAAATTTAAATCATGCATTTTAAAAATTAGTTGTAAAATTAGGTGCACAGTCAAAATTATTTTCTCTCCTGATTCTGTGGCTGAAAAATATTCCGTTTGTATTCAAGTCAAGTCAAGTCAAGTGGCTTTTATTGTCATTTCAACCATATACATGTACTACAGTGTACAGTGAGACGAGACAGCGTTTCTCCAGGACCAAGTGCCACATACAAGATTTTTTAATGCTAGAGGGGA